>CM021109.1:131211240-131237326 GCA_007115665.2 Sequoiadendron giganteum
TTTCCCTCTCTTCTTCTCTCTAACTCTCCATTCTCTCTATATCTCTCTCTACTTCTCTCTATCTCACCTATATCCTCCTCCATCCCTCCTTCCCTATCTAATTTTATCTATCTTCCTTCCTCCTACCCACCTTTCCTCTCTACTTATCTATATCTAGTTCCTATCCCTCTATAAATATTTCTCTCTTCCTTCCTCTCTTCTTCCTTCTCTACTTGTCTCTATGACATCTGTCTATAACATTTCTCTCTCACTTCCCCCTTCCTCTCCTCTCTATCTCTGTCTCCCTTTATCTCTATCTCCCTTTATCTCTGTCTCCCTTTATCTCTATCTCATTCCATCTATCTCCTTCTCTCTCATTCCCTCTCTCTCACTCTCTCACACACTCTCTCAACGTACTTCATTTGGGGAGCACCAAGTTTTTCGCTCTCCAAATGTGAAGCATGAATTTTTTCTACTCTTTATTTTTCTATTTTTCTTTGTCTTTGTCTCTTTCTCCTAGGGAAAATATATACATGACATTTAAATATGGAAATTTGGGTAAGGGCACTAATCCGTGACACAATTTTGGCTCTTAAGATGCCACTTTTTTTTCTTTTCTGAAATCAAAAAAATCTGATTTGCACGAGAAAATGAAGATAGTTATGCTCAAAATTTCAAGATGCGGAAAGAAAAAAAGTTGAAGTGCTCCAAGTCTAGTTTCTAAGCTACTATGTTTTTTTTGAAATTAATGAAGATTAAGGGTCTCAAAAAGGGGGGGGCCCAAAACAGGTCCTGTTTTTATAAAAAAAAATAGCATAGCGCATGAGGGCTCCCCCCTTTTTGATTAAATTTTTTCTATAATTTCAAAAATCATGATGATGAGAAATTAGCTAACACCATGTAGTTTTTACTCCTTCTTTTGGATAATTTTTTTAATGAATATATAATATTTTATGAATTTCCAAAGTGGACACATCCTGAAAAACTGAAATTTGAGCGTGCTCCCCCCCAAATTTTTTGCAAACTAATCGAAAATTGATTTTTTTTTTCATCATGTGTAGAATTGAGTCTAGTTTCAAAAAATGTAATTTGTTTCACGGTTTGATGAACTTGTAAAAATCTATCCTAAATCTAGCACATGTTGGGTTTTTGACCAAAAACGAAGGCATTTACAGTAGAAGCCATGGATCAAAACCTTAACTAAATCAAAATGAAAAAAGACATATATTTAGATAGCTAAGAGAGAGGTTAATGTTATCACGGTATTTTTATAAACTTGCATTGAAAAATGTGCAAATGCGATGGGGAGCAAAGAGGAAAATATGAGAAAATGTGGCAAATCCTGTTAAATAACATGTCCAAAGTAGGCCATTTGGTGAGCGCCAAATTTGGCGCTAGCCAAATGAGTCATCACATTTGGCATGCACAATTTTGGAAGCACCAAATGGCTTGCTTTGCACAAAACTATAATTTCCCCTCTTTGGTGAATAACTTTGATAATGCTTAGAGTGCACAGTTTATGATCGTAGATGGATAGTTGAGGTTTTATCTTTCATACCTTCTCTAACTCGTTACCGTAACTGGATAAATCTTTATCCCTCTGAAGTCTCTATCTCTCAAGTCTCACTCCCTCCCACACGACCTAGACTACTCTCTCAGTCCAATCCCCTCTGTCAGGTCTCTTTCCCTCCCACATAGGTACCTAAATAAATCTATCTCACTCCAACCCCCTTTCTCACTCTCCCTCTCTCTCTCCCTCTTTGGTATTTTTATCTCTCTTACTCCATCTCCCTCTCTTAGGTTGTTATCTTTCTCTCTTTCTCTCTCTCTCTCAAGTCTCTCCCTCATACCCCCTCTCCCTCTCTTAGGCCTGTCACTCACTCACTCCCTCTATCTCTCTCCCATTCCCTCTCTCTCACTCACTCTATCTCTCTCCCTCTCTCTCTCACTCTCTCTTGGGTATCTCCATCCCCCCTCTGTCTCACTCTCTCCCACTCTATCTCTCTCCCTCTCTCTCAAGTCTCTCCCTCCCACCCCCTCTCCCTCCCCCTCTCTCTCAAGTATCTATGTCCTACTCCCTATGCCTCTCTCTCTTTGTCAAGTATCCCCCTACTACCCCGTCTCCCTCTCACAGTTACTCACTCTATCTCTCTTCCACTCCCTCCATGTCTCACTCCCTCTATCTATCTCCATCTACCTCTCCATCTCTCTCAAGTATCTCCCTCCCACCACCTCTCCCTCTCTCTCTCAAGTCCCTCTCTCTCTCATGCCCTCTATCTCTCATGCCCTCTATCTCTCTCCCACTCTCTCTCCCTCTCTCTCTCTCAAGTCTCTCCCTCCCACCCACTCTCCCTCCCTCTTTGTCTCTCAAGTCTCTCCCTTCTACCCCCTCTCCCTCTTTCAGGCCTCTCTTTGTATCTCTCACTCACTCCCTCTATCTCTCTCCCTCTCTCTCTCCCTCTCTCTCAAATATCTCCCTCCCACCCCCTCCCACTCTCTCTCTCTCCCTCTATCTCATGTATCTCCCCTCAACCCCTTCATCTCTCTCATTGAGGGATTAGGGTTTAAGGTTTTAGGGTTGAGGGATTAGGGGTTAAGGGTTGAGGGTTGAGGGATTAAGAGGGTATGTGGGTTGAGGGATTAGGGCTTAAGGGTTTAAGGGTTAAGGGTTGAGGGTTGAGGGATTAAGAGGGTATAGGGGTTGAGGGATTAGAGTTTAAGGGTTGAGGGGTAAGGGTTAAGGGTTGAGGGATTAATATTATAGAGGGGTTGACTGATTAGGGTTTAAGGGTTGAGGGGTTGAGGGATTAGGGTTTAAGGGTTGAGGGTTGAGGGATTAGGGATTAAGGGTTGAGGGTTGAGGGATTAAGAGGGTATGTGGGTTGAGGGATTAGGGTTTAAGGGATGAGGGTTGAGGGTTGAGGGATTAAGAGTGTATGGGGGTTGAGAGATTAGGGTTTAAGGGTTGAGGGTTGAGGGTTGATGGATTAAGTGGGTATAGTGGTTGAGGGGTTAGGGTTGAAGGGTTGAGGGTTGAGGGATTAAGAGGGTACGAGGGTTGAGGGATTAGGGTTTAAGGGTTGAGGGTTAAGTGTTGAGGATTGAGGGATTAAGAGGGTATAGGGGTTGAGGGATTAAGAGGGTATAGGGGTTGAGGGATTAGGGTTTAAAGGTTGAGGGTTGACAAGGTATAGGTGTTGAGGGATTAGGCCTCACTTATCTCACAATCCCTCTCTGTTAGCCCACACTTACCTCCCATCATACTTTCTTAGTTCTCTCCTTCCCGCCCCCTCTCTCCCACTTTGACTCCCTCTCCTTCTCTCAGGTGTCTCCCTCCTAGCCTCCCCCCCTCTCTCTCTCTTAGGTTTCTCCCTCCCACGCCCTCTCTCCCCCCCTCTCTCTCTCTCTCAAGTCTCTCCCTCCCACCCCCCTCTCTCTCTCCCACTCCCTCTCTCTCTCACTCCCTCTATCTCTCTCCCAATTTGTGTCTCTCCCTATCTCTGAAGTCTCTCCTTTTCAGAGGAACATATTTGGTGTGCACCAAATTTGGTGCTCTCCAAATTTGGCAAGCACCAAATGGGTTTACCTTGAAACAGTAAAAATAAGGGTTGACCCTGTGATTCAGGCCCACATTCTCCTATATTTGTCTAGTTCAGTGCTTTATCCAAGTCAGAAACGCCTTTTTTTTTTTTGCAGTTGACTTCATATTGTACCAATCTATGCTTGATCCATCACCTTTTTACCACCAATCTACATGGTAGACAACATAGAAGAAGACATTTTGAAGTTTCTACATCATTTTACATTATCTGAGGTAATATATTCATTTTGGTAAATTGAAATGTTTGTATTTAGTATATTTGTTTGTTTTTGACAATATAAACTAAATTTCCTTAATGATTTTATTAATCATAACAATTGGACTTAGAATTCAACATTAAATTAGATGGGATTTGCATAAAAAAGTTCAATTTTTCCGAGTTTGAAGAACAAAAGAAATAAAAACATGACATTTACTTAACATAAATTTAATTATGAATTCTATTTTCATTTCTTATAGTAGTCCATTTCCAGCATGGCTAGTGGAATTCACTGTATTTCATTCTTTTTTCAACTAATTTGGAAAACTTTTATTTTCATCTAATTTGGAAAACCTAATAGCTTTCATCAATGTTATTGCAAGCGTCCGTTAATTTTTTTGTTCTATAAAAAATTCAGCTTCATCACATGTGCTTAGATAAATTCAAGTGAGTTGACATAGTTGAGAATGATTATTGTCTTTCTAAGTTACCTCATTGCCGAAGAAATAGTGAATAATTATAAGATATAACATCACAAACCCTTCTTTGAATCCATATTCTTCATGACTTTGTTGACAATCAAAACTTTGGTTTTGAGAAAAATAAACACAAGAGTCTCTAGTTTTCATTTAGGTGGCAGCAAATTATACCCTAGGTTTGTGATTCTCATTGATTTTCTATATTGAATGGTTTCCACAACTCTCTGCATCAATATTTTTATAAAATGCATTACTTACTTTTGTTCTATGTGTGTTTGTGGACATGTAGCATTCAAGGTCATGCTGAGGAAATGACCGAAGCCTCTCACACTAGAAGAACATGCAGTTAAAAATGCAAGGAGAAGAGAATAAAAAAATGTAGCTTGTGAAGCAAAGGAATTGTAGCGCATACAACCACAAATTCCTGTGCAATCTAGGAGAGATGTCAAATTGGAAAAATAAAGGGCAGGAATGAGGAAAGTTTGTGGAAGGAAAGGAATTGATACAGAAGTTGGGGGCACATCATCAACCATAGGTGAAGCTCAATGCACATCTCCAGTTGAAGACACATTGAAAACAACATGCGGTTTTCTAGGTACATAGGAAATCACATCTCCAATTGAAGACACACCATCAAAAACATTGTGTTTTGAAAGTACATCAACAAACACATCTCTATTTGAAGGAAATCCACAAACGAAATCTCAAGTTGGAGGTACAACATCATTTACATGTCAATCTCAAGGTATGTCATCAATTGCACCTCTAATTGAAGGTACACGATCTATCCCCGATGTTGTGGATCTTCCCAATATTGACACAAATTTACATTTGAGAACTCCTCCTAGAGTTTTGCATAGAAAACCTACATTTTTGATTGATATTGATTCCAATGTTTTGAAATGGATGCCTAATAAGATTCCAAAAATTGCATGTCAAAGATATGCATAAAGGATATGGAGTTTGTTTTTTGCGAAGCTAAGTGAGGGTGGAAGATGCCAAATATTTGTTGAAATGATGAGGCAGCTCAAATTTAGGCCCACCATGAAGGCTCTTGGGCTAAGAGTTTTGAATGACTCAAGTGAAAATTCCATTGTAAAGAACTTGATGAGTGCATACGAGAGCGTGGGTTCCACCTCACACACGAAGGATAGATGTGCCACACGACGTGTGATGACAACAACACTGTTAAGCAGTCAAACAAGGAACAAGGTGAACCTTACAAAGGCAAGTAAGTATTTGAAAATAAGTATATCATCTCTAGTGAGAGCCAAAGGAAGGCGTGAAAGAGTGGATGATCCAAATAGCAATGAGTTATGGGCATTTTTGGGTAGAGTTCCACGGAAATACACAAGAATTGCTCAAGGCTTGAGATCTTTGATTGTGAATTATTGGAAGGATAACACAAGGACCTCTCCTAATCAAAGAGATGTTGTAAGAAGGAGAATTGGTAGAAAAAACCGCGAGCCACATCCAATGCATTATTTGGATACCACTCAAACGCAATTTTTTGCTGATTTTGTACATAAGTTTCTTGAAATTAAAATATGTCAAAGGTATTTAAAAATGCTATAGCCTTTTTATGTCAAAATAAATCACACATGCACTACTTGTTGTTGTAGGGTTCATATTGAGTTTTCTAACCATTATGATGTGTATCGATGTATATGTGTAGATATGCATACTAACAATGTTTTGTAGGAATGTAACATAATGCCTCCACCTAAATCGTCAAGGAAATTTTTGTCTTCCATTTTATGTGAAAGAGAGGATGGTCAATTTTTTTACAAAAAATCATGTTTGGATGGCACATGTGATCATTGTGGTGGCATGCAACATTTTCCAATTTTCCAACACATGGCTAGTACACACACAATTGGAGACAAAATTGTGGAATTTGGCAAATATAAGACAGTGGAATACAATCTAAAATATGGGAAAGAAGCAAAGAAGTGTGAATTGGTCAGTGATAAGATTTCAGTGTATCAGTTTATGGGAATTTTTCGTGATCAGGCGGTTTATGATTATGCAACGCATACACATAGAGCACAATGGTTGGACTCACAGTTCAAGTTATGCAAGGACACATTTCCACTTCGTCATATCATTTCAGTTGTCGACTTCGCTGAGAACTACACACTACAACCAAAAAATGAGGTGCAATCATAGTACTACAACTTCATGCAAGTTGCTATATTTGTACATATAGCATTCATTCATGAAAATGATAGTACAGAGGAAAATAGGAAAGTATTGAGGGAGTATCACTTTCACATCAATGATGATCACACACATTCTACAGAGTTTGTTCAAGGTTGCTTTCATATGTTCTATGCCGATCTGGCTAGCAGGGGCATATCATTTAGTCGACATATCATATGGTCGGATAATTGTACATTACAATTCAAGAACGCTATAATGTTTTACTGGTTGAGGAAGATGCATAGGATTAGTGGTGTTCAACATATGTGGAACTTCTCAGAGGCTGGGCATGGAAAGGGGGATCATGATGGAGCAGGTGCATGTATCAAAAGAGCCCTAGCACAAGAAGAGTTAAAGTACACAAACAATGTAAAGTTGACAGATGCAAGATCAATTGTCCAGTAGTGCAATGGTTCAATGGGTCCAGGTAGTGAAGGTAATTCTTTAGTTCATAGATTTTTTCATTTAGTAGATGATACTAACATTGAAAAATATGAGGATTGTTGTACACTAACAAGATTGAGCGAGCTACACTCTTTTAGAAGCTCCAATGCAGGTACATGGACTATCCATACAAGGAAGATGGCATGCTTTTTTTATGCATGTACACTTCAATCATGGAATGACTGCGAGTCAACAAAGTGGGTTGACAAATGGTCTGTAAGAAGTCTAACCCCACTTGACACTTATCAGCTCTCGACAGATCTAAAAATCATGAAGATGCAATCATCCATTTACTTTGATCATGTATCAGACCTACTAGAACCAGATATTATATATTACTTACAAGTTTTATTATGTTGCTCAGTAAATAAATCTAACAAGATGAACATATCAATGCAGGGCACGTTTATGTTGTGATTGCAGATGAAGAAAATGAAGAGGGTACATATTATTACCTGTGTCGTTGTATCGAGGCCAAAAAGAAATTGGAGTCCCTAGTTATAGACGGAGAACACATAGAATATCCTACAGGTTCGGTGGTTGTTACTAGAACATGGATTCGAAGGTATCTAGTTAAGAATGTTGCAGTTTGGTTATTTGAGGACTTCGACACGCATCAAAAAATTCTTCACTATTTGAACCTTGTCATCGCCACCAACATTCAGTTGATCAAATATAAGGGTAGTCCTGCGAACAAGAACTTGTGGAAAGTGTGTGAGTCTAACCACGAGGAAATACTCGACACAATAAAGAGTAGAGCATACCTAGATGGTTCCCTGGATTGATTTGTAAGTATGCACATTGAATTTGTAAAGCCATGTTATTGATCACTCTTTTGGACCAACACCTTGCAATAAGGATTTTTCACCATTACTGTTTGATGTCATATGCATTTATGATTGTCATTGATCCTTTTCTGATTATGACTATAGGTAATACTGAATTTTGTCAAAGTATATAAGAAAAGAACAACATCGGTTGCTGGTGCAAGTGTTCAGTGGTATGAGAAACATTGGTTGCTATTGCATTTTCTGGTTGTCAATCTTCTTTTTTTTTTCCATCCCCTAGATTTATTAGATTCTTATATGCTACATGTTTTATGTTAAGCCTCTCAGTGATATATTTGAAATTTATACGTAGGGTCATCGAGAGATGATAAAGTAGCGAAGGGGAAAATCACCATTGTAGGACCTTCAATCGACCTCCTTATCCAACATGCATGAAGGTTATAGTAGGTCTCGTCAGCTGTATGACTGACATTATTTAGTTATTTCTCTTTTAATGATTTTTATGTGAGTCTATGTCTAAGATTGAGAGGCTTTTGCAGGTTTTTTGTGGACCAAATTCCTATGATACTACACAACCGTAGAGAGGCTACTACCCATGTGTTTCATAGGGAGCAGGGGATGTACATGTTTTGAACCATTTTGGAATGCAAATAGTTGGGCCAGCTAAGGTGGAATGGAAAAATGAAATTGGACAGCAACTCCTTTTGTCCTTTCCAAGTACAATATATTTCATGATCTATGCTGGAAATGGGAGGATTATTTCCTTGCATGTATTGCTACAAGTATTGACAAATGGGAAGATTTTCAAGATGTTCTTCCATCACTATTGTAATATTTCTCATTGACTTAGTGTATTTTTTGATATATTAAAATCATGAGAAATTAATACATGCAAATGTGTATATTCCTTAATATATGCCTCAATCAAATGTGTATATTACATTTAAAAGTAGTTGTAATGCTTCATGGTTTACATTTAAAGAGTTAATTGAAGACTCTACATTCATAACGACCTAATGCTACATACACAACCATAACTCTTGGAGTCTTGAGACATTGACTGACATAGACTTGACAGTCATAGGACATTGACTGTGGTGAGTGAATTTGATTGTCAAGCACTTTACAATCATACACTCACTATACTTAACAACTGATCACTACTCATTTCTAATCTATCCTTTTCATTTGCACATTGCCATGTACAGTGACCCTTCATAGTTCTCTTGTGTTCATATATTCATGATGCTTGTCTAACCCAAAAAACACAAAATAAAATATTATATTCATCTAAAGTCTGTCTAACCTCATTCACAAAACCTTCAAATGGACTTTCAAATACCCTAACCAACTGTTAGCAGTGATCTTCCTTGAAATCCTGAATGGTCCCTCTATCTGAACATCTAGGGTTTCTTCAATCTGTGTTATCTCTTGATGATTTGATATGTTGCTGCTATCTTTTTCCAATTAATTGTCATATGCCATCACTTCACTCCTTTTTTGTATCAAATCTACTCCTTTGAGTTTATTGGCATAGTCCCTTTTGATCTCTACCTATTAGAAATTGTCCTTGCCCTTATATTCTCTTTTTGACACAATTGTCACTATTGTTCAAATTATCAAAGCATACTCTAAGCTCTGTATGGTATCCTTTTATCTTTTTTATTGATTTTCTTTGTCAATGTATACATGCCCTCTTTAAAATATTTGGAAAGCAATACTATTAGCAACATAAGCATGGTGGTTGTGGTATCTCCTTGTAAAAGATATAAGAGTCCTTACAATAAGCAAAACACCAGACCTGTCAGAATCACCTCTACGTGCATGTCCTTGCATGTACTGAAAATGATGATCTCCAGGGCTGCATAAGCTTTCCCATATTTCCTTTACTCATCATATATGCATTTCCACGTGAAACTGCCCTACAACAATATTTCTAAGGCATTTAAACTGGAAAGCAATAAGTGTGGACATTGCAATACCCCTTTTGATGGTGGAAATTAAAAGTAGAAGTGTGAGAACTAACATTAACTTCTTTGTAGTCTTCCATTTGAAAGCTTGTAGCACATTTGACTGCCATGAAAGCTCGAAAAATTGGTAGAAGAGACCTAAAAGGTAACAAAACCCTAACGTCTCAACTCAGTCTTTATTAAATTCAATCATAACAAAACAACCTACTCATGCATGTGAATTTGACTCATTCAAGGCATTAGAGACTAACCTCTTACAAATTTTAAAATAAAAGGTTATTTTGACCCTAAAGGATTGAACATAGACTAACAATTGTAAGTTTTTGGATCTACCAATTCATCCCCCCTCTTAGTTGATTGTGTGCCCTTCACCCTTGGTCTTTCCATTATTATCATAACTTTGAAGAAAAATATCAAAAACTAATCAAAGTGCCTAATAATGATACTGACTCACATTCATCATCCTATATTGATCCATCCACTTTAGCCTCATCATCTACCTCACATAAATCCTTTCCAAATATCAAGGTCCAAATACAAGACAAGACAAGGGTTGTAGAGACTACGGTCTTAAAGGGTATTTTTATGTAGGAAAACTCCCATCTTCTCCTAAGACATGTATGGAAAACCATAACACATAGAAAAAAGCCTCTTCTATCATCAAATTTGAACCCATGGTTTTCTCCAAGTGGGGAGAGCTAAACAAAGAGGTTATAGAGGAAGACATCTCCAAATTGGTGTACCAATATGAGAAAGAGAAAGCAACCCTACCAATAGATCAATGTGGTAAGGGTTTCCAAGTCATTAAGAACATGGGAGATTCACATGATGGTAGCCTTGGTCTACATCAACAAGGAATAAGATAACCCATTTTTCTAGACAAATTACAAAAATATCAAGGGCTTGGGTATGGTTCATTATACGTTACTCCTAACATCGAGAGTACCCCTAAAATCATATTGCTTAGGGTTGACAAGGTAGGGGAAGCGTATACCTCATAGAAATCGATGCAACCTAGGTCATCTCTAATATACCTTAGGGTATGAAATTCAACAAAACAACTGCTATGGTTCAACCGACTCAATCCCTTAAGGGTGCAAAGTGCAAAAGGGCAACAATATTTGACAAGCTATTACTCGTAAACCATGGTGATTATGAAATCTCTTTCTAAACCTACAAGATCACGTTGGACCTCTCTACAATAACCTCTCTCGGTTATTGCTATCTGAAAGGTATTTTCCTGTGGTGGCGAATTTTCACTCGGGGAAAGAGTTGTCAAATGCAAGTAGTTGAAAGTTACAAAGTGGTGCAAGTTTCATTCTGCAGCTCGTGTGACTAAAAAAACTATTCCAATGCATCTGTGTGGGTATGTTTATGCTAGGCATGGTCCTCTTTTGCACCCAAACACGCGGAATCGATCCCTTAAGGGTCCAAAGTGCAAAATGGCTGTGAAATTCAACATGCTATTACTCAGACACTGTGATGCTAAGTAAATTCTCATCTAATCCTACAAGATCATGTTGGGCCCATCTACAATAACCTCACTCAGTTTTCGCTATCTTGGAGGCATTTTCCTGTGCTGGCGAATTTTCATTTGGGGAAAAAGTTGTCAAATGCAAGTAGTTGAAAGTTGCAAAGTGGTGCAACTTTCATTCCGCAGCTCGTGTGACCAAACAAATTGTTCCAACGCATCTGGTTGGGCATTTTTATGCTAGGCATGGTCCTTTTTCACACCCAAACACGCGGAATCGCTCCGAGCTACGTTCAACCGCATCGATCCCTTAAGGGTCCAGAATGCAAAATGGCTGTGAAATTCAACATGCTATTACTCGGACATCATGACGCTTAGTAAATTCTCATATGATCTTACAAGATCATGTTGGGCCCCTCTCCAATAAAATCGCTCGGTTTTCGCTATCTCAGAGGCATTTTCCTGTGCTGGCGAATTTTCACTCAAGAAAAAAGTTGTCAAATACAAGTAGTTGAAAGTTGCAAAGTGGTGCAACTTTCGTTCTGCAGCTTGTGTGACCAAAAAAACTATTCCAACACATCTAGGTGGGTACGTTAACGCTAGGAATGGTCCTCTTTCACACCCAAATACACAGAATCGCTTTGAGCTATGTTCAATCGGATCGATCCCTTAAGGATCCAAAGTGCAAAATGGCTGCGAAATTCAACATACTATTGCTCAGAAACTATGATGCATAGAAACTTCTTGTCTGATCCTACAAGATCACATTGGGCCCATCTAAAATAACCTCGCTTGGTTTTCACTATCTCGGAGGCATTTTCCTGTGCTGACGAATTTTCACTCGGGGAAAAGTTGTCAAATGCAAGTAGTTGAAAGTTGCAAAGTGGTGCAAATTTCATTCTGTAGCTCGTCTGACCAAATAGACTATTCCAACACATCTATGTGGGTACGTTTACGCTAGGCATGGTCCTCTTTTGCACCCAAACATGAAGAATCGCTCCGAGCTACGTTCAACCGGATTGATCCCTTAAGGGTCCAAAGTGGAAAATGGCTGTGAAATTCAACATGCTATTACTTGGTCTGCCGTGATGCTTAGAAACTTATTGTCTAGTTCTACAAGATCATGTTGGGCCCGTATACAATAACCTCACTCGGTTTTTGCTATCTTGGAGGCATTTTCCTGTGCTGGCGAATTTTCACTCGAGGAAAAAGTTGTCAAATGCAAGTAGTTGAAAGTTGCAAAGTGGTGAAACTTTCATTCTATAGCTCGTCTGACCAAATAAACTATTCCAATGCATTCGGGTGGGTAGATTTATGTTAGAAATGGTCCTCTTTTGCACCCAAACACACGTTATCGCTCTGAGCTACGTTCAACCGGATCGATCTCTTAAGCGTCCAAAGTGCAAAATGGCTGCGAACTTCAGCATGCTATTACTCAGACATCGTGATGCTTAGAAAATTTTCATCTAATCCTATGGGATCATTTTGGGACCCTCTATAATAAAATTTCTCAATTTTCGCTATCTCAGAGGCATTTTCCTGTGCTGGCGAATTTTCACTCGGGGAAAAAGTTGTCAAATGCAAGTAGTTGAAAGTTGCAAAGTGGTGCAACTTTCATTCTGCAACTCGTGTGATGAAAAAAATTGTTGCAATGCATACAAGTGGGTACATTTATGCTATTCATGGTCCTCTTTCACACCCAAACATGGGGAATTGCTCTGAGCTATGTTCAATCGGATCGATCCCTCAAGGGTCCAAAGTGCAAAATGACTGTGAACTTCAGCATGCTATTACTCAGACACTGTGATTCTTAGAAACTTATCTTCTAATCATATGGGATGATGTTGGGTCCCTCTACAATAACCTCTCTCGATTTTCACTATCTCGAAGGAATTTTTCTATGTTGGTGAATTTTCACTTGGGAAAAAAGTTGTCAAATGCAAGTAGTTGAAAGTTGCAAAGTGGTGCAATTTTCGTTCTGTAGCTCGTTTGAGCAAACGGACTATTTCAACACATCCAGATGGGTACATTTATGCTAGGAATGGTCCTCTTTTGCACCCAAACACACAAAATCGCTTCGAGCTACGTTCAACCGGATCGATCCCTTAAGGGTCCAAAGTGCAAAATGGCTGTAAAATTCAGGATACTATTACTTAGACACTGTGATGCTTAAAAAATTCTTGTCTGGTCCTACAAGATAATGTTGGGTCCATCTACAATAACCTTGCTCGGTTTTTTCTATCTTGGAGGCATTTTCCTGTGCTGGCAAATTTTCACTCGGGGAAAAAGTTGTCAAATGCAAGTAGTTGAAAGTTGCAAAGTGGTGCAACTTTTTTTCTGCAACTTGTGTGACCAAACAAATTGTTCCAACATGTATTAATAGGTATTTTTATGCTAGGCATGGTCCTCTTTTGCAACCAAATACTCAAAATCGCTTTGAGATACATTCAACCAGATCGATCCCTTAAGGGTCCAAAGTGCAAAATGGCTGCGAACTTTAGCATGCTATTACTAAAACACTGTGATGCTTAGAAACTTCTCGTATGATCCTATGGGATGAAGTTGGGCCCTTCTATAATAACCTCTCTTGGTTTTTGCTATCTTGAAGGAATTTTTCTGTGTTGGCAAATTTTCACTCGAGGAAAAAGTTGTCAAATGCAAGTAGTTGAAAGTTGCAAAGTGGTGCAACTTTCGTTCTACAGCTCGTGTGACCAAACAGATTGTTCCAACGCATCCGAGTGGGTATGTTTACGCTAGGCATAGTCCTCTCTCACACCTAAACACACAGAATCGCTTTGAGCTACGTTCAACTAGATCAATCCCTTAAGGGTCCAAAGTGCAAAATGGCTATGAACTTCAACATGCTATTACTCAAACATCGTGATGCTTAGAAACTTATCATCTAATCCTATGGGATCACGTTGGGCCCCTCTACAATAACCTTGCTCATTTTTTTCTATCTTAGAGGATTTTTCCTATGGTGGCGAATTTTCACTCGAGGAAAAAGTTGTCAAATGCAAGTAGTTGAAAGTTGCAAAGTGGTGCAACTTTCGTTCTGCAGCTTGTGTGACCAAAAAAACTGTTCCAACGCGTCTAAATAGGTATGTTTACGCTAGGCATGGTCCTCTTTCACACCCAAATACGTGAAATTTCTCTGAGCTACGTTCAACCGTATTGATCCCTTAAGGGTCCAAAGTGCAAAATGGCTGCAAACCTCAACATGCTATTACTTAGACACCGTGACGCTTAGAAACGTCTTGTCTGATAAAAAAAACTAAAAAATCGGCAAAAAATTCTTTTAAAACTTGCAAAAAAATGCGAAAAAAAGGAATGAAATCATAGCTCGTTGCTTACTATTATTCTTTAATAGTGTGAACCCCAATTTCATACCTGGACAAACAAGCACAATGTTAGATCAATATGCAAGGTTAAAAGAAGGATTGCCCATGAAATCCATTTGCAATGCTTAAAATAGGAAAGAAAATGAATAAATGAACAAAGAAAGAAATGAAATCCTATTCCAAGATGCAAACTCTTGATCCCATGTGGGAGTTGGTGCCAATTGGTATGTCGAAATTGGCCCTTTCCCAACTCCTTTGTAAGTTTGTTGATGATTTGATGAAGATTTGATCCACTTTGGTTGAATTCTTGCATAACCTAGCTAAGAAATTGATAAAAAAAGATGAGAATGGATATTCTTGAAGATGAATTTGAGTATAATCATTTTATTCAAATTGGGGATGATTGAATGAGAGGAAGAGTCTCTCATTTATAGATTTTCAAAATGGAAGAGAGAGTGAAAATAAACAATGTGGGATCATTCAACATCCAATGGCCAAGTGCCACTTGTCAAGATGTGAATGGTTGAGGAATGAGCACATTTTGATCAATGTGCAAGTTTGAATTTTGAATTTAATGAAGTGACATGTTTAGCTGGGATGAAAGAAATGGAGTTAATGTCACTTGGCTCAATGCACAAGGACATGTAAGAGGCATTGAATGCCTTGTTGGAAGGACCAAACCCATTTGAATTTGAATTCAAATTTGAGGGAATATTCCCCTTTTATTCCATGTGAGGGAAAATAGATGAATTAATAAATCAAAGTAATTGATTTATTGTGCAAGTTGCATTCTCTAGAGAATGTGACATAAATTAGGATTAAATTAATCAAAGATTAATTAATTTAATGAAGAATTAGGAGATGTGACAATTTAGACTTAAGTTTATGAGTTAATTTAAATCAAGAATTGAGAAGAAAGATTTAATTAAATAACTCATTTTATTTCATTAAATCCCTAAAGTCTTCTTATTAAATTGAATAAATTAAACCTTATTTAATTTAATCTAACATTATCCCCTTTAGTTAAATAAATCAAATCATTTATTTAGACATGGAAAATGTACAATTCGATCTGACACACTGAATTTTGATTTACTAACACCATTTCATCCTGAATCATCTCCTTTGCTAGTCATTTAATCAAATAATTTGTATAAACACCAAAATCTGCAAAATTGTTTCAAACAAAACCATTAGATTGTTGGTCAATTTAAAACAACCAAATTCAACATTCCTATGAAATTTTCAACCATATTTAAAATATGCAAACTAGATAAATGACACAAAGATATCTAAGTAAGAGCATATGAAAACATGATCAAACTCAATTCCATAGTGGGAGTGGTGCCTCTTGAAATGTGGAAAGAAAGCCCTTTCCCACCCCCTTGATAAGCCAAATTGCCAAAATGAAAGATGATGATAGTGATGTTGTGATGAAGAGAAAGATTATTTCTCACATGTAGAGAGTAACCTTGCATCAAAATGAGTTGCTGTGTTGTTGTTTTGGATGATAAGCTATTGATACTATGAGTTGACCAACTTGTTGACTTACTGATCTAGACTTGAGACTTTGACGATTAGGTGTTCACTTTGGAACCTGCTAGACTTGCTTTTGACTGCTTCACCAAAGGATGAAGGCGACGATGATTTATTATGAGCGACGCTTATTGCAGGTGAAAGCGAGATGAGACGAGTGCACCATTTTGGATTTTTTAGATATTTGGATGTTTTTGATGTTTTGAAATGTTTTGAGGTTGTTTTGATTTTTGGATTTTCAAATGTTTTTGGGTTTTCGCATGATTTTGTCAATTTGGAGGTGGATACGTGATGATATCAGTGCTCTGTTTTTTGGATTTTGTTGAAAACCAAGCTTAATGTTGATCAATCGAATTGATGGATGGATAGTTTGACTAAGTGTGTTAAGTCAAACAAAAGTGATAATGCACTTGTAAAATCTAGGAAGTTGTGTTATCCTAGAGTAAACTTGTACAAAAGAGGATGGTTTGACTAAGTGTGTTATGTCAAACACGTTGATGATGAATTGGATAACTTCATTGAGTGTGTTAAGCCAAACAAGATGATTGTGAACTTGTAAACCTTAGGAAGTTGTGTTATCCTAGAGTAACTCGTACACAAGAAGGTGGTTTGACTAAATGTGTTAAGTCAAACAAGGTGATAATTGACTGGATTGGATTGATCAAGATTTGGAAGCTTGGCTTGAAATAGATTTTGTTTGAATGATTTGATGTGATGCTGATGTGCACATTAGATGCGACTGATGCGAATTGCTTGGATTGATATTCGATGAAAGATAAAGCTTGATAAGGAACATCTTTTTGTCAAAATATGCCATGGGCTAAGGATTTGGATTTTTGGCTCACAAATGCTTGACCAATTTGGTTTTATGTTTTTTCAATGTTCGGATCGCCACATAAGTAGGAGGATATATATCAAGATTTATTCTCAAAGCAAGATGCAAATATCTGCCCCTAGTGTCTAGCAATGTTTAAACGACCAAGGGTAGATGTTTGGATGAATGGATATATGGATTATCTTTCGATAAGGGTGTTTGAACAGAGGATTCCCATTCAGATAATGCTTCAAGGATTGAATAACGTTTGGATTGGATAGGATCAGTGAAAATGACCCATGTCAAGATGTTTACCACAAGCAAGTGTAAAGCATTTACCAAACCTTTATCAAGATCTAGATAAGGTAGATGGATGGCAATGGGTTGGATGGATGGTTCATGGATGAACATATGATATGGTTGGAATGTTGGCTTTTATTATGGATGTGATAAGATGCTTTCTCCCAAACTGACGCACGTAGATGCTCAATTCTACACATGATGCCTGTTTTCCAGGTTTTCATCATGGTACTTGTCCAAAACGCCACTGAAATGGTTTTCACTAGAGGACAATTTTTTTCTTTACTATTTTCAATCATTTTTCTGATTTTTTTGTTGTCGCCAAGATGCCTGTTTGCCAAGTTTTCATCAAGGTGACCATTTTTTTAGGACATATTTTATTTTTTTGTATTTTCTGAGAGATTTTAAGTTGATGTTGAATCACCTGGTACTGTTGACATTGATGTTTCTGTCATAATGTGCCATCGATATCCTGCTTGAAGAAGCTACTTTGCCAAGATACATGCACTTGAAAGCAACTTTAGAGATTCTTGATCTGCTTTGCTGACACCAGAGTTAACTTTATCTTTGTGTGCACATGGTGATAGAATTCCTTCTGAATCCTTATGATGAAGGGTCGCTGCCAACACATGGTCAATGTGAGGATTGGATATCATGCGTGGAGGCATGGATGGCAAAGTGTGTCTAGGAATAAAATATGGACTAGTTGATAGTTTGGAACCTTTGACTTTCCAAACTTGGGAAGATGAGCAATGATGAGTGGATACAGAAGTGTGCTTGGAATTAGGACCAATAGCTCAATATACTTTGTACGTTGCTTGAGAAGCCTTCTTTTTCCTTTGCGGACATATTTGATGGGTACTTTTCCCTTTTTTATGTTGCCCCATAGTTTCTTTGACTAATGGAGTTTGATAGGGATAGTATTTCTTTGTATTCTTTGGTATCAATTTGTATTTGATTTGTCCTTCATGCTTCAGTACTTTTTCTTTGATGACATTCATGATTTGATTCGAATGTTTATTTTTTTTTGGTCCCAATTCATGGATGGGGTGATGGGTGGATGAAGATTCATGACGTGGCGGGTCATAGTATTGACATTGGTTTCATCATAAGGATCCTTCGTGCTTTTGCTCGAGACAAAGTTGCCCCCAGTTCTATAGAAGTATCACTAATATGTTTATATCCCTTGATTTTTGAATAACCAAGGCCTTGATGCTTAGGATTTCCAACAATCTGCACTGGTTCTAGGATACCCTGTTCATGTAGGCCTAATCCTTTACCTTGATAATTCATATGCTGAAAAAATTTGTCTGCAATAGGATATGATTTTCCTTGAAAACAAGGTGCTAATCTTTCTCTGCTCTGTGGTGGATTTTCAAAAGTGACAACTTCTTTATTGATGAGGTAGCTTACCCTAAGAAAGATGAGTGATCCAAGTTTATAAGTGATTGGATCCTCCACATGTCGAATGAATGCTTGATTGATATCTTTGTCTTGATCTTGTGAGATATTAGATTGTAATGTTTCTTCAAGAGGTGTTGGTGATTTACCGTCCACATACAAGTCTTCCTCTTGACTCCTTTCACAAGATGTTTCTAATTCACAACTTTTGTAGAAGCCTTCTTCATGACCTCTTTCTACTATGTCTCCAGATTTTTCCATATCTTGGTCATGTGTACAAATGTTAAGAGTAGGAGACTCTTGTTCCTTGGTAATGATGTCAAGAGTATGAGACTCTTGTTTTGAATGAAGATCATCTACCTGTCCATCAAAAGAAAGTAGCTCATGGGTAGATGGAGGAATATGTGCTATATGGATACGATCATCATTTGCAACATCTTGTATAGATAAAAGAGTGCCCATTAGATAATTGTAGTATCTTGGAGATATAAATTTTTGATCTTGAATAATTTTGTAATTGCTTTCGACATGTTTTGGATCAAGTTCTTGACATGGGTAGATTTCAATGGATTTATTTCTTTCTCGGATATTTTCATTAGGCATGGAAAGTGGCTTAATATACTCTTGATCTTTGAATGGATTTGGATCAAATGTTGAGCTAGGTATTCCTTCAATATCTGTAACCATGAGGTCAAAGGATGTCAATATGTCTTGGGAAGGAACATTGCTAGACCTTGGTGATCGATTTTGATCATGCTTTGGAATACGTTCTTGAGATATGTCCTCTAATTGATAAAGTGATGTAGAGACATTTAAAGTATGATCATTGGTCGATGGATCATGGATTATGTCAACAGGATCAAATAATTGTAACACATCTTGAAATAGATCACTAAAAAGTGGCTCTTGATGAATGTTGAGTTGATCACTAGATGGGGTAGAAGCATCTTCAAGATCTTGAACATTGTTTTCAACAATTGTGGAAGAGAGATTACCAATGTCTTCAACCATAGGATCAAGTGATGTTGACATTTCTTGAATTTGATATTTCTAGTGCCAGATGTAAACACCAAAATTTGCAAAATTGTTTCAAACAAAACCATTAGATTGTTGGTCAGTTTAAAACAACCAGATTCAACATTCCTATGAAATTTTCAACCATATTTAAAATATGCAAACTAGATAAATGACACAAAGATATCTAAGTAAGAGCATATGAAAACATGATCAAAATCCATTCCATAGTGAGAGTGGTGCCTCTTGAAATGTGGAAAGAAATCCCTTTTCCACCCCCTTGATAAGACAAATTGCCAAAATGAAAGATGATTATAGTGATGTTGTGATGAAGAGAAAGATTAGTTCTCACATGTAGAGAGTAACCTTGCATCAAAATGAGTTGTTGTGTTGTTGTTGTTTTGGAGAAATGCTTTACATTTTATAGATTCAAGGTTAGGAGATTGAGATATTTTGAATGAATGTGAGATCATTCATAAGCCAATGACAAGATGCCACTTGTCAAGGTGTGAGAGGGTGAGGAATGTGCAAGTTTTGGCAAATGTGCCAATTTTGAAATTTGAATTTTGTTGAAATGACATGTTTATGGGGGATGAAAGGTGCATTAAATGCCAAGTTGACTTGTGTAAGAGATGTGTAAGGGAATGTGTAAGAGCATTTAATGCTTTGTTGGAAGGGACAAGTCCTTTGGGGGGAAGATTCAAATTGACAGAATATTCCATCTTGATGCCCTTTTGAAAGTAATTAGAAGAATTAATAAATCAAAGAAATGATTTATTGGTGCAAGTGGGTGGGTTAGTTGAGAGTTTAGATTTGACTCAAGTTGAGTAAAAAGCTGGAGAATGGGTGATTATGTTTAGAGGTTAATTAATCTAGATTAATTAACTTGGAGGATTTTAGGAGTTTGATATTTGATTAAATCATTTTGATTTATTGAATCAAATGAGAAGAACTTTAGGACTGAATGAAATAATTGATTTATTTAATTAACTATGATAAAGCTTAGGGGATTAATCAATAAATTGCTTTAATTGATTAATAGGAGAATTAAATGTTAATTAGAGCGGGATGCATGATGTCAGTTTTGCATGTCTACAGATAGACTTTTTCCAAATATTCATAGCTTGTTCGAAAGAACCTGTTTTAGGATTTTAGCTATAGCAGCAAGGCATTGAATTGTTTGATAAAATGCTTTGGTAGACATGTATGAAAAATGTTGTAGCATAGATAAGGCAGTGAACTATTTGAAAAAATGCCTCAAAGAAATGCCCTCTAATGGTGATGGAATGCCATGACAATCCATAGCCATAGGCATTCATCATGGAATTCCATCACCATGAGACCACATTTCTTCGAAGAATTTTTTCAAGTATTTCACTGTCTTGTCTATGCTATTTCTTACTATTATGCTTCAATAGATTTTTTCCAAGCATCCATATCTTGTTTGAAAGCACTTGTTTTAGGCTTTTAGCCATAGCAGCAAGGCAGTGAATTGTTTGAGAAGATTCTTTGGTAGACATGTATGAAAAATGTGGTAGCATAGACAAGATAGTGAATTGTTTGAAAAAATGCCTGAAAGAAATGCGGTCTCATGGTGATTATTGTCATTACATTCCATCACCATGAGACCGCATTTATTTGAGGCATTTTTTCAAACAGTTCACTGCCTTGTCAATGGCTTGTAATGCCTTCAAAAGGCTAATTTTTCCAATTTGTATGTTCAAGCCAAAATTTTTGTCAAGGCCTTGTAATCAAGTCATAAAATAAGTCACTAGGAGGTGAAAATATAAAAAATGCAAATAATACATTGTTGTTAAAAAGTAATCATGATGTAATTATGCAACAAGAGAGAGCATAAATCAAGGAAGATTAAGAGTTAAAAGGGTAGTTGCACCAATGAGAAGTTAGAAAAGGCAGTTGCTCAGAGGGAAAAAGTTATAAAAGGCATTGTAAGGCGTGCAAAAAGTGGGCTGGTATAGTTCTTTTTACAGTGGGTTTGAGAGTCTAATGGAGCATTTCATCACTACTCCACCAATGTAGGCCAAGTAGATGGAAGAGTAGGTTAATGTTAGGGTGTTTTGAATGTTTTTTATGATTGTAGGTATAGGGGAATGCAAGAATGCTCAGATGAAGTTGCTGTTACACACAAAAATTGAAGGTTTCCACATAAAATTTGATGCTATAGTCATGCATAATGATGAAATAGAGTTTTCCATGGCTTGAGAAGGGTATAGATAATGTTTTTAGGTGTATTTAAAGGTGTTGGAAGATATGGCACATTGGTAGAAGATGTGGAAGGTGATATTCCAAGAAACCCTCATTATTTTGCTTGCAAAGCCTATATTCAAGGTTTTTGATATTTAAATGTTTTAGTGGATCTGATAACTCTTGAAAATGATGGAATTCGGAGTTTAGAGGTATGAAAAAAGATTGTTTAAGGTTGGTTAGTGATTTGGAGATGATTTTTTGGTAGTCACCTTGCAAATTTGGCCTAATTTGTGGTTGGGAGCAGCGTATCAGACCAATTTTCTGATGTTTCTTTCAAAATAAGTGGAAATATTTTTGTGATATGTCTAAATACTCTATAATGGGTCTCCAAAACTATATCAAGCTTGTGTTGATGCAAAGATTGTAGAGTTGTATCACCTGATTTGGGGCTTTGCTAACCTAAGAGGAAATTGATGAAATGAGTGCTAAAAAAGAGGCCAGTGGTATTTGTGATTAGATTTGTGATGTAACTTCTTAAATAATGTTTTCAAAGGTATTTCAATGATTTGAGAAAATGTTATGACTGTGAAAATCAATAAATCTGATAACTCAAAGTTATGTGAATATGTTATTGGTTTGTTTCTATTAGAAGAATGATGATTATGAGGCTCTTGTAAGCCTTTGATAATAGTTTGAAGGTAATAATGTATGTCTATTAGCCTTGGGGAGTGTGAGTTGTATCAAGGAGATTTTGGTGAATATTGAAGTATTGGTTCATTCAATGCCTTTGATCAGGTTTTTTTGTTAAGATCAGTCAATTAGATGCTGATAATGGTCTAGAATATGATTTGGGAAACTGAAATGTTGTCTTGGAGTTTTATAGAACTGAAGAAATCAAGTGAATTTGAAGAGAAATTGATGAAAAGTTTAGTAAACAAGTTGTTTGTTTTATTTGATCTTCTCCTGATTCTATTTGGGATTGAAATCCCTTGAAGAAATGATGGTGTTGAGGAGTTTGGTTATTGATATTGTGCATCATAGTGGTATCAGAGCATCAAGAAGTAGATATTTTTTCATTTTGTAGTTTGAAGAAGAAGGTGAAGATGCAAGGTTGCTAAGATGCCTCCAAAGAAGAATGATATGGCTAAAGAGATGAAGGAGATGAAAGATAGGCATGCAAGAGAACGTAGAGAGTTGGAAGAGAGAGTCATAGCCTTGGAGAAAAATAAAAGAAGGGAAGTGGAAGAGATTGAGACTGAAGAAGAGGAAGATGAGGAGTTTGAAGATGTGGAAGAAGAGCTTACTCCAGAGGATCAAAGAATTGAAAGGTTGCTAAAGGTAGTGAAGACTGACAAGCCTAAGCTAAAACTTGATTTTCCTAAGTACGGTGGTAGTTTAAATGATGAAAAAATATTGGATTGGATTGCTGCAATTGATAACCATTTTGAATGGGATGAGGTTCTTGAAGAACTAAGGGGGGTAAGTGCACCAAGATGGTTCCCAAAAAGGGGACTTAAGTGGACAAATTTTTTCTGAAATCAAGAAATATTGACCTTGGATATGAAATTGAGGATACTTAGAATCAAAATTTTGAGATGGAACAAAAAGAAGGATTCAAGTGCTTTGAGTCTACTTTCCAAACTACTAATTTATTTTGAAAATGATTGAGAATAAGGGGTTCAAACGAGGGACGTACACAAATTGGTGTTGTTTTTGTCAGAAAAACATAACATAGCAACTCTTGTACGACCCTCGTACGGTGAAATTTTTTTAGTATTTTTAAAATTGCAACAGTCAAAAGTTATCTAACAATATGTAGTTGATGCATGATTTTTTTGATAACTTTTTAATGAATATTTGATTTTTTACTAATTTGCGAAGTGGACATATCCTGAAAATAGAATTTTGGCCCTGCTACACCTACAAATTTTGGAAACTAATTGATTTGTTTTTTTTTTTATAATTTTTTAATTTTGTAGAATGGAGTCTAGTTTCTAAAAATTTAATTTATTTGAAAAATTGATGAACGGTTAATTTATAACAAAAAAAATACCAAACATTGCTTTTTGGCAAAAAAAAGACATACAGATAAAATAAATTATGGATGAAAGACTTAACATTTTCAGAAAGTGAAAAATATTACATCGTTGGATACCTAAGAGATAACCCAACATTACCCATGTGCTCAATTTTTTCGATATTGAACCACGTGCAATCCTAATGGTGAGCACGAACTCGATTATCATGAGAAATATGGTGGAATTTTTAAAAACACATCTCTAGTCATTGGGAATGCCCTCCAAACCTTTGGTTGGTATTCCAAGGCAAATACCAAGCTTAAAGTTTGGTAATTCCCAAAGAAAGATATAACGCGAGTGTGTTATATCTCACTTTTGACATGGTTTTTGCTTCTGCGGGGAACATGTCTATTAGCACAAAACGCGAGCGCGAATATATTAATGTATGCTAATATATTTTTATGTACATGTATGTATGTATGCTTGTATGGATGTAAGATTATATGTACATATGTATTATGCTTGTATGTATGCATTTATGTATGTCTTTAGACAAAGGGAGAATTTAGAGAGAGTCTAGAGAGATGGAGAGGGGGTTGAGCTGAGAGTTTAAGAGAGAGGGAGTGGTAGAGAAGGGGTTGGATTGAGGGGGACTTAGCTAGGTAGGGTGGGAGGGAGAGAGAGAGAGGGGGGGTCAGAGAGAGAGAATTGAGGGAGAGGGAGAGAGAGAGGGGGGTGGGAGAGAGAGAATTGAGGGAGAGGGAGAGAGAGAGAGAGAGACAAAGAGAAAGAGAGGGTTATGTAGGTAGGGTGCGAAAGGGAGAGACTTGAGAGTGTGAGAGGGAGAGACTTGAGAGTGTGAGGGGGTGAGAGGGAGAGACTTGAGAGATAGATAGTGAGAGTGTGAGAGAGAGGGTGTCAGAGAGAGGGAGTGTGAGTGAGAGACCTGAGAGAGGGAGAGGGTGTGAGAGGGAGTGACCTGATAGAGGTAGAGAAAGAGGGGGGTGGAGTGAGAGGGACTTATCTAGGTAGGGTTGGAGGGATATATAGAGAGAGGGGAGAGAGACAAAGAGAGAGTTACCTAGGTAGGTTGCTAGAGGGAGAGACCTTAGAGAGAGAGGTGGTGGGAGGAAGAGACATGAGAGAGAGGGAGAGAGAGGCAGTGGGAGAGAGTGGAATGGAGTGGGAGGGACATAAAGAGAGATGGATAGAGGGAGTGAGAGAGGGTGGTAGGGATTGATTGAACAAGAGGTATGCAGAAAGAGGGAGGTGATAGATAGAGACAATTAGAGAGGGTGGGTGGGAGGGAGGGAAGGAGGGAGAGGTGAGATGTATAGATAGAGAGAAAGTGATAGGGGTTGAGGGTATAGGATTGAGGGATTAGGGTGGAGGACCTATAGGGTTGATGGTTTCTATGGTATTAGGGTTTAAGGTTTGAGGGTTGATTGAATAGGTTTGATGGTAGAGGGTATTTGGTTGAGGGTATAGGGTAGAAGGTTTAAGGTTTAAGAATTTAGGGTTGAAGGGTTTGGGGTTAAGGGTTTAGGGTTAAAGGTTTACTTGGTTGAGGGTAGAGGGTTTAGGGTATACATTTGAGGGTATATGGTTGAAGGATTAGGTTCAGGGTCAAATGTAAGGGGTAGAGGGTTTAGGGTTTAAGGATTAAGGGTTGAGGGTTGAGAATTGAGGGTTGAGTGTTTAATGTATAGGGTAAAGGGTAGAGGGTTTAAGGGTTGAGGGTTCAAGGTTGAGGGTTTAAGGTATAGGGTCAAGGGATTAGGGTTGAGCATCCAATATATAGGGTAGAGGCTATAGGGGTTGAGAGATTAAGGGATGAGGGATTAGGGTTTAGGGTAGAGAGTATTGGGTTGATGGTAGAGGTTAGAGGGTAGAGGGTAAAGGGTTTAATAGTTTAGGGTTTAAGGGGTTAGGGTTGAGGGTCGAGGGTTTAGGTTTGAGTGTTTAAGGGTTTAAGGGTCAAGAGGGTTGAGGGATTAGGGTAGAGATTTTACTAAGTGGGTTTAAGGGTTGGGGGATTAGGGTTGAGGGTAGAGGGTAGAGGCTAGAGGATTGGCGGTAGAGGGTAGAGGGTTTATGGGTTAGGGTTTAAGGGTTTAGGGTTTAGGGATGAGGGATTAATAGGTTATAGGGTAGAGGTTATAGGAGTTGAGGGATTAGGGTTTAAGGGTTGAGGGATTTAGAGGGTATAGGGGTTGAGGGATTAAATTTTAAGGGTTGGGGGTTGAGGGATTAAGAGGGTATAGGGGTTGAGGGATTAGGCTTTAATGGCTGAGGGTTGAGGGTTCAAGGATTAAGAGGGT
>CM021109.1:131237426-131627648 GCA_007115665.2 Sequoiadendron giganteum
CTTGCTACCCCCTCTCCTCTCTCAGGTCTCTCTCTCTCATTCACTAACTCACTCCCTCTATCTCTCTCCCCTCTCCCCTCTCCCCTAAACCCTTAACGCTTAAACCCTAAACCCTTAAACCCTCTACCCTCTACCCTCTACCCTTAACCGTCTAACCTCTATCTCTCTCCTACTTCATCCCTCTCTCTCAAGACTATCCCTCCATCTCTTCCTCCCTCCCTCCCACCTTCTCTTCCCTAATACCTCAACCCTTTAAACATTGAACACTCAACCCTAAACCTTAAACCCTTAACCCTCAACCCTTAAATCCTAAACCTCTAAACCCTCTACCCTCTACCCTCAACCCAATACCCTTAACTCTAATCCCTCAACCCTTAACCATTAAACCCTCATCCCTCAACCCTCTACCTTCAATCCTAAACCATTAACCCTAAAACCTCAACCCCTATACCTTGTAACCTATATGTTGGACCTTGAACCCTAATCCATCAACCCTATACTATCAACCATATACCCTCATCCTTAAAATCTTGACCCTCAACCCTTAAACCCTAAGTATTAAACCCTTAACCCTCAATCCTCAACCCTCAACCCTTAATCCCTTAATCCTCAACCCTTAAATCCTAAACCCTGAACCTTTATACCCTCTACCTTATACATTAGACCCTCAACGCTAATCCTTCAACCATATACCCTTAAACCTATACCCTAAACCCTCTACCCTCAAATCTAAACCCTTAAACCTTCTACCCTCTACCCTCAACCCTCAACCCTCTACCCTCTACCCTATACCCTCAACCCAATACCCTAAACCATCAATCCTATACCCTCTATCCTATTCATTAGATCCTCAACCCTCATATATCTCTATCCCTCTCTCCTCTTCTCTCCTTCTCTATATCTCACTTATCCCTCCATGTCTCCCTCCATGTCTCTCTCCATCCTTCCCTCCCTCTCTACCTTAATCCCTCAACCCTATACCCTCAACCCTTAAACCCTTAAACCCTTAAACACTCAACCCTCACCCCGATACCCTCTACCCTAAACCCAATACCCTCTACCATCAACCCTCTACCCTCAACCCTTAAACCCTTAAACACTCAACCCTCACCCCGATACCCTCTACCCTAAACCCAATACCCTCTACCATCAACCCTATACCCTCAACCCTTAAACCCTTAAACCCAAGTAAAATCTATACCCTAATCCCTCAACCCTCAATCCTTAATCCCTTGAACCTTAAAGCTGTTGTGCCTTTTGCACACACGCCCCTTTCGGAACAGGGACCTTCTCTTCCCTCCCTTCGATCGTCAGATCCATTTTGTTCTACCTCGTTTTGCATACCCATTTTTGTGCCCCAAAGGGTCGACATGTTTCCCAATGCCATATTTTAAGCTTGACCAAAGTCACCCCCTTTAAAATTGCTAAGTCTCAGGTTAACTCGGGTTTTCCTTGTCAAAATGCCGTTCTGGTGTCTGTGGCAATTTTCGGGTTTCCTATCGAGCTTTGCAGTTTCGACGGCCGTGGTAGGGTGGCTTCCCGACCATCAGACTCCGGAACGTCCCACCACCAACTGTGTTTTTCAACCTACCAACTCCACCTGGCACTGTACAAAGGAATTCAATGCTGTATTAATGGCGGGTATGGCTATAAAAGTGAATTTTATGACCGTCATTTTCAATTGTTCGAGTGATAGAGAAAGTTGGAGAACTCTAGGAGTCCAGGCGTTTTCTGCCTTGCAGTCCGAGTGCTTTTCCGACATCCTCCACGCATCCAACAATTTGCTCTTTAGGATTTTGAGGTAGGTTTTCCGTCCGCGCACCCTCCCCCTTTGTTTTGTGAAATTCCTGGTTTTGATGAAGGTAAAATATAAAATTGAACTGAAATTAAGTAAATCTATACCCTCCGCTCAAAACCCACCTTTTGGAAAATTAAAAATCAATCGCTAAGCAGTTGGAAATTCAATTCGGAGCTTCACCATGTTTCGGCCGTTCTTCGGAACAGCGCTGGCATCTCCCGGGCTTGGGTCTTCCTATGGCCGTCCGCGACTCATTTTCTTCAAATTTCTTCATATGGCTTAACCCTCATCGGACTTCGACCTCCGAAATTCCCATTGCAGGATTTCATTGTGTCATGGCCATTCCAAATGGCTCGCCCGAGCATCTTCGGAACCTCCTGACCCCGAACCCTCGAAGTCCGTCTGAAACTTGAAAGATCATAAACTTGCCAAAATTCAATCCAGCCCCGGGATTTAGTCCTTGGAATTTCATTCCGACTTCGCCGTTTCGACGACTGCCCCTGAGCGACTTTCTGAACCTTGGTTCCCGATCGCAAAAGTCTTCCAGCTTCCAAGCGGAACCTTCAACCAATTTTCCCTCATCGGACTCCAACCTCCGGAATTCCCATCCTGGGATTCCGTTGTGTCATCGCCGTTCCAAACGGCCTCGCCCGAGCGTCTTCCCAGCTCTCGGACTCCGTTCCACTGCTTGCCAAAACCAAATTCAGGAAAAATCTCCTCTGAGCTTCTTCCAGATTCTGAACACTGGAATTCCCCTCTTGGGATTCTGCTCCACCAGCACCATTCTAACGGCGAATTCGGGACAACTTCTCGACCCCCGGGTCCCGATTCTCTGTTCGCCGTCTCACTGTCCTAAACCCTCTGACCGCTTCCGGGAATTGTCTTCTGGATTTCCTTCCTCAGATTTCTGCTTCCATTTTGCCGTTCCAAATGCCTGACGTGTAACTGCTTCCTCGCGACGGCAATCCGAGACCCAGATTCTGACGCCCGGAATTCCGTGTCCTCTAGGCCGTTCCAGACGGCTTTCCTGTAGATGATACCTGAGCTCCCAAATGAAGGATCAAATGACCTCCAAATCTAAAATGGATTTTTACCCACTTGCTAAAATTGAGTTTTCTTTCAGATGCACCCTCAAATCTCCAAATCCAACCCAAGGAAGTGCCCTTGGGAATTCCATCCTCATTTTTCCCTTTCCAGCGGCATTTTGCCAAGGGAATTCCGGCCTTGGAAGTTCAAATTGTTTGCACTACTTTCTAACGATGAAGTATCAAGTTTGCATGTGTAGTGAATGCGAATTATGATTATAGAACTAATCTTGACATGCAGGGACTTGTCAGTGGCCATTTTGTCAAGTTTATTGTTACTAAATCACGTCTTTTGTGAAAGATTTATGGAATCTGGTGTAGAGACTTCGGGTGCCTCCAAGAAAGGGAAAGGAACAGCCAAGCCACTAAGAGGAAAGGAAGACAAAGACCTGATGAAGTACAAGTTCCAAGGGGTCCCTATACAATCCAGGATCACTACCCTTTGGAGGGATGTTACAGATACCAACATCGGACAGGTCGATCTTGACGAATTCACATAGAGGGTCAGAATGAACCCCAAAATAGAAAACGCAAGGCTAATAAAGAGCAGTGGAATTGCTAAGGTTGCAGGTTTCCCACCGGCCTTAGTGGCCCCAGAGCTGGTAATGGCATGCGTGGAGGCAAACCAACCTGACACTAGAACTATAGTGGACTAGGACAGAAATATCCTTGCAGATATGTCTTCGTCAGGTATAACAAAAACCTTCCACATTCCTGCCTTTGAGAGCATGGAGGTCCCCACCATGGAAGAATGCAAAGAGTTGTGGGAATAGGACCTGTTGGGGTGCAAAAATCTTATCAACCAATACTGGTTGAAGGACAAACGAGGTAATGTTGGGAAGCTTCCTCAGGAGCTCTTCCACAATGATTTCTTCGAGGATTACCATGACCTCATAACTCTACTCAACCGAGTAATGGGCCTCTTGAGTGCGGTCTTCTTCTAAGAATGGATGTTCTATTTTATAGAGTAGATTCTCCACAGTAAAGGCACCACCTTCTATTGGGGCGAGATAATCAGCGACTGCTTCCACAAGCACTTTACCACCGTGAAGAGGACCACCAAATTCTTCATGACCTCCTATTTGGTGTATTCCATCACCAATTGGCAACACTATCAGGGATTGACAATGATGCCCAACAATCCATCGGGGCCGGAGCTCAAACCTTATGACAAGTACCCTCAGCTACAGTTCTTGAATTTTCAGAAGGATTACTATAGGATGAACAATGCGTTCATCACTCACATCATCCGATCCTTAGGAGGGGATTTTAATAGGAGGATATCCCACAATGCCAGGGCCCTCCTTAGGCAGTACACCTTCTAGTACATTCAGTTCCCCAAGTTCACCTACATGCGCGCTCAAGGATTCACCGAAAGACCGAACAAGCTGCCCCGGTACCCAAATGACCAGATCATTCTCTTGGAGCTGACACGACAGCTACGAAAAATTGATAGCATCCTGAGCGAAAAGCATTTGGTAGGCCCCACCTATCCCATTAACCTTGATCAAGGGATGTATAAGATCCACACCTCCCAGTGTGCAGGATATTCAGAAAAAGAGCTGGCCGAATATAACTTTGAGCAATACACAGCGCGGCTATGAATGGATCCTTATGGTCATGTCAGAAAGGAACTGGGACGTGAATACACCCACCTCCACAACATCGAGGACTTCTAGGCCAATTACAAAGATGATCTTGAGGTGCGGTTGTGACATTACATGCGCATGACCGCCATCTATGTACGAAGGGTAAACTTGTGTCCGATCCCTGACCAGCTTGAGGAGGATGAAAACATAGTGATCGATCCAGGCTATGTAGTTTCCAACTTGCCATTGCCTACAATTGACTAGAATGAACTAGAGCATAATGAAATTGGTGTACTCACTAGGCCTATTGAAATCTGAACAAGGGCATGGATTGACAAGATGGTGGCCCAATTGAAACAACAAGGGGTTGTCTTAACATTCAATGAATTTACAAGTGAACATGTAAGTGAACCAAGTGGATTTGAAGGTGGAGTAGCTGCCGCTGCAACTGGGGAGAAATCCAAGACCCCACCATCGGTGAAGACCAAGAAAAGAAAGGAGGCTAGTGAACAACTACCCAAACCGAAGGTTTATGCCCGTAAGGCTTATGAGCTTGAACCTTCCAACAAGAGGAGGAAAACAACTGGCAACGCAGGGATGGCTGTATTAACCAAAGGTCTATCCCTTGGGATCAGAAGAGGAGGATCTAGCTTGCCAAGGTCCGTTCCTACCATTGTTACTACTACTACTGCTGTTTCCCCTACCCCTCATGGTTCGCTTGTAGTCTCTACTTCCTCCCCACCTGCGGTGGACATCTCCGTCCACCTTGCTCCTACTCCTCTAGTGTTGCAAGTTATTCCCGTGGATTCATCATCTGCCACCACCTCACCAATGTCCTCTTCCTCTATGTCTCCTTCCCTTCCCACCATTTCTACTGCTACAATGCTTGCCCTTAGCCTTCCGAAATCTTTTGTAAATTACATGCAAAATGTGCCATTTGAGTTTTTAGGGATGCTCACCAATCCGATGGTCCAAGTTGCGATAGCTCAAGCTATGGCCTGCGATCCAACTCCCTCCCCCTCTACTGAATCACCAAAGATGAAAGCAACCATACAGATATCAGATGAGCTTGAATGACAACAGCTAGAGGTTGAGAAGGCGCTAGAGGATGAGGAGTTTGAATATCACGAACATCCCTTGTTTGAGCATCGGGAGATTGATGAGGTGGCCTATGAGTGTTCCAGTGAGGGTAGTGAGGACCTTGATGCTGAACTTATCTGAGAGTCAAATGATCCCAAGCTCAATGCAAAGTGGAGAAAGCAACTCAAGGAAATTAAGGATAAGGAGGCCAAGGACTGGCCTGCATGGGAAGAGGAGATTGCTACTCCAGAGACGGAGGGTAATAGGTCTCCAATTGAGGGACATGGCCAAACCATAGAGCATGACAAGAAAGTGTTCCTCCATGAGGATGAACAAGGGGAGAACCTCAAGGAACATCAATATATTCTAAACGAAGAAGAGGGGGATGCTAAAAATAAAGATTCACCCAAAGAGCAGTTGCACACTGAGTCCACCGCTAGACATGAAAAGTTTGAACAAGACCCTGATGAAGAAAAGTAAAATTTAGGAACAAAGGAGAAGGATCTTATTGTCAGAACTGTCAAACTTGAGAAGGAGGATAGTGGAATCGAAGTGAACCACCAATGGAAGAAACCCAAGTGCCTGATTGGCTGCAAAGACAGCTAAAGCAAAAGACTCCCACCTTGACGGATCCCAAGGCGGGGCTGGAAGCCATTATGGACAGAGCATGAATAAGCACCAAGAAAGAGAAGAGGTGGATGTCAGATCAAAAGTAACCATGGATGCCTCGGGATCAAGGGCAGTGCAAATAGAAACATCGATAGTTGGAGAACAAGGTATAACTTACAACATCTCCACCATCGACTTGGGAGTAGCCATGAGAGAACAAAAGGTTGAGCATCTCCAAGAGTCGGTTGCCATAGTGGTGCACCTTATCCAGCAAGATAAGGTCTCTAAGGAAGAACTAAAGGAGCAGGTGGTTGATCTAATGGCTTATATTTAGCAGTGGTCATCTCCGATTGAGCAGCCCATGACATCATCTGCCTTGCCTCAGTTGCTGTCCCAGGAACAAATTAACAAGCTAGAGAAGAGACACAACTTGGACAAGACTACGGGAAACTGGTTTCGGCAGGTCTTGGATATGGGAAATACGAGCATCAACTTGGCTGTCTAGACAAGAAATAGGTTCCTGGAAGTTCAGAGAACTCTCGAGGACACAAGGCGGATCTATTAAAGGTTCCCAAAGAAGTACGAGGCGACCTACCCAAAGATTGAGGCCATACTCGCATTGCCAAGCGATGTCTGGGAAAAGGACCTTGCCTTCAAGGATGATGATCACTGGCTAGTGGACATGTGGAAGCGAGATTTTGATCACCAGAAGAGGAGGCTTGAGCAGGTTTTGGAGTGGATTGCACCGAACATTGAATGGGAAAGGGATTCTAGTGAGGAGTGTACTCCGTACCTCAAGCTGATGACAGGGTTTGAGCTGCCTGAGGTCAAGATCAATCCTGAGAATATAAAGCTCTACTTCTTGAAGATCATGGAAGATGGGATGTCCACTGAGGTCACCACTAAGTTTATGTGATTTGCTACCTGAGCCTTTGTGCAATCGAAACTCTTTAAAGACAATGCTGCTAAGTATGATGATGACTAGAAGAAGCTTGGCAACAATTCCCAGGAATGGAGTTACCAGATTTTGTGATCCGACATCATGGGGTTGGATAAGTTTTAATCCCTGATCCTAAGTTTCATGGAGTATGCTGCATTGAAGAAGCGAGAGGGAAATCCCATCATCGATGAAGAGTTCCTTGAAGAATAGCTACAACAAAGGGCAAATGGCTAAAAGACAAATTTGCTACAGTGCTGTCACTAGATGACGAAATAGGGAAGAAACAAAAAATTATTTATAAATGTAATATATTTGGGGGTAGGTGAAACCCTAATGTAAAGTGAATCCTAGCCACACAATAGAATCAAATCTTGGCCACTCTTTTTCATTTTGAAGCTATAAATAGCTCTCTCCTGCTCTCATTTTAAGAGAGTTGAGTTGTTGTAAAGGCATACTGCAGAAATTATAATAGCAAATACAGTCATTTTCTGGTGTATTTTTGGGTTTCTCAATATGTTTCATGATTCCTCTCCCTTTTACTTATAGCTTTGCTTTAAGTTACTTTGCTGTTCTAATGTCCTTAGATTAGATTTGGTAGATTTAGTATGTTATCTTTGGTTTTGAAGATTGCTGCTGTGTGTATGCTTTTCTTGTCCACATTTTTGGTCATTTGCTGAAGGTAGATGACTGTGCAAAATTAGTCTGGACTTTGATTTCATTGCTGCTCATTAAATCTCATCTTTATTCACCTCCCCATAGCGAATGAATGATGAATATCTCCAGTCCTTAAAAGATAGCACAAATTTCATGATATTGTAAAAATTTTGATTAAGTGAAATTCTGTTTAAGGAAACTATCCATAGTAGGAACCTCCATGATCATTGTTCATCGGTAGTTGCAGGTCGGGGAAACATCCTTGTTCCTCACCCCTTTTATTTTTCCTTTTTTTTTTAAGCAACAACTTGTGTTAAGGTTTGTTGCACATTGTAAAACCAAATCCGATGAAATAATGGAGTCTAAGACTGCTGCCTGAACCTGCAACAAAGCATAGTAATTCTAGATCCCTAAAAATCCATTCATTGACTCAATTCTCCTACAACTCTGACCACGTAAGATTGCCTTGTGATTCCAGCAAATTACATCAAACAACTAAAATATTCCAAGCATCGTCATGACCTAACATCCGAGAGACCTTGGGATAGTGTTATGCAATCTAATTTTGGAAAATTGTCTTTCAAGAGAGGTGATGCACCTATGCATTGCCTATGTTATGAAGTGCATGAAAAAACCATCAACAGAACTGGCGCTAGAAAGAGGGCACTAAAGGGGTAAAGCTGGATCGAATTGAGTCATTCTCCCTTGTGAGATTCCACCAAGTGTTGAGATCTACACCAAACAAGGGAGAGTTGTAGGAATTACAACCCCCGATCCGAGCTAAGAGAGCTAAACGATGGGGACCATCCATCATCTATCCCGCTCAACAGCTCACTGCTCTTTCACCTCCACCTTCTTCATCCTCATTGACAGATTCGTCTTTCGCTCATCCCATCCATACAACCTTCCAAGTTGCCACGTCATCTGGGTTGAACGTCGCCATTTAGCTGAATGCAGTCCCCAACCTGGTTGCTGCCTCACCCGTTGTCACAGCCCCATTACCAACACAGACCAATCTAGCGCAGTCGCCTCCACTGTCTTTTCCAATGGCGTGGCTGGGTAATATGCCAAAGAGTCCTGAGAATTTTTGCATGAAGTTCAACTCTAGGGATCTGTAGAGGACAGCTGAGGAACATGTCAAGATTTTCAAAATCGCCTTGAAAACTATGCAAATCATATACAAAGATGTGGCATGCAGGCTCTTTCCCTACTCCTTAGGAGAAGAGGCTCTCTACTGGTATGTCAATTTACCAGCTGGAACTATCAACACGTGGGATCTCTTAAAAAATGCATTTCTACAGAAATTCAAGACCCTTGTTAGCCCCGCAGATTCGTATCGACATTTCATGTCAGTTCAAAGAGAAATCAATGAACCAATCAACTCGTTCAATGATCACTTCCACAGAGCGTATACCTGACTATAGGCCCCGTACGTTTTCAACAATGCTGCTGTCTTACCTGTTTACTATGTAGCACTGGACAACCTCACTTCAGCCTTGGTAAAAAGGATGAGACCACCACCAGCCAGGTTGGTAGATGCATATGCTGAAGCCATCATTGCCAGCACAGATTTGGGGCAAAACATATTAGGTCCCTTACCTTCTCTTGGGAAAACCGCACATCCGACACAGATACAGGGACTCACACAGGCTTTACAACATCAAACGCCCTTGCTAAATTTGGTACCTTAGCTACCTGTGGTTCCGCATCCTGGATAGCCAGTGAACCAGGCATACCCAACACCTCATTACTTGATACCCCAGCAACAATATTCACACCCGCAACAACCCCAGATGCCTGCATACCTCCAAGCGGTGAAATTTCCACCCGCTCATCAGAATCAGCCGGCAGCATAGCCTGTGTTCCTTCAGAATACCGTGCCATAGCCAAGTAACACCACGAGGGATAGGATTGACGAGCTTACAGAGATGGTCAAGAAAATGTCGACTGAGATGACACACTTAAGAAATTAGAATAACCATTTGCAGACATCGTAGAAGAGTATCCGGGCCAACCTTAATAGGGAAAATTGAGATTACCACGAAAATTGGGATAATCGAGAGGCTAGCATATAGTCAAGGTAGAATTATGATAGAAATCAGAACTCGGGCCAGAACTTTGATAGGAGGCCCTTCCAAAAGCAGAACCGGACGTGGAATACACACCCCAAAAACGGCGGTGTTCCCACACCCCTTGATCAGCCCAACAACAACAATAATGAAAACCCCACAAGTGGAGTTTATTTGGCAGAGACTGCTTTATTCGGTTGGTGCCGCATACGTAAGACATGTCGCCATTCTGAGCTGGATTGTCTAGAATTTCAAACTGCAGCTGAGATTTTCCAAGTAGAAGTTTAGAATGCAGTCGACAACTTAGGATGTAGAGACATCATCTCGTTCGACCCATACGACTCCCCGATATTGGTGCTGAACCAAGCTCCTTTCCCAAGGTTGGAATGCAACACACTAGAGCTAGAGGATGCCAGTTCAAACAACAACAATAACAAGGCTGAAGAGGTAAATTCTAAAAGTCCTTTGGCTCAACTTTTTAATTTAATAGATAATGGTCCTAAAGATGATGAAGAGGAGTTTATGGAGGACGAAGTCCAAATGTTTCACCAGTAGACTTCCCCTTACAACCTTAGGAATAGACAAGTTGGAGGCCATGCTGGAGGTCCTTTCACGACCTCCACCCTACCAAACAATTTCAGCACCCCTCTCGATCCAAGTGCAAACAATAATCTGGGTTTTCCACTTACACCCACATGATATCTCAACAGAAATAAACAACAAAGCAGTGGCCAAAATGAAAACGTTAGCCCCTCCCAAAATGTTTCCCATGACCAAGAGATTGAGCAGATGGGGGAGCATATTGCTGAAGAATTCAAAAAGGTGAAGCTAAGTGTGTGCATTCAAACTTCTAAAGGTGCCTGCCATTAGGAATTCCTTTTTCTGAATGATAAATGGGACCCCATCACAAGGGTCAGCTAGAGAAGAAATCCCGGTAAAGAAGGTTTCTTTTAGTGATCAATCAAATGAACCGGTTGTCAGGTTGATTTTTAATAGTAAGGATGACCCACCAAGAGGTCAGCAGGAAAACAAGCAGTTCGATAGGGTAGCTAATCTGACACCAACCTAAAACAGAGACAACGAGAAGCAAAAGGTCCAAGTCGCTCAGGTGGACGTTTCTGGAGGGTTGTTTCAAGGGAAATTCGAGACCCCTCCCTTTCTAACCACCGTTCATGTGTTTGGAAAGAACCTCCACAATTTCTTGTTGGATTCAAGAGCCTCAACCAATGTCATGCCTATGTGCATGTGCAAGGCACTTAGAATAATGCCAACTCCTTCCTGTCAAAAGGTGATGCAACTTGATAAAGCCAAAATCAACATCGTACGGGAGATCAACAAGATACCCATGCAAGTTGCTGCTGATCCCCGAATCCAACAAACCATTGATATATAGGTGGCCGATATCTTGGACACCTATGGCATAATCCTAGGAAGGGATTTCATGAGGGCACTGAATGGATACGCCGCTACTGATTACTCTCACATATGGCTACCATGGAAAGGAATTCCTAATCAGATCCAGATTGACAGAGAACCATAGATGAAATTTATGATTACTAAGTACAACAACACGAATGAGGTGTTGTATGCCAAAACAAGTCTGGGAAATTATTCTCCAATGGCATACATGAATGAGCTGGAATACCTTGAAGACAAAGGAACGAGTGAGATTTTCCTCGTACTATGCAGCCCATCTGCTAATTTGGCCAATGTCTGTCAGAGCACTGAAATGCTCATAGAACCCGATGACGAAGAACTAGAAGAGAGGGACGGCCTTGGACTCTTCGGTGGTTTCTAAGATTTGATGTAGAAATGTGTGCATGACCAACTTAGTCTGGGAACCCGAATGAACTTCCAGGAACTTCTGCTCCCTAATTGGTGTAGGGTGCATAATGCTATGCACTCAGAGTTTGAATATTGCTTGTGCCAAATATCAATTGAACACGTTAAAAAATGGGCTTTTCCAAAGGAGAAAACTGGGTCAACATTGCACAAGCAAACATGTGCTATCCCTATGAACCCAGAAGCAGGCACCGAAATGATGGTCCCTTCTAAGGTAAGGGTCGGATCTATCAACCCTACGCTTAAGGATTCTCTTGGATTCTGGATGTTGCGCTTTGACTGTTCTAAATCCAAGCATGGAGCTGGAGCAGGTTTCAAACTGATCACTCTCAAAGGTAAATCATACTTTTCTACTCACAGACTACAATTTTATTGTACTAATAACATGGCAAAATACGAGGCTTTGGTATTGGCACTCTTGATGGCATTGAGAAAGGATATCAAGATGCTCTAGGTGTATGGAGATTCAGAGTTAGTAATAAAGCAGGTTAGAAAGCTTTATTCCTGCTATGATTGAAGACTTACTAACTACCGACACTACGTTTGGGATCTACTGGAAGGGTTGGATGCATTCAACATTCAACTGATCCCTTGCACTCATAATTATACCTAGCACAAGCGGCAAGCACACTACAACCATTATCCCTATCTGGCCTCAAAAGATTCACGGTGGAACTTACTTCCATCCCGTCAATGCTAGATAATGTGACCAATTTCCAAGTATTCAATGATGACACACACATTATGGAATTCCTCACCAGTTTCGATGTGTTTTCTATGTAGATAATCGATGAGGTCGAGCATCAAGAGGAAGAATTAGATAGAGAAGAGGTCATCAACTTAAAAACTAATACCATCCCTAGGGGAATGGTTCAATTGGAGCAAATCTTCGACCTTGATTAGATCAGGGACCAGGATCAACGAGCCAAGGAAGATACTATCAGCGGTCAGTGTGATGCCTGCAACCTAGGAAAAACTAGAAATGCCAAGAACATGTTCATAGGTAAGGTATGTGCTCCTAAAGAAAGAAATGGGATTATTGAAATGTTACGCAAATATCATGATGTCATTGCCTGGAGCTATGACGACATAAAAACATATGATACGTCGATCATCATGCACACTATCCCGCTTAGACCAGATAAAAAGCCGTTCTGGCAACGACAGCGCCCTATCAACGCTCTATTGGAGCCAATCATTTATAAGGAAGTACAGAAGTTACTGTCAGTTAGGATCATCTTTCTAGTCAGAAACTCTATGTGGGTAGCGAACTTGGTCCTTGTTAGAAAGAAAAATGGAGAAATCAGGTTGTGTGTGGACTTTCGCAATCTGAATCGAGCATTAGAGAAGGATAACTATCTTGTACCTTCGTTGGATGAGGTGCTGTAGGTAGTAAATAGATCCTAGATGATGTCCTTCTTGGATGGCTATTCGGGATACAACCAGGTCATGGTGCAGTATGAGGATCGACATAAGACAACATTCACCACCAAATGGGGAACGTTTGTGTATAGAAGAATGTCGTTTGGACTCATCAACGCTGGTGCCACTTTCCAGTGAGCCATGGATATCACATTCAAAGATTTGATAGCAAGTGCATAATCATCTACATGGATGATTTGACAGTATTTTCAAAATAGCGGAGTAATCACGTCACTGACCTATGCAAGGTCTTTGAAAGATGCTGCACATTTGGGGTGTCCTTTAACCCAAAGAAGTGCATCTTCAGGGTCACTGAGGGAAAGCTCCTTGGACATGTCTTGTCAGAGCAAGGAATCTCTATTGACCCCAAACAGATCCAATCCATTATGAAAATCCAGCTACTAGGCAGCAAGAAAGAAACTAAAATCTTTCTTCAGGAAGATTAACTTCTTCCGCAAATTCATCACCGGCTTCGTAGAAATCGTCAAACCGCTCAATTCCATGCTGAAGCAAGATGCTAAGGTTGAGTGGACTCCCAAAGCAAAGCAGGATTTTGGGGAGATCAAGAGGGCAATCACTGATGCCCCTATGTTGGTCAACCCGAATTACCTGAAACCTTTTTATATATACTCCTTTGCTTCAGATCATTCCTGTGCTAGTATTCTGACGCAAAATGACGACGAGGGGAGCAAGCATCCGATCTCCTTCATGAGTGCCCCTTTGAAGGACGTTGAACTTCGCTATCATAACATAGAAAAAAAAGCTTATGCCCTTCTTAAGGGAGTCAAGAAGTTCTGGCACTATATCTTATGCAACAAGGTCTTTGCCATAGTTCCCGATCCCGCAGTGAAAACATTACTTATGCAAAATGAGTTGGACGAACAAAGGGCCAAGTGGATCGCGTTGCTACAAGAATATGACATGGAGATCCAGCCGATGAAGCTGGTAAGAGGATAGGCACTCGCCCAAACAATGGCAGAGGTGGTTATTAACGAGCAAAACCTGAACTCACGGTACAATAGTATCAACTAGAGGACATCTCCCCAAGAGAATGGTATGATAACATAGTGTACTACCTGTTGAACCACAAGTGTCTACCTCACCTGCAAGGAGTCTAGAGACGAGTATTGAGGCTGAAAAGTAGCAGCTATATGTTGTAGGGCTCTATATTGTACAAGAAAAATCATGAAGGTATATATTTGAGATGCCTGGGAAAGGAGGACGTTGGCCGCGTTCTTGGGGAATTCCATGACAAATTCGGAACTGGCCATAGCTCAGGTCTGTCGACCACGCATCAAGTATTAAGAGCTGGGTACTATTGGCCCATCATTTTCAAGGATGCTCATGGTCACGTCTGTACCTGCCACATGTGCCAGACTATTGCCGCTAGAGAAAGGAATGCTACTGTACTGCTACAACCTGTCCTAGAGGTAAGACCTTTTGCGCAATGGGGTCTTGACTTCATTGGTCTAATAAGTCCTCCATCATCTACGAGACACAGGTACATTCTAACCGCTTCTAATTACTGCACTAGGTGGACATAAGCAATAACTTGTAGGCAATGTAGAACTGAAGTAGTAACTAATTTCTTAGAAAGTTTCATTTTGAATCATTTTGTTTGCCCATATGCTCTAGTATGTGATAACGGCCCTGCATTTGCCTCACTGAAATTCATGAGTTGGGCCTTCGATTATGGTATCACCCTCAAATTCTCCTCCAATTATTACCCTCAAGGCAATGGCCTTGCTGAGTCCACCAACAAAAATTTGATCACGGTGATCAAGAAGTTGTTAGATAGGAACCCCAAGGATTGGCATACCCAACTTCATTTCGCCTTATGGGCAGATCACACCCACCATAAGGCTGCCCTTGGAGATTCCCCATACCATCTAGTCTACGGATTAGAACCCGTCTTTCCCATACATTTGAAAATCCCAACCCTTCAGTTCATCAATGACTTTTATGAAGGAGGAGATCATAGAGAATCTCGCCTCGCCAAGCTGCTGCACCTTGAAGAAGTACGAGACCATGCAATAAATTTTTTTGCTAAGCATCAGGGCATAGTCAAAAGATGGTTCAACCATCGAACCAAAGTTAAGGCCTTTCGCATTTCTAATCTAGTCCTCTACTGGGACAAGGCCCACGATAAGAAAGGGGGACACAACAAATTTGACAAACTTTGGCTTGACCCCTTTCAAATTGCTGAAATCCTTGGAGTTAATGCTTTCCATCTAAAGACTCTCACTGGTGAAGATGTCCCATTGCAAGTCAATGGGAAGCACCTCAAGCATTACTTCTAGGCCTGAGCTCTTTGGAGCTGTCTACGTAAATACCTGTACATAGGTTAAGATAGATTTCCTGCTTTGTCCTTTAGTTTTGCTTGTCTTCCTGACAGTTTTATCATAATTTTGGAAGCGTCTCCCTGTTTTGCTGTGGTGGCCATGCTTGGCCCAATGAACGGTTTGCCTTGCTGTCCACTTTCACGCTGTTCTCTAGATAAGCCCTCATTCTCTAATGCTACCCTCTGAAGGCTCCTAAGCATCAATTTTCAACTTTCGAACTTTGCACTAACCTAGGATGGATATTTGCTCGAATCCCTGCTCTTATCATGGAACACACAAAACACATTTTAAAATATCTCCAAAGAATGATATGGTGATCACTGGGAAGCAGAGATAAGTGAAAAATCTAAAGTCTGTTCTAGTGACCACTACGATTCTCAAGCCCATTGTGAACTTCGTTGTTCGCACGGTTGAAAAAAAGAAGAAGAGAGAAAGTGCTGAAAGGAAATATCCAGCACAAGTAGTAAATAAATTGTAAATAACAATCGTATGGGTGTGCAAATATCTCTACCGGGGCTATGGATGCCTGCCTGGCAGTAGAGCTATGTTCATGAGGTCGCAGTGACAACTCCATCAGGGCTATGGATGCCTGACTGGCAGTGAAGCAATGTCTAGGTTACTTTTGGGATTAGACGAACAACGTAGCTTATCTCCTCTGACCAGTGGTTACTCGTACTCTCTCTAAGGAAAGGAAATGAACTCACCATGCACACACTTCCATGATAAAATTTTAGTATGATTCGATCCCGCCTTCCTTGAACTATTCTTATTTCACCTTTGAAAATTGTCTTAGGTCTACGAAATCAGAGATCATGGGTTTATAATGAATATTTATCTCTAGAATGCCAGGAGCGTTCTCCCAGCAGAGTTGCCATTTGTTGTGCCTTTTGCACACATGCCCCGTTTGGAATGGGGACCCTCTCTTCCCTCCTTTCGATCATCGGATCCTTTTTGTTCTACCTCATTTTGCATACCCATTTTTTTGCCCCAAAGGGTAGGCACATTTCCCAATGCCATATTTAAAGCTTGGCCAAAGTCACCCCCTTTAAAATTGCTAAGTCTCGGGTTAACTCGGGTTTTCCTTGTCAAAATGCTGTTCTGGCATCTGTGGCAACTTTTGGGTTTCCCCTTCTGGGTTTCCCCCACTAGGTTTCCCCTTTCAGGTTTCCCCTTCTGGGTTTTGTATCGAACTTTGTTGTTTCAACGGCCATGGCGGGGCGGCTTCCCGACCACCAGACTCCGGACCTCTCACCGTCGACTACATTTTTCAACCTAGCAACTCCACTTGGCACCGTACGAAGGAATTCAATGCTGTATTAATGGTGGGTATGGCTATAAAAGCGAATTTTCTGACCGTCATTGTCAATTGTTCGAGTGATACAGAAAGTTGGAGAACTCCCGACGTCCAAAAATTTTACGCCCTATAGTCCAAGTGCTTTTTCGACATCCTCCACACATCCGACAATTTTCTCTTCGAGATTTTGAGGTAGGTTTGCCATCCGCGCGCCCTCCCCCTTTGTTTTGTGAAATTCTGCATTTTGATGAAGGTAAAAAAAAAAATTGAACTGAAATTAAGTAAATCTATACCCTTCGCTCAAAACCCACCTTTTGCAAAATTAAAAATCAATTGCTAAGTGGTTAGAAATTCAATCCAGAGCTTCACCACGCCACAACCATTCTTTGGAACAACACCGGTGTCTCCCGGGCGCGGGTCTTCCTGTGGCCGTCCGTGATTTATTTTCTTCAAATTTCTTCAGATGGCTTAACCCTCATCGGACTCTAACCTCCGGAATTCCCATCCTGGGATTCTGTTGCATCATGGCCATTCCAAACAGCCTCACCTAAGCATTTTCCCGACCTTTGGACCCCGGAGTCTTGAAGTCCGTCTGAAACTTGAAAGATCGTAAACTTGCCAAAATTCAATCCAGCCTTGGGATTCAGTCCTCGAAATTCCGTTCTGACTTCACCATTTTGATGGCCGCCCCTGAGCGGCTTTCTGAACCTCAGTTCCTGACCGTAAAAGTGTTCCAGCTTCTAAGTAGAACCTTCAATCAATTTTTCGTCATCGGACTCCGACCTCCAGATTTCCCACCCCGGGATTCCGTTGTGTCATCGCCATTAAAAACGGCCTTGCCTGAGCATCTTCCCGACTATTGGAATTCGGTCCGCTGCCCATTGAAACCAAATTTAGGAAAAATCTCCTCTGAGCTTCTTTTGGATTCTGAACACTAGAATTCCCCTCCAGGGATTCTGCTCCACCAGCGCCATTCTAACGGAAAATTCGGGACAACTTCTCGGCCCCTGGGTCCCGGTTCTTTGTTCATCCTCTAAATGTCTTGAACCCTCTGATCGCTTCCAGGAACTGTCTTCCGGATTTCCTTCCTCGGATTTTGACTTCCATTTCACTTTTCCCAATGGCCGACCCATAGCTGCTTCCCGGCGACGGTAATCCGAGACCTAGAGTTCGACACCCGAAATTCCGTGTCCTCTATGCCGTTTCAGACAGCTTTCCTGCAGATGATACCCGAGCTCCCAAATGAAGGATCAAATGACCTCCAAATCCAAAATGGATTTCGACCCACCTGCTAAAATTAGGTTTTCTTTCACATCCACCCTCAAACCTCCAAATCCAACCCTGGGAAGTTCCCTTTGGAATTCGATCCTCGTTTTTCCCTTTCTAGCGACATTCTACCAAGGGAATTCCGGCCTTGGAAGTCCGAATTGTTTGCACTACTTTCTAACGATGAAGTATCAAGTTTGCATGCTTAGTGAATGTGAATTATGATTACATAACTAATCTTGACATGCAGGGACTTGTCAGTGGCTGTTTTGTCAAGTTTATTGTTACTAATTCACGTCTTTTGTGCAGGATTTATGGAATCTTGTGCAGAGACTTCCAGTGCCTCCAAGAAAGGGAAAGGAATAGCCAAGCCACCAAGAGGCAAGGAAGACAAAGACCTGATGAAGTACAAGTTCCAAGGGGTCCCTATACAATCTAGGATCATTACCCTTTGGAGGGATGTTACAGATACCAACATCGGATAGGTCGATTGACAAATTCACGCAGAGGGTCAGAATGAATCCCAAAACAAAAAACGCAAGGCTAATAAAGAGCAGTGGAATTGCTAAGGCTACAGATTTTCCAATGGCCTTAGTGGCCCTAGAACTGGTAATGGCGTGCGTGGAGGCATACCAACCTAACACTAGAACTATACTGGATCGGGACAAAAATATCCTTGCAGATATGTCTCCGTCAGGTATAACATCAACCTTCCACATTCCTACCTTTGAGAGCATGGAGGTCCCCACCATGGAAGAATGCAAAGAGTTGTGGGAATAGGACCCGTTGGGGTGCAAATAGCTTATCAACCTGTACTAGTTGAAGGAAAAATGAGGTAGTGTTGGGAAGCTTCCTCAGGAGCTCTTCCGTAGTGATTTCTTTGAGGATTACCATGACCTCGTAACTCTACTTAGTCGAGTAATGGGCCTCTTGAGCGCGGTCTTCTTCCAAGAATGGATTTTTTATTTTATAGAGCAGATTCTCCATGGTAAAGGCACCGCCTTCTATTGGGGCGAGATAATGAGCGACTGCTTCCACAAGCAGTTTACCACCATGAAGAGGACCACCAAATTCTTCATGACCTCCTATTTGGTGTATTCCCTCACCAATCAGTGGCACTATCAGGGATTGACAATGATGCCCAACAATCCATCGGGACTAGAGCTCAAACCTTATGACAAGTACCCTCAGCTACAGTTCCAGAATTTTAAGAAGGATTACTGTAGGGTGAATGATGCGTTCATCGCTCACATCATCTGGTCCTTACGAGGGGATTTTTATAGGAGGATATCCCACAATGCCAGGGCCCTCCTCAGGCAGTACGCCTTCTGGTACATTCAGTTCCCCAAGTTCAGCTACATGCACGCTCAAGGATTCATCGAAAGACCAAACAAGCTGCCCCGGTACCAAAATGACCGGATCATTTTCTTGGAGCAGACCCGGCAACTATGACACATTCATAGCATCCTGAGCGAAAAGAATTTGGTAGGCCTCACCTATCCCATTAACCTTAGTCAAGGGATGTATAAGATCCACACCTCCCAGTGTGTTGGATATTCGAAAAAAGAGCTAGCTGAATATAACTTCGAGCAATACACAGCGCAGCCATGAATGGATCCTTATGGTCATGTCACAAAGGAACTGAGATGTGAATACGCCCACCTCCACAACATTGAGGAATTCTGGGCCAATTTCAAAGATGATCTTGAGGTGCGGTTGCGACATTACATGCGCATGACCGCCATCTATGTACGAAGGGTAAACTTGTGTCCAGTCCCTGACTAGCTTGAGGTGGATGAAGACACAGTGATCGATCAAGGCTACGATGTAGTTTCCAACTTACCGTTGCCTGTAATTGACTGGAATGAACTAGAGCTTAATGACATCGGTGTACTCACTAGGCCCATTGAAATCTGAACAAGGGCATGGATCGACAAGATGGTGGCCCAATTGAAACAACAAGGGGTTTTCTTAACATTCAATGAACTTAAAAGTGAACATGTAAGTGAACCAAGTGGATCCAAATGTGGAGTAGTTGCCACTGCAACTAGGGAGACATCCAAGACCCCACCATCAGTGAAGACCAAGAAAAGAAAGGAGCTAGAGAACAGCTACCCAAATTGAAGGTTTATGCCTATAAGGCTTATGAGCCTGAACCTTCCAAGAAGAGGAGGAAAACAACTGGCAGCACGGGGATGGCTATATTAACCAAAAGTCTATCCCTTGGGATCAGAAGAGGAGGATCTAGCTTTCCAAGATCCCTTCCTACCATTGTTACTACTACTACTACCGCTTCCCCTACCCCTCATGCTTTGCTTGTAGTCTCTGCTTCCTCCCCACTTGTGGTGGACATCTCCGTCCACCTTGCTCCTACTCCTCTAGTGTTGCAAGTTATCCCCATGGATTCATCATCTGCCACCACCTCACCAATGTCCTCTTCCTCTATGTCTCCTTCCTTTCCCACTGTTTCTGCTGCTCCAACATTTGCCCTTAGCCTTTTGAAGTCTTTTGTAAAGTACATGCAAAATGTGTCATCTGAGCTTTCAGGGATGCTCACCAATCCGATGGTCCAGGCTGTGATAGCTCAGGCTATGGCCTGCGCTCCAACTCCCTCCCCCTCTACTAAATCATTAAAGATGAAAGCAACCATGCAGGTATTAGATGAGCTTCAATGAAAGCAACTAGACGTTGAGAAGGCGCTAGAGGACGAGGAGTTTGAATATCACAAACATCCGTTGTTCGAGTGTCGGGAGATTGATGAGGTGGCCTACTAGTCTTCCAGTGAGGGCAGTGAGGACCTCAATGTTGAACTGATCCAAGAGTCAAATGATCCCGAGCTCAATGCAGAGTGGGGCAAGTAGCTCAAGGAAATTGAGGATAAGGAGGCTGAGGATCAGCTTGCATGGAAAGAGGAGATTGCTGCTCCAGAGATGAAGGGTAATAGGTCTCCAACTGAGGGACATGGCCAAACCAAAGAGCATGACAAGGAAGCATTCCTTCACAAGGATGAACAATTGGAGAACCCCGAGGAACATCAGTATATTCTAAACAAAGAAGAGGGGGATGCTGAAAATAAAGATTGACCCAAAGAGTAGTTGCACACTGAGTCCCGCACTAGACATGAAACGTTCGAACAAGACCCTGATGAAGAAAATTAAAATGCAAGAACAAAGGAGAAGGCTCTTATTATCAGAACCATCGAACTTGAGAAGGAGGACAGTGAGAATCGAAGTGAACCACCAAGGGAAGAACCTCAAGTGCCCGATTGGTTGCAAAGATAGCTAAAGAAAAAGACTTCCACCTTGAAGGATCCCAAGGTGAGGCCGGAAGCCATAATGGCTTGAGCGCAAATAAGCACCAAGAAAGAGAAGAGGCCGAAGGTCAGATCAAAAGTAACCATGGATGCCTTGGGATCAAGGGCATTCCAAATAGCAACACCGATGGTTGGAGAACAAGGTATAACTTACAATGTCTCCACCATCAACTTGGGAGTGGCCATGAGAGAACAAAAGGTTGAGCATCTCCAAGAGTCGGTCACCATAGTGGTGCACCTTATCTAGTAGGATAAGGTATCTAAGGAAGAACTAAAGGAGTAGGTGGCTGATCTAATGACTTATATTTAGCAGTGGTCATCTTTGGATAAGCAACCCACGATGTCATCGGCCCCACCTTAGTTGCTATCCCAGGAACAAATTAACAAGTTAGAGAAGAGACATAACTTGGACAAGACTACAAAAAATTGGTTTCGGTAGGTCTTGGATATGGGAAATACGGGCATCAACTTGGCTGTCTGGACAACAAATAGGTTCCTAGAAGTGCAACGAACTCTCGAGGACACAAGGTAGATCTATGCAAGGTTCCCAAAGAAGTACGAGGTGGCCTACCGAAAGATTGAGGCCATACTCACATTGCCAAGCGATGTCTGGGAAAAGGACTTTTCCTTCAAGGATGATGATCACTGGCTAGTGGACATGTGGAAGTGAGATTTTGATCACTGGAAGAGGAGGCTTGAGTAGGTTTTGGAGTGGATGGCATCAAACATTGAATGGGCAAGGGATTCTAGAGAGGAGTGTGCTCGGTACCTCAAGCTGATGACGGGGTACGAGCTACTTGCGGTCGAGATCAATCCTCAGAATATAAAGCCCTAATTCTTAAAGATCATGGAAGATGGGATGTCTGCCGAGGTCACCACTGAGTTCATGTGCTTTGTTGCCCGAGCCTTTGCACAATCAGAACTCTTTAAAGATTATGCTGCTAAGTATGATGATGACTGGAAGAAGCTTGGAAGCAATTCCCATGAATAGAGTTACCAGATTTTGTGATCTGACATCATGGAGTTGGATAAGTTTCAATCCCTAATTCTAAGTTTCATGGAGTATGCCACATTGAAGAAGCGAGAGGGAAATCCCGTCATCGGTGAAGAGTTCCTTGAAGAATAGCTACAACAAAGGGGAAATGGCTAAAAGACAAATTTGCTACAGTGCTATCACTAGATGACGAAATAGGGAAGAAACAAAAAATTATTTATAAATGTAATATATTTGTGGGTAGGTGAAACCCTAATGTAAAGTGAATCCTGGCCACACAATAGAATCAAATATTGGCCACTCTTTTGATTTTTGAAGCTATAAATAGGGCTCTCCTCTCATTTTAAGAGAGTTGAGTTGTTGTAAAGGCATACTGCAGAAGTTATAATAGCAAATACAATCATTTTTTGGTGTATTTCTAGGTTTCTCAATATGTTTCATGATTCCTCTCCATTTTAGTTATAGCTTTGCTTTAAGTTACTTTGCTGTTCTAATGTCCTTAGATTAGATTTGGTATATTTAATATGTTATCTTTGGTTTTGAAGATTGCTGCTATGTGTATGCTTTTATTGTCCATACTTTTGGTCATTTGCTGAAGGTAGATGACTGTGCAAAGTTAGTATGGACTTTGATTTCATTGCTGCTCATTAAATCTCATCTTTATTCACCTCCCCATAGCGAATGAATGATGAATATCTCCAGTCCTTAGAAGATAGCATAGATTTCATGACATTGTGAGAATTCTGTTTAAGGAAACTGTCGATAGCAGGAACCTCCATGATCATTGTTCGTCGGTAGTTGCAGGTTCGAGAAACATCCTCCTTCCTCACCCCTTTTATTTTTCCTTTTTTTTAGAAACAACTTGTGTTAAGGTTTTTTGCACATTATAAATCCAAATCCGACGAAATAATGGAGTCTAAGACTGCTATTTGAACCTGTAGCAAAGCGTAGTAATTCCAGATCCCTAAAAATCCATTCATTGACTCAATTCTCCTACAGCTCTGACCATGTAAGACTGCCTTGTGATTCCAAGAAATCACATCAAACAACTGAAATATTCCAAGCATCGTCATGACCTGACATCTGAGAGACCTTGGGATAGTGTTCTACAATCTGATTGTGGAAAATTGTCTTTCAAGAGAGGTGATGCACCTATGCATCGCCTGTGTTATGAAGTGCATGAAAACACCATCAACACAACTCTCTACCCTCTACCCTCTACCCTCAACCCTCAACCCTCAACCCTCCACACTCAACCCTTAAAACCTCTACCCTCTATCCTCTACCCTCTACCATATAAATTAAACCCTCAAACCTCAATTATCAACCCTTGACCCTTAATACCTCAACCCTATAGAGTGATGGAGGGAGAAGTGGGTAAAGGGAGGGAGGGGGGAGATAAAGATAAATAAAGAGGGAAGGAGATGTAGAGAGAGATGATAGATAGAGAGAAGTGGAGAGTGGAGGAATGGTGGGAGAAGAAAGGAGGAGATAGAGGTGAGTGTGTGTGAGAGGGAGAGAGAGTGAGAGGAGGGAAAATGAGGGGACAGAGGAAGGGGGAGAGAGAAATAGATTAGAGAGGGAAGGGGGGAGAGATATAGAGTAGAGAGAGAAGGAGAGAGTAAGAGAGAAATATGGGTGAGGGAGAGAGTGGTAGGTAGTGGAGTGAGAGGTAGGTAGAGGGGGAAGGAGATAGGGATGGATAGGAGGGAAGGAGGGGGGAGAGAGAAATATTTATAGAGATATAGGTTAGATAGCGAGAAGTAGAGAGAAAAGGTGGGTAAAAGGAAGAGAGAGGGAGAGAGAGAGGGGGAGAATGGTGATTTAGAGAGGAGGGAGTGAGAGGGAAGGAGGGAAACTGGGAGAGAGGGAATAGTGATTTAGAGAGGAGGGGGTGATAGGTAGAGATAGAGATAATGGTGAGATAGAGAGGAGAGAGTGAGAGAGAAAGAGAGGGATGGAGTGACAAAGAGAGAGGTAGGTAGAGGAAGGCAGAGGATAGATAAAGAGTAGAGAGGGAAAGAGGTAGGGAAGGAGGCATAAGTGAGATAGAGAGGGATGGAGAGAGAGAGTGATGGAGGGAGAGGTATGTATAGAGAGGGAAAGTGAGAGGAGAGATAAAGAGTACAAAGGGGAGGGAGAGGTAGGGAGATAGAGGTGTGTGTGTGACTGAGAGAGAAAGAATGGTGAGATAGAGAAAAATATCGATTGAGAGAGAAAGAGGGGGAGGGAGGGAGGGATTAGGGTTTAAGGGTTGAGGTTTGAGGGTTCAAGGATTAAGAGGGTATAGGGGTTGAGGGATTAGGGTTTAAGGGTTGAGGGATTAAGAGGGTATAGGGGTTGAGGGATTAGGGTTTAAGGGTTGAGGGATTAGGGTTTAAAGGTTGAGGGATTAAGAGGGTATAGGGGTTGAGGGATTAAGGTTTAAGGGTTGAGGGATTAAGAGGGTATAGGGGTTGAGGGATTAGGATTCAAGGGTTGAGGGTTGAGGGATTAAGAGGCTATAGTGATTGAGGGATTAGGGTTTAAGGGTTGAGGGTTGAGGGTTGAAAAATTAAGAGGGTATAGGGGTTGATGGATTAGGGTTTAAGGGTTGAGGGTTGAGGGATTAAGAGGGAATAGGAGTTGAGGGATTATGGTTTAAGGGTTGAGGGTTGAGGGATTAGGGTTTAAGGGTTGAGGGTTGAGGGATTAGGGTTTAAGGGTTGAGGGATTAACAGGGTATAGGGGTTGAGGGATTAGGGTGTAAGGGTTGAGGGTTGATGGATTAAGAGGGTATAGGGGTTGAGGTATTAGGGTTTAAGGGTTGAGGGTCGAGGGATTAAGAGGGTATAGGGGTTGACCCTCTATCTTTCTCCCACTCTCCCCCACTCTCCCCCACTCTCTCCCACTCTATCTTTCTCCCACTCTCGCCCTCTCTCCCTCCCTCTCTATCTCCCACTCTCCCCCTCTCTCCCTCCCACTCTCTCTTTCTCCCAATCTCACCCTCTCATCCTCCCTCTCTATCTCCCACTCTCTCCCACTCTCTCGGTCTCCCACTCTTTGCTTCTCCCATTCTCCCACTCTCTCTTTCTCCCACTCTCCCCCTCTCTCCCTCCATCTCTATCTTCCCCTACTCTCCCCCTCTCCCCCTCCCCCTCTCTCTTTCTCCCGCTCTCCCCCGCTCTCTCCCACTCTCACCATCTCTCCCTCCCTTTCTATCTCCCACTCTCCTGGTCTCCCACTCTCCGCTTCTCCCCTTCTCCCACTCTCTCCCACTTCCCCCATCTCTCCCTCCCTCTCTATCTCCCTCTCTATCTCCCTCTCTCCCCCTCTCTCCCTCTCTATTTACTAAGAAAACCAAATTTCACATAACGTGCTCGTGTTATAATGCGAGCACATTTTTTACTCCACTAAAACGGTAAAAAAACTCTATACACCCGTGATTTGAAGGCCCATAGTCTGCATATTCCCCTGGTTCTGTGCATGCTCCGACAAAAAATAGCTTTTTGATGATGTTGTGAAGTGTGCAAGCATCCTTTTCACATTCCATCACCTTTTCCATGATATTTTTACCACCTTTGCACGAAATAGTAGAGTTTCCACGTTGAAAGACATATAATATCAATTGAAGTGTGGAAGGGAACAAACTTTTGAACAAGTCAAATTGTTGTGGAGTTTGAAGAAAGAAGAAGCTAAGGCTACATAATTGGGTTGAACTCCTCCATTTGAAAGTCTGGTTTTTAAGGTATGTGAAGTATTTACAAATTTTCTTTCATTTTTGTTTGTCATTATAACCTTAGGCTGTCAATGCACATTTTAAATTACCAAATTATATACACAATTATATACACTTGCTAATTACCATTTTACACTTGCCAATTATAGAAATTCAGAACCATTCACCAAAATTCATCCTTTAAGACAACTCCAAGCCTCTCCCATTCCTTTGAAGGGTCCAAACACCTTCCAATACCTCTGCACAAATTAATGCAGTACAAAGAAAGAAATCAACACTTTTCTTGACACACTTATTCAACTATATTTCCCTTCACAAAACATTTGATTCGTATACTCAAATTAGCATTAAGAGTTCCCAATTCCTTAAGGAACTTCAAAACACCTTGAAAATATTGAAAATAACTAATTACAATCAACTGGATTCCTCAAAACATCAACTAATGATTATGCCATTCACAAGTTGTTTTAAATATTCCATAATGGCACCATTGTTTGCAAACACAAACTATAATTCATAAGGCACAACCAAACCATTATTTTCTTAATAAATCTTTGTTTGAGTTAGTACAACAAAAATGAAACCTTTCAGAAGTTTTCCCTTACACACAAAATTAGTTCCTTTGTTCATTATCCACATTACTAGTAGCCAAGCATCTACAAACTGTCACATGTATCTCCCAAACCATGCACACACTTTAAACTATGATACTCATTTTTGATGCAGAGTTAGAGGATCCAAAACCATTGAAGATGTCAACTTGCTTTAAAGAGCCATCTAAGAAGATTAAAAAGGCACAATGGACCAATCCCAACAATCCTCCAAGCTGGACAACAGACAAAAACATTATTTCCCAAATTTCACCCTTGGAATCTAGTTACTGTGCAAAACCAGTTTTGGGTCCTTAACTCCAAAACTTTCGAAAACACCAAGAAAATAAAAGAATGATTGTAACACCAATTTTAGAGTTGCAAGAAATACCTTAACCCATCACATGACTCCTTTGGGACAACATTAAGAAAATTGACCTTTTTCACTATTTTAGGCCTCCAAGTTGGCCAATTTTACAAAGGAAATACCCTTAGATCTTCACACCAGACTTCCAAACTGAAAAATAGTCTTTAATTAGGTCTCAAAACAAGATAATTTCTAGGTCTTAGGACCCTACCCACTCAACTAGGCTTCCAATACCAAAACCCCCATTTTTCAATGCAAAGAGGGAGGGTTTATAGAAACTCCTATACCCAGGCCTTCCCAAACCAATCCAAAGCATCAAACATCTTCAAAATACCCTGCACAAGGTCAAAATTTCATTACATAGACCACTCCTTCAACACTTTTTTAGGAACTAATATTCGTCTCATTACCATGGTATAGGTAAAATTATCCACCATGCCGAAGAAAAAGACAAAGAGGAAACTAACAGACGAATAGAACGAAACCTTGAAAGAAAAGGAGAGAGTTCAGGTGGCAGCATATCATGAAAAGAATAAATTGTAAACAATTGATGAAAACAAACCGATTGTAGAGGAACCTCAACCGTCAAAAAGAGAATGGGAATTGGCAGCACAACAAGCACGAATGCGAAAGCATCATCATAAGATAGATTCAGATACCATAGTTGGAGACACACCCTCTATGACAAGTGAATATGAAGGGAAATCATTAAGCACAAGTGAATATGGAGGGACACCATCTAGCATAAGTGAAAATGGACGAACACCATCTATTGCAAGTGAATATGGAGGGACACCATTTACCACAAGGGAATATTGTTGGACACCATCCAACACATCTCAAATTGAGAGTACATCATCACTCGAAATTGATGAAGAAGGTATGCCATCATTCCCATGTGAACCTCAAGGTATGTCTTCTTCTCCACCCTCGATCGAAGGTATGAAATCTAGCCCACCTCAATTAAATATTGATGAAGTTCCTAATGTTGAGATGTATGTACCTAGGAGAACACCACCAAGAATTTTGCGTAGAAAGCCAAAGTATTTGATAAATATTGATGATGAGATTTTGCAGCACATGGAAGGTAAGATTTCAACATGCACTTGTAGAAGATATGCTGATAAGATTTGGGAACAATTCTTTGAAAGGCTAAATGAGACTGCAAGATGTCAACTATTTGTTGAAATTGTGAACCCCTAAACCTGCAAATGTACAAGAGCAACAAACATGGTTAGATGTTAGATCATATGCATGCAAACAAGTATGAAAGATTCCCCATAAAATCCATCTATTAAAGCTAAAATTAGGAAATAAATAACAAAACTCAAACAACAATGAAAACAATCCTAATTAAGCTAATAGCATGATGATCCTATGGGGGAATTGGTTCCAATGAAGTGTTGCAATTGGCCCTTTCCCAATTCCTATGTTGCAATGAAGATGATCTAGAAATGGTCAAATCTCCGAAGAGATTTGAGCATAACCTTGGTGCAAATGTGAAAATGTGATGAATGTATGGATGACATGAGCAAAATTAGTTCTCAATTGAAGAGAGTAACTTTGCATGAAGATTGTGGATGATGATGGATTTGAGTATAGTAAGTCTACTCAAATTGTGGATGTTTGAATGAGAGGAAGAGTCTCTCATTTATAGATCCCCAAGTTGGAAGAATGAGGGATTTGGATGAATGTGGGATAAAAGGCCAACCAATGAGAAGAGTCCACTTGTCCACATGTGATTGGAGGAGGAATGAGCATGGTCAATGTGCATGATAAATGCCATTGGATTCAAATTTGAATTTTGAATGTGACATGTTGGGGGGAGAGAAGAATGGAGTTAATGTCACTTGGCTCAAGGCCAAGGACATGTAAGAGGTATTGAATGCCTTGTTGGAAGGACCGAGTCCACTTGGCCTTTTTCAATTCAAATGAGGGAATATTCCCTTTTGATGCTTTGTGAGGGAAAATAGATAAATTAATAAATCAAAGTAATTGATTTATTATGCAACTTGCATTCTCTAGAGGATTTTAAGGAGAGGGATTAACTTAATGAAGAATTAGATGATGTGACAATTTAGACTTAGATTTATGAATTAATTTAAGTCAAGAATTGAGAGGAAATTATTTATCAAATAAATGATTTGATTTATTTAGTCAAGAAGGAATATGCTAGATTAAATCAAATAAGGTTTAATTTATTTAATTTAATAGGAGGACTTTAGAGATTTTAATTAAATAAAATGATTTATTTAATTAAACAGGGATACAATGGTTAATTAAATTAATTGATTAATTTAATCATTGAAAGAGGAAGACTTAATCCAATAAATAATGATTTATTAAATTAAGAGATAGAATGTGATGAAATGCTGAGAATGTGTTTTAAGGGGAAACATTGTTAGTAATTGGGATTAGGTGTGCCAAAATGAACTTGTACATTTTCCATGTCTACAGAAATGATGCGAGGTGTAAAGTATAGGAACATCATGAAGACTCTTGGGTTGAGAACATCAAATGCATCGAGTGAAGACACTATTGTGAAGAATCTAATGGATGCTTATGAGAGTGTGGGTAAGACCTCACACTCAAAGGATAGTAATGTCACCCAACGTGTCATTACATCGACCTTGGTAAGCTATCAAACAAAGAGATCTCGCCTAATTAAAAAGACTAGTGAAAAAATAGGAATTAGTAGAAAAATGGTATCAAGAGCCATTCAAAGGCGGCAAAGAATTGAGGGCAATGATACAAATGAATTATGGGAATTCTTGGGGAGACTGTCACGAAAAGATAAAGAAGTTGTTGAAGCCTTGAGAACATTAATTGAAGAGTATTGGAAGAAAAACACAAGGCCATCTCTGAATCAAAGGGATGTGGTAAGAAGGAGAATCGGTAGTCGGAATCATGAGCCACATCCAAAGGATTTTTTGGATATGACTCAAACCCAATTTTTTTGGATATTTGAAAATGATTATCCTCAAATTAGTATTTCTCAAAGATTTTTTGAACTGCTTAAACCTTTTTATGTCAAGATAAATCACACATGCACTACTTTTTGTTGTAGACTACATATTGAATTTTCTAACCATTTTGATGTTTATCGTTCTATATGTTTAGATTTGCATACTAACGATGTTTTGCAGGATTGTGGCATAGAAGCCCCACCAAAATATTCAAGAGAGTTCTTATCAATTTTTTTATGTGAAATAGAGGATGGCCAGATATTCTATAGGAAAACATGCTTGGATGGTTCATGCGACATTGCGGAGGCTTCCAGCGTATGCCAGTATGTCAACATATGGAAAGCACAAATGAGGTGGGACAAAAACTAGTAGAGTTCGGGAAGTATAAAATAGTGGAATATGCTACAAAAGATGGGTCTCAAGCAAAAATGTGTGATTTGGTTATTGAGAAGATTCCAGTGTACAAATTTATGACCACATTTCATGACAATATATTGTCTGAGTATGTAATGCATACCCATAGATCCCGATGGTTGGACACACAGTTCAAGCTATGCAAGGACACCTTTCCAGTTGGAAGCATAGTATCCGTGGTTGACTTTGTAGAAAACTACACTCTATAGCCACAACATGAGGTGCGGTCATAGTATTACAACTCCACACAAGTTTCGATATTTGTGCACATAGCATTCATTCATGCATCTAATAGTACATATGAGCAAAGGAAGGTATTGAGGGAGTACCACTTTTAGATTAGTGATGATCACACACATTCTCTAGAGTTTGTGCACGGTTGCTTCCAGATGTTCTACAGTGGTTTGGCTTAGAGGGGCATAGAATACGATCAACATATAATATGGTTTGATAACTATGCAACACAGTTTAAGAACTCATGCATGTTCTACTGGTTTTGCAGGATGCATGTCATTACAGGTGTTCAACATATGTGGAACTTTTGTGAGGCTGGACATGGAAAGGGGGAGCATGATAGTGCAGGAGCATGCGTGAAAAGAGCATTAGCATGAGAAGAGTTAAAGTATAAAGATAGTGCAAATTTGACAGATGCAAAATCAATCATCGAATGGTGTAATGCTTTGATGGGTCCAGGTAATGAAGGTATGTCTTCAGTTAGTAGATTTTTTTGGTTGATGGATGATACTAACATTGCACCATATGAAGACTATTGTACACTAATAGGATCGAGTGAGGTACACTCTTTCCTTAGCTCAAATACAGGTTCATGGAGTATCTGTACACAAAAGATGGCATGCTTTTGTTCTTCATGTACAATGTAAGAATAGAATGATTGTGAGTCAGGGGAGTGGGTTGACAAATGGTTCACAAGTTATCTTACCCCACTTCACACGTATCACCCTCTGATGACATTGGAACTGACACAAATAGAACCAGTGTTCAACTTTGACCACGTATCAGATCTAGTTCAACAAGGTGATATATCTACTTTCTTAGTTGAAATTCCATATCATTAGATCTTACTTTGTACTGTATTCATAATGTTGACAAATTTCAAGAGATTTTTTGCACATATCAATGCAGGGCATGGTTATGTAGTTATTGCAGATGAAGAAAATGAAGAGGGAAAAAACTATTACTTGTGTCATTGTGTTGAGACCAAAAAGAAATTGGAGGCCCCAGTTATAGATGGAGAAAACATCGAATACCCTACAGGCTCAATCTTGGTTACTGGAACATGGCTTAGAAGGTACCCACATTCAAGTGTTAAACATTGGCTATTTCAGGACTTTGACATGCATTGTAAGATTCTTCATTACTCGAACCTTTTCATGGCATCCAATGTTCATTTGACCAAATATGGGGGTAGACCTTTGAACAAGACGTTATGGAAGGTCTGCGAGCCTGACCATGAGGCAATACTTGACACAATAAAGAGTAGAGAAAACCCAGATGGTTTGTTGGATTAATTTGTAAGTATATGCACATTGGTTCTTATTAATTTATACATGTATGCACATTAATTTGTTTGATGCCAATGCTATCATCTTATTTTACAGTGATTGGTGTCCTCTTGTAAAAAATGCAGATATATGAGCCATCCAAGAGAATGTCAACCAAAAAAGCAATGCAACATCCTTAGTTTGATGCCTGCATGCAACATCTATAAGTGCCTTCCATCTATTTTTATTTCATTTCCATTTTGGATGCTCTTTCTTTTTGTCTTTTACTTTGCGTATTTGTAAGTAAATTACTAAGGGTTGATTGATCTTTCATTGCAAAAACTGCTGATTTAAGAGCCATCAAAGAGAATCTCAGCCAAAAAAGCAATGCAACATACTTATTTTGATGATTTTGAGAAATCTCAATTTTGATTTCAAGCCATTATAAGAGAGCATGTGAAGCTTAGCGAGGTAATCTCAAGTTACTCATTTGAAGTTAACCTCATAATGAACACCTATGATGTAGACATTTAAAGAGAATCTTGAGTGTATGAGTGACATTGTAAAAGATCAGAGAGAACGAAGTGCCAGAGGCATTGTAATAAGACTTAATCACATAATGAGATATACTCAAATATTTTAAGGTTGGAGTTCATGTTTGGTGTAGTAGCACCTTGAGTAGGAAAATTTGCAAACTTTGAATTTTGAAATGTAAACAATGTGAAAAAGGTCATATAAAGGTCATGTAAACAATTTGTACACATTTTTTTGCAACTCATGTGACCAAGCAGACTATTCCAATAGGTTAGAATAGGTATATTTACACCAGGCATGGTCCTCTTTTGCACCAAAACACGTAGAATCGCTCCGAGCTATGTTTCACCGGATCGATCCCTTAAGGGTCCAAAGTGCAAAATGGCTGCATAATTCAACATGCTAGTACATGGATACCCTGACACTTAGAAACTTCTTGTCTGATCCTATTGAAAGGCATTGGGCTTCTCTAGAAAAAATTGTCTCGGTTTTGGCTATCTTGGAGTGGTTTTCTCGTGGCGACGGATTTTCACTTGATGGAAAAAGTGTCAAATTCAAGCAGTGCAAAGTTGCAAAGTGGTGCAAATTTCACTTTGCAAATCATGTGACCAAACTAACTGCTCCAATGCATCCAAATAGGTATGTTTACACTATGCATGGTATTTTTTTGCACCGAAACACGTAGAATTGCTTCGAGCTATGTTTAACCGGATCGATCCCTTAAGGGTCCAAAGTGCAAAATGGCTGCAAACTTCAGCATGCTAGTACTCGGATACCGTGAAACATAGAAAATTCTCATTTGATCCTGCAAAAAGGCATTAGGCCCCTCTAGAAAAACCTCTCTCGGTTTTGGCTATCTTGGAGTGGTTTTCTCATGGCAGCGGATTTTCACTTGATGGAAAAAGTGTCAAATTCAAGCAGTGCAAAGTTGCAAAGTGGAAATTCAAGCAGTGCAAAGTTGCAAAGTGGTGCAACTTTTGCTCTGCAACTTGTGTGATGAAACTAACTGCTCCAACGCGTCCGAATAGGTATTTTTACACTAGGCATGGTATTTTTTCACACTGAAACACGTGGAATCGCTCTGAGCTACGTTCAACCAGAATGATCCCTTAAGGGTCCAAAGTGTAAAATGGCTGCAAAATTCAGCATGCTATTACTCAGATACCATGACACTTAGAAACTTCTCGTCTAGTCCTACATAAATTTGTTGGTCCCCTCTAGAAAAACCTCTCTTGGTTTTGGCTATCTTGGAGTGGTTTTCTCGTGGCGTCAGATTTTCAATTAATGGAAAAGGTGTCAAATTCAAGCTGTGCAAAGTTGCAAAGTTGTGCAACTTTCGCTCTGCAACTTGTTTGACCAAGTGGACTATTCCAACACATCTGAATAGGTATTTTTATGCTAGGCATGGTCCTCTTTCACACTGAAACACGTGGAATCACTCCGAGCTATGTTCCATTGGATCGATCCCTTAAGGGTCCAAAGTGTAAAATAGCTGCAAACTTCAACATGCTATTACTCAGATACCGTGACACTTAGAAACTTCGTGTCTAATCCTATAGAAAGGCATTGGACCGCTCTAGAAAAACCTCTCTTTGTTTTGTCTATCTTGGAGTGGTTTTCTCGTGGCGGCGGATTTTCACTTGATGGAAAAGGTGTCAAATTCAAGCTGTGCAAAGTTGCAAAGTGGTGCAACTTTCGCTTTGCAACTTGTGTGACCAAGTAGACTATTCCAACACTTCCAAAGATTTATTTTTTCACTAGGCATGGTCCTCTTTTGCACCGAAACACATGGAATCACTCTGAGCTATGTTCCATCGGATCGATCCCTTTAGGGTCCAAAGTGCAAAATACCTGCAAATTTCAGCATGCTATTGCTCAGATACCGTGACACTTAGAAACTTCTCGTTTAATCTTACAGAAATGTGTTGGACACCTCTAGAAAAACCTCTCTCGATTTTGGCTATCTTGGAGTGGTTTTCTCGTGGCGGTGGATTTTCACTTGATGGAAAAGGTGTCAAATTGAAGCTATGCAAAGTTGCAAAGTGGTGCAACTTTCGCTCTGCAACTCGTGTGACCAAGCGGACTATTCCAACATGTCCAAATAGGTATGTTTACGCTAGGCATGGTATTTTTTCACACCGAAACACGTGGAATTGCTCCGAGCTATGTTCCATTGGATCGATCCCTTAAGGGTTCAAAGTGCAAAATAACTGCAAACTTCAGCATGCTATTACTCAGATACTGTGATGCTTAGAAAATTCTTGTCTGATTCTATAGGTTTGTGCTAATCCTATCTACAAAAACCTCTCTTAGTTTTGGCTATCTCAGAGTGGTTTTCCAGTGGTTTCACTTGATGAAAAAAGCATCAAATGCAAGCAGTGCAAAGTTGTAGAGTGGTGCAACTTTCGTTCTGCAACTTGTGTGACCAAGTGGACTATTCCAACATGTCCAAATAGGTATATTTACATTAGGCATGGTCCTCTTTTGCACCGAAACATGTGGAATCGCTCTGAGCTATGTTCCACCAAATTGATCCCTTAGGTTGGAGGAGTCTTAAGTTGCAAATTTGTAAGTTGCTTAAAGAAACAAATTTGAAATGATATTGAATGGCCCACTTAGCACTCATTGCATCTAAGTGATGCTCATAGAGGTGAGGCACTAGGCCTTCCCGAGAGGTCACCCATTCCAGTATACTCCAACTCAAGCGCTTAACCACAAAGTTTTTTCCCCAAGGTTAAGCCCACTTAGCTTGCAACCCCATTTGCAAAACCTTCAGCAAGTGTTGTGCCTTATGAAACATTCATTATAGAGACCCTTTAGCTCATCAATTGATAAGTAGGAGGTATTTTCTACAATGTGTCAAATTGTAATATTGCTATCAGGATTCCATTGAGCAGTCGTTTGTAGTATTAGATATAGCTCTAGCTTCTATAGTATTGCACATGATTGCAGATAGTTTCAAAGATCTAGATAACATCAATAGTTTACATTACTCAAGAAGGATGAACATCTTAAAGAAATTTTTGAAAATCAGGAAAAGTAACCTTCTTGTGGACTTAGGGTTGCAATATTTGATCTACAACATGTTCCACCATTGCTTCAGTAGGATCAATAACACACATAATGAAGGTGTGTTTGTAGCCATGAAAGATTATGGTTCGAACTATCTAGGAGAGTGATGTTTTATCTCGACCAACCATATCTATACCATGGTTTGTTTTGAAACAAGGATGGGTTCTCTCTTCATCGACATATGCATTATTCCTCGATGTGTTCACACCAGTGTTACAAGACTAGGAATCGCCTTAGACTTGACAAGCCATTTTTTGACTTGGACTCGGGCTCGGAGCCCAGACTCAACAAATAGAAAAACCTAAGAAATTCAAAGATTTGTAAGGATTTAAAACTTATTTCATGCACCCTTTAATAAATAAACCTTAAAGACACAATAACATCATCAAATAGAAATTACTATGATCCCATACACAAACATACATCAATCACATAAGTATAAGCACAAATTTTAGTTGAAGGAAATAACACATTTAGATATATAAATATTGTGATATTGCTATTAGGATTCAATCGTGTAGTTTTACAAGTCAAACTCATTGAGCCATGATTCATCGGTAGTGGCTCACAAGAACACATCTCTCATGATAATGAATGGTTCATAAGGAGGAAGATAGATCTTCATACATTTCTTCTATCACAAATGAGATAAGTGCTTGGTTTCATGAAGGTCATGAGACAACCATTAATGGGGAGTGGATACATGAAGAACTGATGGAGAATGATAATGGCTTCAGACCTGCTATAAAGGATTTTTTTTTTGTTTCAATGATGCAAGAGGTTTTTGGTTTCGCTACCAAAATGAGCCTACAAAGAATGCATGTGAAACTCCTTTTGACCTTGAGGGTGTACTTTATCCATCTCAAGGATCATGCATTGAGGATGAAATAAATCAATGCTAGGGCTAACCAATTAATAATTATACACGTGAATAAGTTAGACATGTACATGTCAATAAGGGAAGTACAAGTACTCAAAAACACCTAAGCCTCAAAAAGTATACACACGAATACATAGTATACACAAATTAAAACAAAGTATATGCACAAATACAAGGTATATGCATGAAAACATGTAAGCCACAAAGTATACACTCGAATGCACGTAAGTCACAAAGTATACACTTGAATATACGTAACTCATATCTATCGAACCATTAATTTAGAATGCAAATATGGATAGGCATCGATAAAATATATTTGTATTAACCAAATAGCCATGTAGGCATACATAAATATATGTACAAAATAGCCATATAGGCTTATTAGAATGCCATCTAGGCATACAATGTCAAATATGTCCAATAAAAAATATGTACAAAAATACCATGCAAGCATACAATAAAGGACTCTGGAATCAAAATTCATTGCTCTCCATGTGCAGGAAATAAAATCTTTCCCTTTCCTTTTCGCTCGGATGGCATAGGTCTGTCACTCATTTTTTCTATGCTCGTGGAGTGCTTCTGCTACTCCTCCCAGGGTTTAGTTCATGGTGAAGTTTTAACTGTTACAATAAGAAGTAAAGACATGAATATATAGAAATTACATTATAAAAAATGGTATATTTGAAAAAATAATCACTTATAGCCATCTCATGATCTCTCTCCACAAGGGAAATATCCTCACGCCCATGCTCAGGCTTGCTCAAGCCCTGTATAAACCATATAAATAGACAAAAACTATGTGAATCAATAATGGTTTGATTTTTCACTAACTAACATCTATAACAACAAATGTAAATTAAAATTTACTAATTTGCCTCATACCTCTTCTGTCAGAGCCATCAAGGATTGTATAGTAGATGTCACACCAATATTCATTTCCCTCGTCACATTCAGAGGTATATCATCTTGCAACAACTGAAAATAAAACAAAAAAATATTCAACGTAATCAACGATGTGCATGTATAAACTACACAAATATATTAAGTACTTGATTCATTAGTTAAACTCTTTATTATATTACTTGCATGAAGGTTTGAGTAAATCCACCACCAATATTAGTCTGTTCAACATCCAAAATTGCATATTAAATTACCATTCGTAAAACAATGCCATTAATATGCAATAAAATTATAACTGTTTACTAGTTACATACCCTAGCAATAGGTGTACTGCAAAAATAGATTGGTGGGGGGGCCAGTGTATCTAGTCTCAACACTGTGACCCTGCAATTTTATTAAAATCATAAAACATTTTTAGTTAGTCTTGCATTTCAAAATCGAAATAAATTAAATTCAATGAACACATGCACTAACTTTTACCTAACTATCAATGCCATATGCCTCATGCAAAATATCAACTTCCCTCTCCATCTCCATAGCTGCAGATGGATCCTACGTACCAGTCTCCTGAGGGTCGGTGGGGTCATGTGAACAAGTAGCCCCACAAGATTGACACACATGTGTTCGGAGCCCACCACTAGAAGACTCCCCTGGATGACACTGTAGAATAGGGCTAGTATGATGGATGACACTCTGGGTCAAAGTGTTGATTGCCTGCAATGTCTCTACGTCAGCACTTTCCTTCACGATGAAAGGCATAACAACATGCTCATGAGGTGGCCTAGCAATTGCTCATCTACCTTGCCGTGTAGGATCTGACTGTGCACCAGGTCTATTCTGAGATGATCCCCCACCTCTCCCCTAGAAATACCTCATATCAAAATAATTTGGGATTTTGTTCAATATGAACTCACGGTATAGTTTCCTATGGAAATATTGTGGGACCTTGCAATTGTTGCACGGTGGGTAATCGAAGACCATGTACCACCTATCATAAAACTGCTCCTTCATCTGTTGGTGGTGGTACCAATGGATAGGGAAAACTCTTTGCATTGAGGGTAAGATTTTGATTTGTGCGTGGGTCAGTGAATAATGAGCACAAATAAACTTTTGTAATTTTTAAATCTTTCACATCCTTGTATGATAGTTTTTTTGTATAATAGTCCCTAGTCGCCCGTCTCCTATCTTCTCATCTAGTTATTTGTTTGCTAATTGAATCTACGTTTGTTAACATATCTTTCAATGAATTTTCTAGGGTCATTCTTTCTGTGGTTGAACCATTTGGATCACTCAACCTATTGATCAAATCCTCAATTTGTTTTTTGTTGTTCTCAATTTCACTCATTAAATTTTGTTGAGTGCCAGGAGGGGGTTGAGTGATTGGTGGAGGAGGTTGATGTTGTGGTTGATTTTGATCTTGAGGATTTGGTTGGTCTTCCTTGAGGATTTTGAGGGTTTGCAGGTTGATTTGCATCTCCTAAAAATTCAAACAAATAGATATCAAATTCAACCTAAAACTAACAAATTCAAAAAAAAAACCATAGAATCCTTACCTCTTATAGCTCCTCGTCATCATGGTGCCATCGTTGTGAAGAAATTCTCCTCCTAGAACGCGAGCGTGATATTCTGGGTTTTTTGGCTGTGGGTGCAACAAAAAAACTAGTCGAAATGCAAATGAAAGATTTGCATTTGTTTTTTTGCTTTTAACTGTTGATAACGCGAGCGCATTATAACACACTCACGTTATGTCTTTTTAGTTGTAGCCACCAAGATCTTGCCTAGGTTTAATGGAAAATATAACGTGAGCGAGTTATAACATGCTCGCATTATGATTTTCAACTTTTTTATTTGAGGGTGTCCACGAAATTGCTACCCATTTCCATGCATCTGCCTAGGGTCAAGATTGCAAAAACTAAGTTGCAGGGTCATGCTTTGGTATGGTGGGATTACTTTCAATCTAAGAGGAGGAAGCAAAGAAAGTCTAAAATCACATCATGGGATAAGATGATATCAATAATCAAAGGTGAATTCTTACCCAAGGATCATCAAGTTCAGTTGTTTAAGAGGTTGCAAATTTTAAGATAAAGGGAGATGGATATTAAGTCTTATACTAAGGAGTTTTATAAATTGAGTTTAAGATCTGGTCATCATGAGAATGAATATGAAAAGATTGCTAGATATGTTGGTGGATAGTGTTACTTGTGACATTCTTCCAATGGACTGTTGTCACATACTCCTTGGAAGACCATGGCAGTATGATAGGTGTGCCATGCATGATGGGAAAGAAAATAAGTATACCATAAGGAAAGATATCCATACGTTTCTTTTGACTCCACTTCTAGAGGATGTGAAAGGGAAAGCCAAAGTAATCATGTGTGGGAACAAGGAGCCTATAAGTGTTGTGAGGGAAATCATAAATTCTAGTTTTGGGAACCATTATAGGTCTGGTAATATAGGGGCAGTGGATATAAGAAATGATGTAGTAGAAAAGGAGGTAATGACATTGGGTTTGTGCGAAAGTCTTATGATGGGCACCATAGAATGTCCTATTCTTGTAGATGTGAGAGTAAAGAAAGCAAGGTTTGTAACTACAAAGATAGATAACACTGATAAAACAGTGAAGAAGCATGGTGGTAGTGTGTTGGGACTGATGACAAGGGTACAAGGACAAGTTGTTAAATAGGTAAAATGCTGAGTTTTGGAGATTTCAATGAACTTGACTTGGAGATTGTTTTCAGATTGCCATTGTATGAATGTTGAGAGTCTTTGTAGGGCCTTGGTGGAGATTTGTTATTATTTTTCAAGATTAAAGGTTTGAAAACCTTGAGGGTGAGTTGATTCCTATTAGGCTGAATCATTATGAAGAAGGGTTCTTTGATTGAGAATTAAAATTTCATTTGTTGTGAGTCTTCTCCACCTTGGCTCTACATCAAAGCACAAGTAAATTTATCTTTTCAAAGCAATTTTTTTGATGCATCTTTTCAAGTAGTTCACTGCCTTGTCTATGATATTTCTTACTATTATTATTTTGATATATTTTTTTGAAGCATCCATAGCTTGTTCAAAATCACTTGTTTTACGATTTTGGCCATAGCAGCAAGGCAGTGAACTATTTGAGAAGATGCTTTTGTAGACATGTATGAAAAATGTGGTAGCATAGTCAAGGTAGTGAATTGTTTGAAAAAATGCTTGAAAGAAATGCGGTCTGATGGTGATTATTGTCATTGCATTCCATCACCATGAGACCGCATTTATTTGAGGCATTTTTTCAAACAGTTCACTACCTTGTCTATGGCTTGTCATGGCCTTCCATCACCATGAAACCACATTTCTTTGAGGATTTTTTTCAAACAATTCACTATCTTGTCTATGCTATTGCTTACTATTATGCTTTGACGAATTTTTTCCAAGCATCCATAGCTTGTTCGAAAGCACCTGTTTTAGGCTTTTAGCCATAACAACAAGGTAGTGAACTTTTTGATGAAATTCTCTAGTAGATCTCTATGAAAAATGTCATACCATAGAAAAGGCAACAAACTGTTTGAAAAGATGCCTCAAATAAATGTGTTCTCATGGTGATGGAATGCCATGACAGTCCATCACCATAGGCATTCATCATGGCATTCCATCACCATGAGACCACATTTATTTGAGGTATATTTTCAAACAATTCACTTCCTTTTCTATGTCTTGTCATGGCATTCCATCACCATGAGACCACTTTTCTTTGACACATTTTTTCAAAAATTTCAATGGCTTGTCTATGCTATTGGTTACTATTATGCTTTGATAGATTCTTTCCAAGCATCCATAGCTTGTTCGAAAGCATGTGTTTTAGGCTTTTAGCCATAGCAAGAAGGCACTGAGCTATTTGATAAAATTCTTTGGTAGACATATATGAAAAATGTCGTAGCATAGACAAGGGAATGAACTATTTGAAACAATGCCTCAAAGAAATGTGGTCTCATGGAATTCCATGACAAGCTAAAGCAATTGGCAGCTGCTCCTAGTTATTAGTTATGCAATGTGAAGTAATTGCCTAACTGCTTAGGTTGACTTTGTAAAAATCTATATTGTAATTGAAAATTTTTCATCTATCAACATCTAGTTATTCGTTATGCAATGTGAAGTGATGCTTTGAGTTTGAAAGATGTGAAATGCATGAATATAAACTAGAAAAATCTATTTTCTACATTTCATTAGTTAAACTCTTTATTTTATTTGCTCTCTATATCTCTATGCTATGGAAATTCCTTTCAATTTCAAAAAAGATACTTTTTATCTTTTGTTATACAATTTCTTATGTTTTTTTATCTCTTGTTATAAAAAGGATTAGTTATACAATGTTAATCAACGACATGAATATAAACTACAAAAATCCATTTTTTACAATTCATTAGTTAAAATATTTATTGTATTTTCTCTCTATATCTCTATATGCTATGGAAATACCTTTCAATTGTATTTAAAAGGCTTAATAGGCTAGTTAGGTGGTATTTGCAAAATCAAGTTGTGAATGAATGGTAATTAACAACAAAATTGGCAAATTGCCATCTTAGAAGTCTAACAAAGGGTGGTTATGGTGGTTGATTGGCTCAAGGGGTAGTTGGAAGGTGTATCAAGATATACTTTTGTAATACCCCGAGTTGAGGGTTGATTTTGTTGAGTTCTAATAAGAAAATATACTTTTGAAAATGTTGATCACTGGTTTTCTTTGTTTTCCTGAATTTCCTTTGCCTTGCACAGGTCCATACAAGTCTATCATGACTTGAGGCTTTGGATACTTGATTCCATATGTGTTTAATCTCTTTGCATCAGTTCTAAAGGTTTAAATCCATCGTTGGTGTGTGTGGGATCAACAAACTTGGTTACTGCTCTGTTTTCTGTGTTAGGGGTTTTGAGTGCAACACCATGACACATTAGCCAATCCACCTACTGTTATGACCCTATTTCTTGGTGGATTGGCCTATACCATGATTATTTTGGTGTGTGAATACTTTGGAGGCTGGGAGAATGAATAAACTCAGTGGGGTGTGAAGTTCTAATGCTGTTCAGGGGTGTTTCCACCATGAAAGTAAGGAACTCAAGTAGTGAATCTGAGAAATACTCAAAAGAATGGGATTGTGAGTGTCTTTTAAGTTAGGGAAAATGTATTGTGGGGTGTTTGGACCTTTGGAAGGATTGGGGGAGGTCCGGAGTTATGAGTTTCTTTAAAACCCTTGTTTTTGTCAAGGTTTAGGATAGTTTGTGAATAGAGGAATAGAACAAGTTCTTGGGAATCTTAGAATGGGAGAATATTGAGTTTGGTGAGAATCCCTAAGACTATTTCAAGTTTCCTTGGTTTGGAGGTGAGTTTGTGAGGGGGTTCCTTTGGAAATTAGGCCTAATTGTGAAGCCTAAAGTGAGGGAGGTGTATTGAAAGTTCATGTTGGTCCAAAAGAGTTACTATTGGTTTTGGCATATGTTGTGTAACCCTAAAAAGGGTATCTTAATCCACTTTTAAATGGTCAGGTGTTTTGGAAAGGTTTGGAGAAATTAGGCTTGGACCGGGTTTTGAGTTTGGTGCAAGAGCACCTACACCGCATCATCATTTTTTTTTTATTTGAATACATCAATAGGGAAATGTTAGTGTCTTTAGGTTTATTTTGTCTAATAATCTTTGAGAGATAAAGCATAATGCAAATAAAGGGTGTTTTGTGTCTTAGAAGTCAATTAGAAATCATATAAGTTGTAAAATGCTGACAAAGCAACTTTAACAAAAAACAAATGTAATTAAGGGACCAACTAATCCCAAGGTTGGTTATGCAATTTGGGGAGAAGATGGTTGTTGGAAAATTATTTAAAAATCCTTACCAAGGCTTGAATGGGAGAGTGGAAGAAGTTTTGTAACAATTTTACACAATAAACACCATAGTTTTGAGCAATTTTCTGGAAAAATACCGTTTTCTTGATCTTTTTGTGTTGTACGAGAAAATACAAGTTTTTCATGGTCTAATAATTTCAGAGGATGTGTCTATATGTTTTCTAATTAATTTTTTTTTTATTTGGTCTCTTAACTCTTTGTTTGTAGAGAGAACCAACACAAACAGTGACTGCCCTAGTGTTGCTGAATCAAGGGTTTGAGGGGAAATTTGTGATGTAATAATCAATCCACCTACTGTTTGCTATTGTATCTTAGTGGATTGATTGAAAAAATGTTATAATAAGTGTGGAAACTCATTTTGGAATAAGGAGTCATAATTATGTGGCATTTTTGTGACTGTTCTAAGACTGAACATGGGTTTTCCAACATGGAAGTGAGGAACCAAAGAGAGGTTTTTAAGAATTAATTCCTGTAAGGGTTATGTGAGGGTCTGATGAGTTTGCACATAAGTATTTTGAGGTGTTTGGGGCTTTGGAAGTGTTGAGAGAGGTTTGGAGTTGTATGTTTCTTTAAAACCCTTGATTTTGTGAAGGTTTAGGAGGGTTTCTTGGGACAGTGAGTTAGATGCTCTGTAGACAAAAACTAATGAAAAAATTTGAGGTTTGGAACCATGAACTAAGACTTTCCAAGGCATTTGGGTAGATACCTAAAGTTGGAAAGCTAGTCCCTTCAGAAAAAAAAGGCTAATTATGAAGCCAAAATTGAAGTAGGTGTGTTGAAAGTCTATGTCGGTCCAAAAGAGTGACCATTGATTCTTTGGTATGTTGTGTAGCCCTGAAAAGGGTATCTAAATCCATCTTGTAATTTTCTAGTGTTTTGGAAAGGTTGGGAGAAATATGGCTAAAACTGAGTTTTGAGTATCACAAGAATAACCAGTCACAAATGTGAGTTTTGGAAACCTTGATGAATCTGACTTATGGATTGTTCTCAATTGATTCAATTGTCATTGTATGAATGTTGATGGTCTTTGTAGGGACTTGGTGGAGTCTTGTTTTTCATTTGAAAGGTTGAGGAGTTGAGACCCTTCAGGGTGGGTTGATGCCTATTAGGCTGAGTCATTATGAAGAAGAGTTCTTGATCAAGAATTGACATTTCCATTGTCGTGAGTCTTCTCCACCTTGGCTCTGCATTAGAGTGCTACAAGGGTGGATTGTTGGGTAGGGTGTTGAATGAAGAGTTTGGTTTGATGGAGCTTTGAGGTTGTGTAGATTACTCAAAATAGGTTGTATTAATCTTGGTAGGATCCCCTTGAAGGCAGGTTGTCAGACTGATTAGGATTGAGCCTCCTTGCCTCTGCATTGGTGAGGCACAAGTAATTGAAGCATTCCTTAGGATACAAACCACCACGAATGGAGCTTATTTATATAATACACTTTAGATGGGGGCTTACTGAGCATTTGATAGTAATTAATTAACCATTAGATGTAAACAAAATCCATGCCTACAACATTCAAGCATACAACTTACATGATATGCATGATAACATCATTCAAGAATGGCAGTAGAAAAATAAGAGTTTCTTTGATCAAAAATACGAAAGGCTGTACAATGATATATATTGATAAAACTATATAAATATATCCAAAAAAACCATACAGGCTTAGTACAAAGGAGCCATTTGGACATAAAATATCACGTATATATATCAATAGTACAAAAAATATGTTCCAAAATGCCACATAGGCATACAAAAAACAACACTAATACATAGTCATTTCCCTCTAGGGGAAGGAAATAGATCCCATGCTGCCTTCGAAATTCGGCTGGATGGAGTGACTGTTGCTTGTCTTGTCTTTTGAACACGCTCGCTACTCCTCTCTTCACTCTGGACCTTCAATTGATACAATTATAAGTAAAGATGTTAAAACATAGAAATTGAATTATGGAATGACATATAACAAAATATAATCACTTACCGCATACATATAGTCATCATGCACATTTAAAGCATCACCACGTCCATGATCTGGAGTGACAACCACCTATAGCAACCATGAAGATATAAATTAAAGTACATAAAATTATCATGAAAATTTTCTATAATAGAACATAAAAGAGCAAATATAATGTCAAATCGACTAATCTATTCCATACCTCTCTCAATGGATCAGAACTGGCTATTGCTGCAGCAACTCCATGGTCCATCATGCCACCGACATCACCAGGGCTATCTCTTATTAATAGCTGCAAATGAAGCAATATCTCAGGTATCATGTTGATATAGGAGAACATAATGTGACACGATCAAGGAATTCTTGAATGCAATGTTTGTGTTTCTCATCAATTTTTTAGATTTGTATATACACAAAATTATGAAAACTAGCTAACATAGATTTAGAACACCATTAATGAATAAAGGCTACCTGAGTGTACGTTGTTCGAGGATATGAATTGTGAGGTGTGGAGGAAGAAGGTGCACTAGGAAACTATTTGAAATCCGAAGCATGTTATGAGACAAACATTCAAATATAACGTTCAACTATTCAAATGCAATAATAATATCTTTAATGCTAGTTGCATACCTATGGAATCATCGTCGAGAATGTATAAGGGTCTGTAGGAATAGAGAATCCCTCATGAATAGTGCGACCCTGAAATTTCATCATATCAAAATTCTACTAATTTAGTTATTCTTAAATTTCGAAATATATTTTAATAAACAACATTAAAATAACTTGCTAAATTTTACCTGAGTGTCAATGCCGAATGTATCATTCAAAATATCATCTGTGAAAGCCATCACCTTTGCAACTAACGTAGGCTGTGTAGCTGCATCATGAGCACCCTGATAATCGTACATGCAAACAACACCACAAGCGCCACAATGGTGGGGTGGAGCTTGGGGCCTACACGTCTCCTCCACACCAATCTCTAATAGAGGACTCACACACTGTAAAATGGTCTGGGTGAGTGAGCCAATCGACTTCATCATGTCCACCTCTACACAGTCCTTAACAATGGAAGGAATAACGACATGCTCCACCATGGGTCTGCCCAAGGCTCTCAATGCCAACTGTGGATTACGGTGTGCAATAGGTCTATCATGTGTGGAGCCCCCACCTCTACCCTGAAAGTCTAAGATGTCAAAATAGTTTGGCATTTTATTGAGGAAAAAATCGCAATAGAGTTTCCTAAGAAATTATTGCGGCACCTCATGGTTATTGCATGGAGGTTGGTCAAATACCATCCACCACCACTCCCATAATTTGTTTCTAATTAAATCATGGTGGCACCAATGGATGGGGAACCTCCTGCATGCATGGGACAAAGGTTCATTGGTTTTTGGGTCTTTAAATAGGGCACACAACTCGGCTTTGCTAATTTTTAGTTTTTTGACATTTGCATATGACAAACCATTAGCATAAAATTGTCTCATCTCATTTCTCGTAGTTGACCAAAAATTCATTTGCTCACTCATTTCTCCTACATGAGTTAAAATTGACTTCAATGATTCAACAATCCCTCTCCTATAAGGGTGGGTTTCAGCATGCTCGGTTAATTTTGCAATTAATTGTTGAATGTCTCTTTTATTGTTTTCAATTTGATTTTGAATATTTTCTTGTGTTCCTTGAGGATGCCTATGAATTGATGGAGGGGTTTCAGGTTGTTCTTTTATAGGAGGCTCTTCATGAGGGGGTGATTGTGAATTCTCAATGTTTTGAGGTGGAGATTCATTCCTTGAGAATTAGAACAAAGTTTTATTATAAAAATCTATTTAAATTTGCATTCCAAATCAAATTCGAAATAAATAGAATAAAAATACACACCTCTTTGCAATCTTCGACCTCTCCGATGTGTTGGCAACATCCTCGTGGAAAATGGCAAGCTAAGGATGCAAACAATGGAAGATATTTGGCGAGTGCGAGTTGCAGACTTGAAATCCTCTTCCTCAAGCCGTGGGTTGAAGACAAAATGAGGGTTTGAAACCTGATTTTGGCATGCGCCGAATGTTTTTTTAGACATTTGGCATGTGCGAAAGGGCTAATTTTGGGGTTTTTTTGATTGTTTTTTGATTTGGTACCTTAATTGTGTCATAGATTGGTGCACTTACCCATTTACTTTCTTATACTTTAAGTTATATTTAATGTATATAGTTTGAGGATGTTTGAGATTGGTTTCAGATCTCTTGGAGTTATAATGCAAATTCTATTGTTTAGAAGATCTTATATAATTTTTTAAACCTAATCAAATTTCTATAATCAACATGTCAAATTTTAGTTCTTAGGGAGGTCAAATTTATGTAATCAACAAGTTGTATCAGATTTCTCTCTCTTTATCACAATCATTTTTTATCTCTTATACTCTAGACCTCTCTCAATATCTCCATCACTTTATCTGAATCTCTCTACCTATACATATTTCTCTCTCCCTCCCTTCTGCCTACCCTCTCCACATCTCTCTATCTCATTTATCTCTACTTGTTGTCTCACTTATCTCTCTCCTACCTCTCCCTCCCTCCCTCTCTCTCTAATTATCTCTATCTCATGTCTCTTCCCTTCCCTCCCTCTTGCCTTCTCTAATTTTCAATATTCCCCCCTATTTCTCAATCTCTCTCTTCCTTCCTCTCACTTTTCCCTTCCTCTCTCGCTCCTTCCATCTCTACTCTCTCTATCTCAACCCTATATCTCTCTACCAACCTCTCCATCTCTCCCTCTTCTATTTATCTCTCCCTCTCCCTCCCCCTCTTTCTCTCTCACTCTCTCCCTCCCTCCCCCTCATCTTCCTCTCTCTATCCTTCTCTATCTACTTCTCATTATCTCACCACTCTCTCTCTCTCTCTATCCATCTCTACTTGTCTCTATCACCTTTATCTCTCTCATTTATCCAGATCCTTCCCTCTCCACTCAAGCTATCTCCCTCCCTCCATCCTAACCTGTCTATATCTATCTATCTCCCCTTTAACTCTTTACTCTCTATCTCACTTCCCTCTTGATACCTCTCCCTCCCTCCCTCCCCCTTCTTTATATCACTCTCTCCCCTATTTATTTCTCACTCTCTCCTTCTCTCTCTACTTCTCTCTATCTTTCCATTCTCTCCCTCTCTCTCTCTCCCCATATTTCTCTCTCCTACCACTCTCTCTCTCTCTCTATCTCTCTCCCCCTCTCTCCCCTTGTTCTCCCTCCATATATCCTTCCCTCTCTACTCTCTATCTTTCCATTATCTCTCTTCCCCTCTCCTTCCCCCTATTTATCTCTCTCTCATCTCCTCTCTCACCCTCCCTCTCTCCCTCCCTCCCCCTATTTCTCTCTGTCTCTCTGTCTCTGTCTCTCTCTATTTCCCTCTCTTCTTCTCTCTAACTATCCATTCTCTCTATATCTCTCTCTACTTCTCTCTACCTAACTTATCTCCTCCTCCATTCCTCCTTCCCTCTCTAATTTTCTCTATCTCCCTCCTCTCTCTTTACCTTTGTCTCCATCTCTTTCTTCCTTCCTCCCACCCACCTTTCCTCTCTACTTATCTATATCTAACCTATCCCTCTATAACTATTTCTCTCTTCCTCCCTCCCTCCTTCCCTCTCTACTTCTCCCTTCCTCCCCTCTTTATCTCTCTCCATATCTCTCTCTATCATATCTCTCTATAGCATATTTCTCTCACTTCTCCCTTCCTCCCCTCTCTATCTCTCTCCTTCTATTTCCTTTCCTATCCATCCCTTTCTCTCTCTCCTTCCCTCTCTACTTTCTATCTCACCACTCTACATATTTATCCCTCCATCACCCTCTCTCTATCTCACCTCTCTCTCCCTCCCTTCTACCTCTCCCTCCCACTCTCCTTTCCTATCTACTCTCTATCTCCCCCTCCCTCTTTACCTACCTCTATTTATCTATTTCTCTCTCTCTTGCCCCTCTCTCTCTCTCCATACCTAAATCGCAATACATATATCCTTCCATATCTACTTCTCTCTACCTAGCTATCCCTCTATACCTATTTCTCTCTCTCTCTCTATCCTTCCCTCTCTCTTTGTATCTCTCTCTGCTTCTTTGTCTATCTTTGTCTCTTCCTCTCTCCTTCCCTCTCTCTCTCTCTCTCTCTCTCTCTCTCTCTCTCTCTCTCTCTCTCTCTCTCTCTCTCTCTCTCCCTTCTCTCTCTCTCTATCTTTGTCTCCTTCCCTCCCTCCCTCACTCCTTTGTCTCTCTCTTGAGCTATCTCACCTCTCTCTTCATCTCTCCCTGCATCTTCTCCCCCCCTCTCTTTGTCCCTTTGTTCCTCTGTCCCTCCATCTCCCTTCCCCCCTCCATCCCCCCCCATCCCTCCCTCCCCCCTCTATCTCTCTCCCTCACTTTCCCCATCCCTCTCCCCCTCCCCCCCTCTCCCCTCCCCCTCTCTCTCCCATTTCTCTTTTATTCCCTTTGTACTTCTCTCTATCTCACCTATCTCTCTCTAATTGCTATATAACCTATCCCTCTATACATCTTTATCTCTCCCTACCTCCCTCATTCCCTCTCTCAATCTCTCCACCTTCCTCCTTACCTCTCTCACCTCTCTCTAACCTATGGAGTTATAGATGAAGAGGTAGGTAGAGATATGGAGACATGAGATAGAGAGAAGTAGAGAGGGAAGAAGAGAGGGAGGGAGGGGTAGGGAGGGATGTAGAGAGAGGTGAGATAGAGAGAGATAGTAGGGAGGGTGAGATAGGTAGAGAGAGGGTTAGGAGAGATAGAAAGAGGGGGGTAGAGAGAGAGGTGAGATAGAGAGAGAGAGACACAAAGAGAGAGCAAGAGAGAGGGGGGAGAGGGGGGAGAGGGAGAGGTAAAGAGGGATAGTTTAAATAGATAGTAGGGAGGGAGAGATAGAAAGATGGGGGTAGATAGAGAGAGGGAGAAAAGTGATTGAAAGAGGAGGGATAGAGATGCAGGGAGAGAGAGTTGAGATATATAGAGAGTAGAGAGGGAAGGAGAGAGAGGAAGGGAGGTAGAAGTTAGAGAGAGTAGAGCTCGAGAAGGAGGAAGATGGAGAGATTGAGAGAGGGAAGGAAGGAGGGAGAAAATGAGGTATAGAGGGACAAGTAAGTAGAGATAAGTAGAGAGGGAAGGAGAGATGGAGAGAGAGAGGTACGCAGAGAGAGGGAGGAGGAGATAGAGAGAAGTGGAGAGGAAATGAGAGAGAGGTAGGTAGAGAGAGGGCGAGGAGAGATAGAAAGAGGGGGAGGGAGAGATACAAAGGGAGAGTGAGGGAGAGATAGAGAGAGGGATGGAAAGATAGTGTGAGAGAGAGTTGAGATAGAGAGAGTAGAGAGGGAAGGAGAGAGAGATAGAGAGAGATGATAGAGAGAAGTGGATAAGGAAGAAGGTGGAGTGATTGAGAGAAAGGAGAGAGAGAAAGAGGGATAGGTAGGTAGAGAGAAGTAGAGATGGAAGGAGAGATAAAGGGACATGTATAGATGGAGAGAGCTGAGAGAGAAACAAAGAGAGGTAGGTAGAGAGAGGGAGGGGGATATAAAGAGAATTATAGAGGGAAGGAGAGAGAGAGGAAGAGGTTGGGAGGGAGGATATGTAGGGAGAGAGAGGTGAGATAGAGAGAAAGAGAGTAGAGAGGGAGAGGGAGAGGGAGAGAGAGAGAAGTGAGAGAGAGGTTATAGAGAGATGTAGAGAGGTAAGGAGGAAGGTGTAGAGATTGAGAGATTGAAGGAGGGAAGGGGATAAAGAAAGAGGTATGGAGGGGTAGGTTAGATAGAAATAAATAGAGAGAGAGAGAGAGAGAGAGAGAGAGAGAGAGAGAGAGAGAGAGAGGAGGAAGGTGGAGAGATTGATAGAGGGAAGAAGGGAGAGAAGGAGAGAGAAAGAGGTTTAGAGAGATAGGTTAGATAAAAATTAGTTGAGAGAAAAGGTGGGTGGAAGGAGAGAGATAGAGAGAGAGAGAGGGATGAGAGATAGAGAGATGTAGAGAGGGAAGGAGGGAGGGAGTGAGAGAGAGAGATGCACATATAGAGAGGTAGTTTTTGAGCTCGAGGGAGAGAGAGTCAGATAAATGTATGGATATAGTGAGAGAGAGGTATAGATTTTAAGAGATGATAATGAGTGAGATATAAAGATATAAAAAGATGATACAACTTGTTGATTACTAAAATTTGACCTCCCGATTTACTAAAATTTGACATGCTGATTACTGAAATTTGACTGTCTAAAAAATTATAAGATCTTCCAAAAACTAGAATTTGCATTATAACTCTAAGAGATCCAAAACCACTCTCAAACATTTTGAAACTATATACGTGAAATATAACTTAAAGTATAAGAAAGTAAATGTCCATATGTTCATGTATATAGTTTCCCTGGCAGAGAAAGAGAAAGTAAAATAAGAGTTCAAAAAATACATTCCAATAAGTCATGATCTTGTGTCCAAATATCATCAAAATCTTTTTCAAACTTTTAGGGTCATTTCTCTGGCTTCCCTGAATACACTTTAGTAGTCAAATTTGACCAAAAATTTTCAATATTCTTATCTTTGTGTTTCTTTTTACATGTTTTCAAAAAAATTCTATTGAGGGTTTTTAGATCTGATTATTTGAATATCTTTTTGTATCAACATTTACGATTACTCTTTGTTTTTGATAGAGGAAAAAACGGGTTTTACAGGGACCCGAAACCACAAAGTTTACATGCCAAAATAAAATAGACCATCATAGTACCCGGGGATAGAAAGGTTGCAAGACAGAGAACAATAGAAAAGAACAACAACCACCAGCATAAACCAAGAAAAAAGACAGCAAAAAACCAACCAAAAAGCACAGCTAGAATTAAGCCAAAGACTTTAAAGTCTCAGCAACTTTGGCTTCTAGGTTGCCCATATCCTGGGCCACTTTCTTCAGGTCCTTGGTCTCCAAAGGTAGCAAATCCATTTTTTTCTTCATGTTGGCTCTAGTTCTCTTCGAAGGGCCAGAATCCTCTGACTTGTTTATGTTCATCTCAGCATCAAGATCCACAATCAACGACCCCTACTGGGTGTTTTCCATTTTTTCCACCAAAACGCTCAAGATTGTGGCATTGTTTTTGATAATTTTGTGGTTGTGCTCAATGGTAGTTTTTATAGTTTCCCTGATCTTCCCTATTTCCTTTTCTAGGTTCTCATTGTCCTTCTTCAGATTGTCAGTGAATTCAACCTCTTTTTGAAGGCATTCTGCCATAGCCATCTTCTCATCCGCAGTCCATGGGACCTCGGTTGAATTTTGTGCAATCACTTTAGCTTCCAATATTTTCAGTTTACTAGTGATAGCCCTGCTTTTCAGATTGAGATCCTTTATCTCGTGGAAGGCCCATTTTAGAATATTGAAATGGTCGACCACTCTATTTTTGTCCAGAGTTAGAATATCTCCATGAAAATCCCTATCCAGCTTAAAAAAGGGGTCTTCAGGATTCAGGTCCTTGGGGGAAATGGGTCTTTTTTCTCCGTCAGTGGAATGAAAAGAGGCAAAGGAATTCTCCTTATCATTGGGTTTAGCATTGTCTTCATCCGGAGAGTCCCCCGAATAGGACACCAATTTTTCAATAGGGGGCTCATCCCTCTTCTCATCCTCCGCCTGAGACGTGCCAGGAGGAGTATTCAAAGGGCTAGCTTTTCTATTCGAGGGCTTAGCAAGAGGGGCATTCTTCCTTTCATTGTTGGGAGGGGGAGTAACCTCCTCAACCCACTCCGGGTCTGAACCCTCATTTTCTTCAGACGAGCTAGACTTTGTATCGTAACCCTCTGAGGCCAAGGCCGTAATAGGATTAGAAATAGCCGACATGTTTTTGAAGTGCTTTTGAATGAGCCGAATAAGGCCAGCATGCAAGACCGGATTCTTCTTAAGATTTCTTCTAAACTCCTCAATACTATTATTCAAGGAACAAAGCAAGTAATAGGGGAAATAAACCCTTAACTTATGTCTAAAATGATTGAGTAGAACAAAGTGGTACCTGTAGACTCTAGTGAATCTACCATCCAATGTAATATACTCCATAAGAACTTTGAGCACCTCCCTCCAAATTTTCTTGATCCTCCCAACATCGAAGTACCTATTGGAGACTTTGACCAGCTTCTTTTTTTTCTCCTCCGATTTCGAGAAGCTAATAACAGCTTCGTCTGAGAACTTCCTATCACGATAGAATTTCACACCTTCAGTAGAGAGACGAGTAACTTCTCCAATGAGAGCCTCGTCCCCCGTCGCCTTCCTCCGAGAAAGAATAATCTGAACCCATTATTCCAATTTTTTGCGAAATAATCAGTGTTCCTGGAGTCAGGTCCATGAAATTTTTCAATGAAAAGTTGGAGCCCTCCCTTCTCTATCTTCTTCCAGACGTTGGAGTTATTTTTGTTCTTCCAGACTCTGTTAAGATGAAAAGAAAAATAAAAAATAAGAATAAAACTCGCGCTGAAATGCGCTCATTTCAATGTAACAACTTTGAAAAGAACCTTCCGGTATCAGGGAACCTCGAAAGCTCTAATGAAGTGCTCGGCCTCATTTTAAAAATTGCTATCATCTCTCACAGCAACAGCATGTACCAGCTCAGCTTCTGTTGTGGGCCTTACTGCCTTGGCCGCATCGCATTTTTTGTGGTTCCCCCAAGTGCTTTGGGAAGTAAAGATGTTGCAGTGGCATCCGTGGCGTTTGCATTACACTGGTGAAGGAAGCTGAACCCCAAAGCCTGACCTTAACATTAAGGTTAACATACAGCAAAATAGCATTACTATTGCAACTGTAACATGGTGAGCCATTACAAACAGTTTATCCATCCTCTCAAAAAAAAAACAACAAAAACATTTAGTTGGCCGTTATATATAGATGCAGCAATTCACTGACTTTGCACAAAATTATTTAGAGTTGACTTGGCATTACTGGTCGGGACAATGATTTTACTATTTGTCAGCTGGCCTGGTCACCCGACCTCATCACATGGAATAGATTTTCAAACAAATTCATTTTTTAAAATTTTATATATTTAGAAATTTTAAATGACTTTTATATTAATCTTTAAGAAAACTTATTTAATAAATAAAGATTTATACTATTCATAGACAATATAGTTTGTGTTTTTTTATCAAATAGGTAGAAGAAGTCATATTTGAAGTTAAGTTTGTACCATTAACAAACAAGACAACGTGATAGAGTCACTAGGAAATGGGAGCTATATTAATAGAGAGGTATGAGATCAAAGTCATCTGGTTTGCTTCATATAGTAGTTTGGTTTAGGCAACTAAGAATAGGCTCCTAAATGGTCATTGTTCCCTCTTTATTTTCTTTCTTAGTTGGTTCAATGTCATAAGTAGGTGAGATGTACAAAGTAAGGTGAGGGTGCTAGAATTGCACCAGACAAGCACGCCTTTCTCATGTGGCTAAGAGGAGGTAGAATGTGGGCAAGATGGTTGAGACTAGTCATGAACAAACTAACCCTTAAACTTTTGTGAAGGGGGCTAGGAACCACATGCCTAAGAATCATGACCCTCAAGAATAAATTGATTGCATCCATATTGATGCCCACATGAATATGTACCACTTCAAATGCAACTTTTTTGAATTACACTTGAATTTTACTAAGAACATTAAAGAAAACCATTACTCTAATATAAAATGAGAAATGAATATCAACAAATCAACCAATAAAAAAATCATATTTTTAATAAAAAAACTATGTATTATTTTCAAAATTTATTTTATTAAAATTGTTTTAGTACAATTGCGATATCATTTTTAAATTTTTCTAAATCTTACTCTTAACAAAACTTAATTTTTAATAAAACCATTTTAAATTGTTTAACTTCAATAATATATTTATTTTGAACAACCCTTTAATATATATAACTATGTGATAATTATTGAGTACACCATCCCATTTATGTTTCTTTGGCTTTGTGCAAGTGTGTTCCTATCTTTTATGGAAATAATTGGTTAATGTGAATCTTTTTTGTTAACTTTAATTATTTTTAATAAAACTATATTCTATTTGTTGCTCTCCACAAAGTAGAAGCTTCATTGAGATGGAAAATTATTTCAAATTCAATTTAGTGCTCCCAAAGTCATCACATAGTCATCAATATGAGTAAGAAAACAACTAAAACTAATTTAATAGATAATTCTCTTATTTAATGACTTGTCAATCTATTTGTGATTTCTTTTTCATTTTTTCCCCACAGTCAAATCGACTAATATGATATATATATATTATTTTTAAAGGGTATCAACAATTATAGAGAATCATGTAACTCCAAAACCTAAAAGTTTGGATGGATCTTCCTTGTAATTTCCTTTATGTTTTAATAGTTTTTCATTTAATATTATTTTATATGGTTATTATATTCTATGTTTAAATCATAATGTGGCTTAAATACAAAAGGGTTATAGAATATTTTCATAAAGAATAAAAATGCAATTTTAGAAAAATTTCTAAGAAGTATAATAGCCAAAGTTCAAATGATTAAAAAAAATCATTTCCTTTGAGGTTGAAACAAAATTCCACAATCAAATTTTCTCAAGATCATTCCTCAATAAGACCTTTAAGTGGGTCAAGAAAAACTCATTTTCTTAACAGTGTCACATTCAACTCAACAATATATCAATTATCTTTTGAATGAGAAATAAAACATAAGAATGGGATTTGGAATTTTTAATTTAGAAACTTGAATTTGGGAGGTCTAAATTTACTAGATAGGAAAAAAATGACAAACGTTTTCCATTGAATGAAAAAATAGGCAGAGTATGTGAAGGGTGAATTTTTGGAAAGTAACATAGAGAGTTGTTTCCAGCTAGCAAGTTAGTTATATCAAAGTCACCATTGAAATTTTTTCACTACAATTTATGTGGAAGAAAGGAAATACCTTCAATTGGTGGTTGCTACTATTTTTGATATTTATTAATGACTACACTAAGAAGATAAGGGTGTATTTACTAATGCATAAGCTTGATGTTTTTGAGATTTTTTACCAACTCAAAGGCCATATTTAATAAGCAACATAAGAACTATATGGATGTTTTGAGAAGATAAAGAGGTGGTCAATATGCCACAAGTGTCATTCTATTTTTTTTTCAAGGATCGTAGAATCCACAGGCAACTTACTATAAGGTATACACCTCAGTTAATAGTGTAGTAGAAATAAAGAATAGAAAAACCATGGACATATCTAGGATTACTTTGAAAGCCACAAATTTGCTAAATGAATATTAGAAAAAGGATATATCATGTGTAGTCTATATAATGAATACAACAAATAGTAGACGAAGAACATGATTATGTCTAGGAAATAAGGAGTAGAAGAGAATAAATTATTTCTTATATGACGGTGTTTAGATGTGTGGAATATGCACATGTCTTAAATGAATTGAGAAATAAATTAGATAAAATGGAAGAAGATTGTGTGTGTGAAAGATATAGAGAGGACACACAAGCTTATGAATTGTATTTAATCTAATAACTAGAAAGGTGATACTTAGTAGAGATGTGTAATTAATAGAAGAGAACCATGAGATAGTAGTTTGGAAAAAATAGTGAGTATTATTGCATGTTTCTTTCAAGATAATAGTGAAACATTGATTCCAATAGGCATTCCATCTTTGAAACCCCCTTTCACACCCATTAAAACTCAAAAAAATGGTCCAGAACTAACACCTTCATAAAGTATAAGGATATCCTCACATTTAGGCATAAATTCCACCACCGAAACAAAAAATATCACAAGCTAAACTTGATGTGACACCTTTTACAAAATATATTCTAGGTGTAATAACATGAAGTAAAAAAAAAGGATATACTTTTAAGTGATATTGCAAATCTAGCATTGGAAAGTTGACGGAGATAGAAAACCATGAGCCTAAAGTTTATCCATGGTAAAAAAAAAGGTAAATGTAATGTAGATTTATTTTCTCCTTTTTCCTTATTTTCATAAGAAATTTATCTAATTCATTTTGAAGAAGCAATGAGAGATTAAAATTGGGCATAAACCATGCATGAAGAGATTGATGTTGTAGAAAAGAATCATATATTATTTAGTGGATTGTTTATAATTAAAAGATAGGAGTAAAACAGGTATATAATATAAATTTTAATGCAAACGGAGATGTACAAAAGAATAATGGAAGTATAGTAGCAAAGGTTTCTTCAAAAAAACCTAGAGTTGACTATAATGAAATATTTGTGTAGTATCTCATCTAGATATAGTAAGAACAATATTGGTAATTGTATCTCTGAACAAGTGTATAATATACTTTATATGGACATAAAATCTACATTTTTGAATGGTTTCTTAGAAAAGAAGTATATGTGTAGCAATTTATAGGATATAAGATCTTAGGGCATGGATATAATGTCTATAAATGCAAAAAATTATCTACAAAATCAAGTAATCCCCTAGAGCATTGTACAATAGAACTATTTCTTACCTTCTATAGAATAAATTTAATATGTGTGGCAATGATCCCACATTATATACAAAGGTCAAATTATAATTTTATGTTAGTATATTGATTATTAGATATTTACAAGTGATTTTTTAATTGATTTGTTCAATGGAGCTAAAAGGAGACAATTTTGAGATGATATATTTATAGAATTAGGAAAATTATGGAGATATGATAACAAGCACAAATGAATAGTGTAATGATTGTTTTTAGAAGGCCCAAATTACAATGAGTAAAAAACCTTGTATATATAGGAAAGAAAGAGGCAATCCACCTATGAGGTGGATTCACAAGTGCCCCATGATGTGGCACATTTGAGTAGACAAGTGTTATATAGGTGCCAACCTTAGGATCACTTGGAGTGTGCAAACCAACAACCTATTTGAAAAGTAATCAACCTTGATGCCAAGTGTTGAGAAATATTTGAGGTGGGATGGAAAGTATTCCAAGCTCAAAAAGGTAGCACATGAGGTTTACCATATAATTTTGTAACCACTATATGTCGAAAAGGTTTCACATTTAGCTAGACAAGATTTTGTCTAACCTCATCAACTTAAGTACACTTAAGTATAGTGAATGGATAAATTATTCAAGCTAAAAACCCCTCTTAAGTGATACTTTGGGAGATCACAAAATTGCAAGTAGATAGAAATTAAATCGGTCATGGTCATGAGGCCATGTTAAGTACCCATGTACAATGCATTCTCTCACAAATGGAGAAAAAAGAGAAAGTCCAGTGGGAACAAAATACCTCTACAAAAAAGAGAATTAGAAGGATTTAAGACCTAAAAAAATATATCCTTGATGATAGGAACATGAGTATGAAGAACTTCTAAAGCATGTAGAAGTTGTAAAATCTATCGATGATGAACCAATGTTTTATGGAATCAATGAATCTCCAAGAAATGTGGATCAAGATGAGAGATACAAAATATTGCATTAGTGAACATATGAACACTGCTCAACCAATGTACACAAATTCAATCAAACTCTATTAAGTTGATAATATAGATAGTACTATGATTAGGAGTACTAGAATCTTAAAATGTGGTCCACTAAAATAATCCTCCATACAAGAGATCAAGATCAAAGGTTCATGAGATCTCCCAAAAATAAGATTCCTCCACTGCTTCATTGAAAGAAGCATTAGCATAACACATCATAGTCCCCCCTTAATGCTAAGAGAAATAAGAAGACCATTGACTGAGATCGAGAGTGTGTAATGAATTTAAAGATGTACAAGAAATTGAGAAAGGGTGTGCTCCAAGGCACACTCGCATGAGGTTAGAATACACTTTATAGTTTAGTGTAAGTACAAATTTCCTAAATTCCCTCCATGTGAAACACACATTCAATTTTTTTGGCACTTCATATGAGTGCATTTACAAGAATATTTATTGTTACAAGTTCTTATAAGTTTATTGTCCTGAGGTGGATTAAGAAGAAATTGACTAAGTTATGTCTTGCAAAATTCAATAAAAGACAAGAAACATAAAATTAAACCCCCTTATTCAAGGAATGACTCCCTTTGCCAAATTCATTGCAAAAATTATTGACTCCTCTTTTAAAAAAAATAACTTTAAGGAAAAATAAATTTCACCTCCCCTTATAAACACTTTCCCTTTGCAAAATTTAGTACAAAAGAAAAAAAATGACTCCTCTTTTATAAATTTTTAACTATGGAAAAAAATAAATCCCCCTTTGCAAATTGTGATGGTTAATGAAGCCACCTTCTAATTCTAGTGGATAAAAATAAAACAACAATAGTTTACTTTAAACTAGAACCACCAATTGACTAATTCAATAGGAATTTGCAAGGAGTTGCTTGTACGAAGAGGCCAAGTGGGGAATAGACTAAGTCAAACTGAATATGGAGATATTTGGGCACAACCTTACAAATTGATGGTGCAAGACTACCAAATAATTTGGTAACCTCTAGAGGTCTAAAAGGTTGCACATTCAGTTAGACAAGATGTTTTCCAACCTCATCAACCTATGTACACTTAAGTATAGTGAATAGATAAATTATTCACTCTAACACGATTTGAGTCTTATGAAGCATTTTCTTATTCTTGAGGTGAAGCATTTTCTTATTTTTGAGGTGAATAAATAGGAAAATAACATATTCATTTCTCAAGGAAAAAATACCAATGGTATTTTTAAAAGGCTGAATATAGTAAACTATAAGTTAAGAAAAACACTACTTACAATATGCTTGTAGTTAAAGAAGGATGACGTGGGATCCAATGTTGATTCAACATTTTATAGAAGACTTGTTGGTAGTGTGACATACCTACTAGCCATAATGTGAGATATAATATATGATGTAACGCTTATTTCAATATTCATAAAGTATTCAAAATTATTTCATTTACAAGTAAGAAACATAATTTTAAGACACAAGAGTGGAACTAGAAATCATGAAATTATTTATTAAATGTTGAATGAGTTCAAATTGATAGCATACATAGATAGTGATTATTTAGGAAACATTAATGATATTAAAAGTACATTTGATTATGTTTTTAGTTTGGAACAAGTGGAGTATCATGGGATTTCAAAGAAACAACCTCGCATCACTATTTCATTGATAGAAGTAGAGTACATAGTAAAGTTACAAGATCAACATCTCAAGCATTTGGATGAGAATAATTTTAGAAGATTTGATACACAAAAAAAGAAGAAGAAATAAAGATTTTCTATGACTACTCAACAATTGCACTATCAAAGAATCATGTATTTTACAAGGTGAGTAATTAAATAGATACCAAATACCATTTCATCACAAAATCAATCAACAACAAAGATATTTATTTAGAATTTTGTAGGTCTAAAGACTGGTATCTAGACATATTCAACAAGCTATAATGAAAAATGAGAATATCTAAGAGATTGTTTAGGTGTCTTATATGGTAGTAGTTTTGATCAAGGGGAAGTCTAGGAATATGTAAACTGAACAAAACGTTACTTAATTTTGTCATGCTCATCTTTTGACATTTAAATTTTTATAAGTAGACATCCCTAAGAGATTTGGATGCATTGTTGTATATATCTTTTTATGTACTATGAAGTATATACAATATTAAGAATTAATCTCATCATGTAGTGGAATATGAATAATCACCCATACAAAAATAAAGACTGATTTATCTCCTCTACATATATTTTTTTTAATCAATTATTTTTGTTACCTCAAAACATTACTAACTTATAATTAATGTTGAAATATGTAATTTCTCCCACCCCAAGACCACAATTATCAAATGAGAAAGATAATATTAAATAAGGTTTCTAGAGAGAAACAATATAAGGATGAGAGATAAAGATTGAGATAAGATAAGTTGAAAATTATTAAATATTTGTGTTCGCCTATAATCTATTCATTTCGACCTATGATCTAAAAAGATCCTTGTAATGGTTAAAGATAGATTTATAGAGAGAAACAATATAAGGATGAGAGATAAGGATTGGGATAAGATAAGGTGAAAAATATTAAATATTTGTGCTCGCCTATAATCTATTCATGTCGGCTTATAATCTAGAAAGATCCTTGTAATGGTTGAAAACATCTATAAAAGAGGCAGATGTAATTGCTTATGTATCAGATCAAGTGTTTGAAATGATCAAATGATCATGCGGGGAAGGATGAGAACGTGGCAGCATTCAAGTATTTCTAATCATGTTCTGAATTGATGAAGTAATGAAGATTGTGCAGCAGCACATTGAGCAGATTATATGTTTGTCAGCCTTTCCTTTCTTCTCTATATCTCCATTAAGAGAATATTAAAAGCACAACAACAATGAGGTTTTATCTTAAAATTATCCTTAGAAAGCTGAAGTTGTCGCAAGGAACATACAATTTGAGAAATCTTTTGTCATTTCAGTCCCGGAGAAAGAGTTCTAAAATTTTCCAAGGCGGTTATAAACGAATATAATGTGATAGAATTTGTATTCAGATTTAATCCTTCAATTCAATTATTGTTAATAGTAGAGAAACTGTTTGTATTCTTCTTCAATACGAAAACGATCTTTTTACTTCTCGCTTCCTCTTCCACTTGCAATAAATGCTGCTTTAGTTTTCCTGAGTTACATATCACATCTACACGGCACCCAACTTTTATATCCCCCGCCCATACTGAGAAAGATGAGCTATAACAGACTTGCATCTGTATTTGGTCTGGTAAGAAATAGACACCTCTCTTACAAAAGTCCTACAACAATATTTGGTCTGGTAAATGATAGACAAATCTCGTCTTCCGGCGGGGGAAGCTTGAGATATGAAAGAGCAACCAAATCTCTTCTTTTGAAAGCTCATCCTTTTTTTTATGAGGATCTTGTCAATAAGGAACTTTTCGAGGAAGTAAAGGAATCGCCTGTTATAAAGATTTTCACATTGTCTGAATTGTTGATTGTTCTTCTGTATGATAGGACCTGCCTCGTATTTACTGTTGGTGCCAAAGCAAAACTTCTATGCGAGCTTGATAAAATTAAGGATATTATATATAATGTACACACAGACTCTTTTATAATCATTAAAGAAGAAAATGGAGAAGTAAGAATGCAAACCAGGAAGGTTGAACATATTCGGCATAGACTTGAAGGTGCATGGCAAAACCTAATTGAGACAGAGCATGCAATTCAAAGGGTGGATTTCGACGTGCCCAATTGTATGTGTATGATATATATTGAAAATACAAATTTGTTCAAATTTTTTGATTTACGAAATTATGAAGAACAATTCAGAGTAGAAAATGAAGCTCAAGAGTCTGAGGACTTCAGATTTGGTAATCCTGGAAATAGAGAAATGGTGATGTTCCACGCCACACATATGATGTTAACTATTGAGAACTTTCTGCCTCTGAAACTTATTTCAAAGGACAAAGGCAGTCCTACTGAATTACGAAAAGTGTTCTTCAACAGATCAGATGTATCTGTTAAGGATGTAAGACTGTGCGGCGATAAGGTGGTTGTGTTTTTGCAGAACAGAGTGAAGATTGTTAAACTGGCATCTGGTAAACATACGGTGATTTTGGAAGCTGTTGATAATTTTGGGGACTCCAGCATTGTTATAGTGGACTCAAATCCAAATACGAATGATGTTCTTTATTGTAATGTTGCAGATGTTTCAAGTGATTTATTAAAGACGGATTTCTATTTGCACAAGAATCGCACTTTGATATTGCCAATTGATAACCATGAAATAGGCATATGGAATCTGGAAAACAGCATTACAGCTTCTGGTCCTACTAATCCAGTTAGAGTTTTGGATATTAATGGAGAACCTTTATATGGGTCCTTGCGCGATAATTGGGCAACAGATAGGCAGGATGTTATATTCACTCACTGCTGCGAATTAGGTACCCTTTCGTGTGGGTTCAAGGTTGTAAGTCTTTCTTTTCCGTCTGGGCATCCGTCACAGTGTGAAGCGTTTGTCATCAACAAGTACGACATGCCAATTCAAAGCTCGACCACGTCGATTCAAAGCTCGAGTTTAATGAGCTGCTTCTGGTATGACGACAGAACAGGCAATATTTTTATTGGCTGCCATGATGGTAGAGTTTATAGATTGTCTCCACGGTGGATTTAGGAAGAATATTTCCTTTGTTTTAAAACGCAACAAGATCCAATTTAGTGATCCAAACAAAAATGAATAACAAATCGAATTTAATATTTCATTTGTTGTTACGTACAAGAATTTACAATTTTATGTGATGTAATATACGGCAGAAATTAGGCCTGAGACTCACCTGGTGACCTTACCTGCATGGCCCGCTCACCTAATCAATCAGCCTACATTTGCATATATGATTTATTTTCGACTCAGTAACTCAACAACGTATCAGTTGAATAACATATATATATTTTTATTATGGAGAATTCTATATAATTAATAAGATTGTATTTGTTATTTTAGAGTATGAGTTTTAGGTTCAAAAGCATCTTTTTAATTGGGAGTTAAAAGATCGAGGAATGAGCCTAAGGATTTTGGGATTATCTATTTCACTTAAGTCATCTGAATAAAGGATTTTAACTTTCGTGAATAAAGTAATCAAGAACATACCAACACCCTTATCAATTATATTAGATGAATTGAAATTAATTGAAATACAATCTTTTGATAAGAATGGCCAATTTAATTGATGTGATAAGCTAAAGGTGGTACTCCTCCAGATCAATCAAAGAGGCAAAACAATGAATCTAATAAGGTGGATTGGCTGATGTGTAATCTTGCCAAATATCTTGTTTCCACCTCCGTGTGACACGAAATCTAATGTTTCTTTATCAGTCTAGTTGTCAACACCTCTTATAACAAGTTTTGAAGCATGCCTGATGGTGGACGTGTTTCATCTCGACACAACTATTCTCCCTACGAAATAGTGTGTCTAAGACATCATAACATGTATAACATCATACAAAATGGTGCATAACATCATATGGAGGAACCCATCAAGATAGGGAGTTGAAATGGTGGGATGCACTGGTGGAAGAGGATGAAGATGTTGAGTGAGCAACACATCGTTGGGTATAATGGCAACCTTTCATGTCATATGTTGTATTCAATGAAAAAACTATTAATATTCTCTATTTTTCCAACATATTATATTCAACAACCAAGTTTTCCGCCTAAATATGTATTTAAAAAAAATTAAAATTGAAATAATTTTGAAGTAAATCAAAGTATAATTAAATAATTATAAATTAATTAAATAAATAAACATAATAATTAATTATTAAATATATCATAAACATATTTATGGATAAAATATTTTCATAAATATTGTCTTGAATTATTATTTGTAAACTATTTAATATTTTTTTGGACGTGGCTATTCTAGCTACAAAATGACATGTTTAAGACATCATAATATACAACACACCATACAAAATGGTATGGGCATGAATATGAGGGACCCATCAAGATGGGGATTGAATTGACGAATGTGCTAATTGAATGATATTTTTTCTGTGATGAAGATGTCAAGTGAACAACACACCATTAGGTATAATGACAATATTTCCTATGTTTCATACCATATTCTATAAAGTATGAGTTTTTGATGTATTTTAAGATTTTCTATATTTATGACCGTAATAGCCATGAAGTTTTGCTTTCTTCTATTTTCAAGTAAAGGCTATTGCCTTGTATACATTAAATATATATATTAAAAAATAAAAACCAAAAAATCATTTTTAAGTTCATTTAAAGTAAAATATATGTTATTATTAGTTGAAACGACGAAAAATGGGAGATTTTCTTCTTATGGTTTAGGACATAGAGTGGACCCACTTCACAATCATTTCATTGAAGGGAAACCCTAAAGATCTCAATCTAAAGTATGTAAAGAGGAAATAGATCTTGTAATAGGGTTGTCCCAAGGTCTGATTATAAACTAATGAGTGGTTCACCACCAAGCTAGGTCTTGAAAAGATAAATGAAATGCAAGACCTAATAGTTAAACCTAGTGCAATGCAAGCTTTCACTAAATGACCTAAAAATGCATGTAAAACGGAACAAAAAGCTGCAAGATGAAATGTGTGCACTTGGAAATATTGAGATGAGTAGATGGAGGCATGAAACGCTAAAAAAATTGATTTTAAAGCCTGCTATGAATCATATGCCAATCTGGGTGATCTAGTCCCATATCTAAGTTTTTGTGCAAAAACTAAAATTTGGAAAAAGGGTATCTAAAACTGCAAAAATAGAAAATGACCTAAATTGGGACTCATGCACCAAAACTGGCATATAAGTCCAGTTAGGGTCTTTTGAAGCTTAAAAGTTTAAATCTACTCTTTAATGTGTGCTCTGTACTTCCCAATTGATTTTTGAAATCGGAACCTTGATTTTAGAGCTATAGAAGAATGTTTGTGAAGATAGCAACCTTGCAAATGAGGGGACAACTCCAACAACTTTTTCCAAGCTTGTAACCTAATCTCCAAGGGATCTTCAAGCTCCAAGACACCTAGATCTATAATTTCATGTGTAGGGAGAGAAAAATTTGTTGATTTGTTAGTGAATGGGGGTTTACCTTGGTCAAACCCCTTTGAGGTAATTAAACCCAATGATGAGATAATGAAGTAAGGATATGAAAGATGAAATATGGAACATGAAACATGAGAAATGATACTTTAAATGATGTATTATAAATCAACAATCTAACATGAAGTGGCTATGGAGGATGTGGATCTAGATCTTGAAATAAGTGTAGAATAATGCTTAATCTTGGATCTTGAATGCAACATCACAAGACTAGATCAAAAACATGTTTGATGCTTGATAACCTTGACATGATGATAGATCTTGAATTTATGCAACAATTGATGAAGAATTATACCCTTAAATGCCTTAGAAATGATCTTGTACACTCTCTTGATGCTCTTGTGAAGTCTTGGAATGCTTAACTCTTGAGTGCTTGACTTGATATTATGAAGGCTTATATGAAATAATGATTTGAGACCTTGTTTATATAGGCAATCCATCTAATATCCCGTTAATTGGATCCCATAGGTCGACATTCATGAAATTTGAACTTAAAACCCAAATTTCCTACTCAAAACCCTAAAAATAGACCAAATGGGACTCAAACGCCACACTTGGTGTATGGGTCCCACCTAGATGGGACTGATACACCCAAAGTTGGGTATGGGTCCCATAAGGCCTTTTAGGTGGAAAAAAGTGCTAGGGTGTTAAGAAATTAAGTTTATATGATGTCTATGTCAAAATTTTTGGTTAAAATATGCCTCGAGATGCACAATGTAGGGTCTTAGGGGCCTATTAATGATGATATTAAGGTCATAAGTGAAAGAGGACACAAAATTCAATGTGAAAGTATAAATAAATATAATTTACAACATTAAATTAAGGCTAAAATAAGGTATATTTATCTTAGAAGGGCCCAAAATGCCATGTGAATGTGTACAACACATTACAACACTAGATTAGGTACATTTAGTTTACAAGCCTCCTAAATTTAATGTGAAGGTGTAAATAAATACACTTTACAACACTAAATTAAGGAAATGTTAGGTTTATTTAGCTTAAAAAGGACCCAAGACCTAATGTGAATGTGTAAAACACATTACAACACTAGATCAAGGAAATATTAAGTCCAATTTGTCATTAATTATTCCAAAATCAAGCAAGGAAAAGGAACACTAATTTATGTTGCCACATTTAGCCCCCACTTTAGTGAGAGGAGGAACTTGCTTCAAACTTGCACTAAAGTAGACATTCAAGAGGGGTCCAATTGTACCAATGCGGATGGTCTAGGATGACAAAGATCAAGGGAGTGGTCAAGACACTAGGATTTGAGATCCTATGTCAAACTGACATAAGAAGAAAAAGACACACACAAGGTGTATGATATGATGTAGAACAAGATACATGAACATGCAATGTTGTAGATTAAAAGAAATAAAAACAAACAAAGTAAAAATAGGTGGATCAAGCCTCGATCATTGTCCAATGTGATGTGGATCAGATCTAAGTTGTTTTTCTGAAATGCACACTCACTCTAAGGAAAAAAAACTTTAGGTTGTCTTCTAGGTGAGTATCCAAAAGATAAGTGGCTAAGGGAAGTCATGCCTATGTTCAACTCCTACATAACTAGACCAAAGATATACCTCCTAATAAATTTGATGAGGTTCCACAAAATAATGATCTTCGAGCTTCATGAGACAAGAAAAAAATTGTATTCTTGGCTCTCATGAAAAATAATGAACTTCGAGCTTCATGAGGTGAGCAAAGATTCGTATGCTTAGGACTCATGAACAAACAAGATCGCTCCATAGGCAAGCAAAGTGTGTTATACAAGGTGGCAGTATAACTGATGTTGTAAATGAAAAATAGTGTGAGGTATGTTCAAAGGGATTTTACTTAGTTCATGTAAGGTCTCTTTTTAGGGAACACTGTGCCTAATGTCTCCAAGAGAGGACAAGTCAAAGAAATATCATGCTCTTGGAGGAAATCAAGCCCAATGATACTAGCAATAAAATGACACATCACAAGAAGAAATATCTCACACAGTGAAACATGAGTGTTGATGTATGCCCCCACTTTAAAGTGGTTGCTAACACCATTGCTATGAGAAATTTCTTTGAAGTAGAAGAATACATTCATGAGAGATTATTCAGAATGCTAAGGCATATTTCTCCAATAATCTACGTCATGAATAAGTATGTCACATGTGAGCCAACTTAAGGCATTTTGTCCACATACCAAGCTTTCTCTTATATGTACATGAAAGGTGGTCAACTATCTAAAGAGACAATGACAAGTGACATATGAGGACAAGGCTAACTAACCCCTTGCCCCCACTTAGCGCAAGAGAAGGATGAGCTGAATAGGATGAAAATAAGCTTCAATTATAGGAACTAGGTGCTTCAACACAAGGAAGAGCACCAAAATCCCTAAGATGTTGAATTTTTTTACTCAAATCCTTATATTTATTAGTAGAATGACCATGAAATCTATGATATGCACAAACAAAGTAACATACGAGGACAAGGCTAACTAACCCCTTGCCCCCACTTAGTGTAGTAGAAGGATGAGATGAATATGATGAAAAAAGCTTCAATTAGAGGAACTAGGTGCTTCAACACAAGAAAGAGCACCACAATCCCTAAGATGTTGAATTTTGTTACTCAAACCCTTATATTTATGAGTAGAATGACTATGAATTCTATGATATGAGTAAAATTTAGTCTTGTAATAATATTTCTTTCATGTTCTTGGAGGGAGAGATATCAACTGATCTTGGAGGATTCTTCACAAGATACTTTCTTGATCAGTAGTACAGGATATTCCTTTATTTTTTGACAAATATATCTCTTGCTTAGTACAAGGTGTCATACTTAGATAAGACTCTTTAGATTGTGAGATTTTTTTCTCTCCTTAAAGGGAGGGTGTAAAATCTAATGAATTCAAATTATTAGTGTTTTGCATGATGACATTGACATTAAGCAAAGATTTCTTTGTTTTTTTTAGTTCTTGCAAAGGATAACAACCAAGACCACTAATGTCTATCATTTCAGTATGCACTAATATTAAAGTTGGCTTAGAGGAATGTTTTGTGATAGTGTTGATGTTAAGTGAAGGCTTGTTTTCTAATTTTGAGGGACAATAACCCAGACAACTAGTATTTTCTTGCATGTGAGGCTCTATAGGACCCATTACCTTATTCTCTAGCACCACATCCTTTTCCACTATATCCAAGTTATTTCATCATATCGTAACCTTTTCCATAAATATTTTTCATCTATTTTGGATTCAGTTTTTGCTCATAATCAATTTCATCAAAGTCTGTTGTGTAATTTGCTGTCTTTTGTTCTAAAGTGGTTGAGGTGGATGTTTTCAAAGGGTTGTCTGAATTTTGTGTTGACATTACCACTTTTTATTTTTCCTTTTTAGAGTCTTTGTTTATGATCTTGTATTCACCAATGAATGTAGGTGTAAAGTCCAACAATCCCAAATCATCTAGCGATATCATTTTGAAAGGTTTGGGATATCTATCTTTTTGTTTTTCTTGCATGGATTCCACTTGTGTAGTTGGTGTTAATGTTTTAAAAGGATTCTCTTTGTTTTTATCAATGTTTAAAAAACTATTTGGTTTAGGGCTAGCTTTGAGTATGTACACTTTATTGTTATAAAAATATTTTATTATACGATGAAGAGTGGAAGGAAACCCATTCATTGCATGAATCCGTGGTCTACCTAAAAGAAGGTTGTATAAAAGCTTGTGAGGCATAATATGGATCAATGTTTCTAATTTGGCCTTTCGAACTATAATAGGAAAAGTGATCACATTGAGCGGTTATTTTCCTACATTGTCAAATCCCTTAATAGATAAAGAATCAAGTTGAATTTTTGATTTATCCACACCAAGACTATCCAAAAGGGTTACACTACACACATTAAGGGTTGATCCATTGTCAAAACATTTTTTATTTATCCCTATCCTTTTATATCGAGCTATTATTATGAAAGCTTCATTTTGTTTTTGCACTTCCAAAGTAGGGATCTCACTTTGGTGGAAAACAATGTCGACATTTATTTCTTGAACCAGGACTGCTATGTCATTTGGTTGCGAATTAGAAGGGGTAGGAAATTACATTGTAAAGCACTTTGAATCATGTTTTGATAATGATGAGAGGATTTCAAAGGTCGCATAATGATATCTTAGGAAGAGTATTCTTTAGTTCAACAAGATTGTACTCCTTTTCATTCTGTGAAGACAAACGAGGAGGATCAGGTAGGATAGAGTTAGGTGATGGGAGGGATGTTGAAGGTGTTTGTATTGGTTGTGGATTGTTTCTAGTGTTATATGTATGAGTGATAATATTATAACTCTTCTGATGCAAGAAATTATTCTTAGGTGGGTAAAGGATAAGTTCAAGTTTGTTTTGAGTTTGTGGTTTATGTGAAGGTGAGTAAAGAATTAGAGGATTCTTAGGATTTCCCATAGGGTATGTAGGAGGTCAAATATTCAAAGGGGATCTAATGAAAAATTGCACATTTATAACCTCAACGGTTTTGGTTTTATGTATTTCTAATAAAGGACAATCTAGAATCACCTTTTTACCATCACCTAAGGAAGCCACATTACTATTGTTGTAATTTTCTTGCACCATAATATCCTCCCTATGAGGAGAGTTGTTAGGAGAACTAAAAACCAAATGTTCTTGACATTCAAGGATTGGTTCTTCCAAAATGACTTCATTGCAAGTAGGTGGTATGTGTAGGATCATCATGGAAAAAATAGGCCCTTAAGTGGTAATGAAAATTCAGAAAATTAGAGTTGGGCAACTTGACATATAAATTTGTATAAGTTATCTATAATATTTCAAAAATATGTAAGAATATAATCTATGGAAAATTGAATGTAGTTTCTAAACTACTAGGTTAATTTTTGTAAAAAATAAAATTATTTGGTGAATATTTGAAATTTCAATGCAATAGTACTAAAATTTCAGGGAAAAAATAAGAAGTAGGTGTCTGTCTGACCACCCTAACCATAAGAAAATGATAATATTTTTTTATAAGATTCTAGATATAAATAGAGGACTCATGTCCGGATGTGATGCATATTTTTTTGTAATTTTTTTTCAAATAAATAATTAATTATGATTTTTTTATTACAACTTTTAAAAAATATAAAAAATCGTATGTCTGACCACCTTAACATGGTCAAAAATTCCACTCACTCTCCCAATCACTATCTCTCCCTCTCCCTCTACCTCCCTATCCCTCTCCCTTTCCCACTCTCCCTCTCACTCTCTCACTCTCCCACTCCCACTCTCCCTCTCCCTCCTCTCCCTCTCCCTTTCCCACTCTCTACCATTAACCCTTAGGTCTATGAGTGTAAAAATCAGATATCCGATTTGTGAAACTTCGATGTGGAGAGCCAAAATCTTACCATTGCAGAACATGTTTTACAAATCAGATATCCAATTATATTGGATATCAGATTTGTGGATCATAGAAAAACCCCATGTGGGCCATTTTTGTGCATTCCAACAGACCCTACATTCTGTTTGCAACACTTTGCAGGCAACAAATGCGCGGTTTCAGACAGGAAGAGACAAAGATCAAATGTTTGGTGCATCTTGTACTCAAATTTGTCATAAGGAATGAATTTTTAGCATCTTTTATGACGTATAATGGGGAGCAATAGTCATTGGAAGCAAAAGTGTAAGAGAAAGCTTACACAAGAACAAATATCAAAATATAGACAAAGAGATAGAGAAAGTCATAGGAGGAAAAGACAAGGTATAGTAAATATTGGTGAACATGAGCCCTATGGTCTTTCAAGTGAAGAGGAAATTGAATATGTTCAAGGTGAAAATGTAGAACATGATATTGAAATTGATATTGAAAAATTTCAAGGTGAAAATGTTCGAATTGAAGATGTTGAACATGGTATTGAAATTGGGAATACAAATATTGAAATTGATAATGAAAATGTTGGAATTGAAGATGTTGAACATGATATTGAAATTAGGAATGAAATTATTCAAATTGATATTGAAAATGTTCAAGGTGAAAATGTTTGAAATGAAGATGTTGAACATAATATTAAAGCAAGTGTAAATTATGTTTCACCAGATTACACGAGAAATGAAGAACCTTGTGTGGAAGAAAGACATAAACCAAATGAAAGACCTTAAAGGACCTCTAAATGGTTAGTTGAAATTGATGATAACATTATAAACAATTTTGAAGGCAAGAGGTCAATACAAAATATTTGGTTGTGGGTTAGAATAATTTTCAACCAATATTTTAGCGATAAGACATTGACTGAGAAATGCCCAAATTTTGTACAATTGCTAAAGATGCAAAATATGAGACCTTTACTAGCCAAATTGAAGATTCGTGTGAGCAAGAGGACTGAAAAAAATTCTATTATTGTCAAAAATATTTTTAATGCTCTCAAGTCTATTGGAAAAAATAACAAGGAAAACGATAATAGTAAGCCATCAATTGAAAAAGTCTTGCTTTATGAGACAAACTTGTATTGATTTTGACTTAAATCGTAAAACTTTGGATAGAGCACTTGTAAGAAGAGAAAGAATATATGATCCTCTTCAAAATGATACATGGGATTTTTTCGGGAGGCTTCCACCTGTTGATAAGAAGCTAACTGATAATGTAAAGCAGACAATTCAACACTTTTGGCATAATAACTCTAGAGTATCACCCAATGCAAAGGATGTTTTAAAGTTAAGAATTGGCAGTCGAGACCGTACACCGCATCCTAAACATTTCTTGGAATCAAGGCAAACAATGTTGTTCAACAAATTTATTCAAACACATCCAAATATGGAAATATCGCAAAGAACTTTTGAAGGTTTGAAGCCATTTTATTGTGTGCCTCTTAAGATTTGTAATACTTGTTGTTGCAAATACCATGTGGATTTTTCAATGTACCATGAACTATTATGCTATATCCGTTCTACTTTGCATACTAATGAAATGTTGCAGGAGTTTGGTGCAATGCATCTTTCAAAATCATCAAGGGACTTGCTATATTTATTTTTATGTTCTAGGGATGATGGTTCCTTTTTCTATAGAAATGATTGTTTAAATGCAAAGTGCTCACAATGTGGTGGCTTATCAAAGTTTGTTCAATGTTTTCATGACAGTTTCGAACATGAATTTGGAAAGAATATTGTTGAGAAAAAGAGACATGAGATAGTCAAATATACTTTACAGAGTGGAGGTGAAGGTTCTAGATACGAGTTGGTTACAAAAGAATGTAGTGTCACTGATTTTATTTCAGATTTTAAGGACATTATTTTCTATAAATATTCAATGAATAGTCATAGGTCTTAGTGGTTGGATCAACAATTCAGGATATGTAAGGACTCTTTTTCGATTGGCACTATTATAGCAGTTGTTGATTTTGCTGAAAACTACACATTGCAACCACGAAATGAGGTACAATCTCTGTATTACAATTCCATTCAGATTGCTATTTTTGTCCACATAACATTTAGACATGCACCTGATGGTACAGAGGAGGATCAAAAGATAATTAGAGAGTATCATTTTTATATGAGTGATGATAGATCTCACTTGTCCGAGTATGTCCAACATTGTTTCGAGAATTTTTTTGAGTCCTTGCAGGAGCATGATATAGCACTGGGCTGACATCTCATTTGGTCAGATAACTACACAGGTCAATTCAAGAATGCTCGTATGTTTTATTGGTTGAGTAGAATGCATGTAGAAAGGGGTGTACCTAATATTTGGAGTTTTTTTGAAGCTAGGCATGGGAAAGGGGAGCATGATGGAGCAAGTGCATGTGTAAAGAGAGCTCTAGTTAAGGAGCAATTGAAGATTTCAAGAGAAAAATTCAGTGATGCACATTTTATTGTTGATTGTTTTATATCAGCATTGTCACAAGGAGGGACACTTGATTCAACAATGCATAGATTGATTTGGTTGGTTGAGGAGGGTACAATGGGAGGTAGATTAGATTATCATACAATCAAAGATTCTTGAAAGATGCATTCGTTTCAAAGCTCAGATGCAAGCACATGGACCATTTGGACATGATAGTTGGCTTGTTTTTGTCAGAGTTGTATTCAGTGTGAGTGAGATCAATGCGAGTCAAGTGAGTGGTTGGATACATGGGTTCCACAGTATCTAACTTCTTTATCTCAAACTATATCCATGACAAATTACACAATGGAAAGTTCACTTGATTATTACCAGCTTTCAGATCTACTACATCCAAGATATTTTTTTACAATTTTTGCACTGTAGGGGAATGAAGAGAGATCATAATATTGGTTGGCTCGATGTGTGCGGGTAAATCATAAGCTAAAAAAATTGATGGAAGAAGATGATGGGTTCATGTATCCTACAGATTCAATTGTGTTTGCAGGAACTTGGTTGCGGACATACATGATTAGAAAGAATGGTAGACCTGCATTTGAAGACTATGAGAAACACAAAACCATTCTCATGTATTCACACCTTGTTAAATAGACAAATGTTAAGTTATTGAAGCATCATGCAAAAACAAAGAAAAAACAACTATGGACACTTAGTAATGCTGATCATGAAGTAATATTGGATACTCTTAAGCAAAGAGGTGACCCTTCAGGCACCTTTGAATAGCATATTCAAGAATGGAAGGTACAATGCTTAAGTATCTTTTTTGTTGTGACAATATAGATTTATCATTTGACAAATTTTGTGATATTCTTGGCATGATTGATCATGGACCTTCTGTAACAATAGCCAGCTCTGATCCTTTCAAAGAGGTATGCGACATATTATAATAATATAGATTGGTTATTCAAAGAATCTTTTATAGTTTGCATTACCAATTCATAATCATTCAAGTTGTTTAGATTAATTTAGATTTGTTAGTCTAAGAATATTTTTTGTTGTGACAATATAGATTTATCATTTGACAAATTTTGCGATATTCCTGGCATGATTGATCGTGGAGCTGTTGCAACAATAGGGAGCTCCGATCCTTTTAGAGAGGTATGTGAAAAATTACAATAATATAGATTGGTTATTCTAAGCATATTTTATATTGTATTTAGTTTAACTGATACCTTGATGGTTTGTACAGGTGCTTGTCACTCCAAAATGCCAACATACTACTCTTGTGGAAGACTGTGCCTTGAATGCCTCAAATAGGAAAATTTTGAAATGTGAAACAATGTAAAAAGGTCATAATTGTGTGATGGGGAGCCCTAAACCTCAAGAGCAATCTTGCTCTTCCCAAGACATATTATTTGGTCTTCTTAGGGTCTACCCTAATCACAGATCTCTCCTAAACTCGTAACTCCTTTTAGGTCTCTCCACCAATTTCAAAATCTTCACCAACACTCCCATTCCACCACTGGGCTTCCTTGAGCTTCACACTGACCCAAATGTGTCCTAACCACTCCAAGCTAGGTTAAGGTGGTCTTGTTTTTATTTAGGTGTTTTTAATCCTCACTGATCCATTTCATTGGATACTTTCACCTTTTTCCCTCCGCTTTCAAGAATTTCTAGTTTCTAGGCCTTGTAGCCTTTTTGCCCCTTTTAGGCCTCCTAGAACCCAGTTTCTTGGATTTTCTCAAAAACGGCCTTAACGGATATTCCTTCTTGTATTACCCTAGGCTTCAAGATTTACTAGGTGTAAGGCTCTGCAAGTGTCCGTACATAGGACTGTCCTCATACCCCCTAATTTTAAGGGTTTCTAGGGTTTTGGCTCCTTTTTCCAACTTTGAGGGCTTCAATGACCTCCTCAACTCTCTTCCTTGCACAAAAATTTCTGGACTAAATGTGCCTACACTCTCATTCTCTTGATTGGAACAAACCAATCCATTTATCATCTTTCTTTATTGCTGTCCTCTCCAAGCCACTAGATAGAATGCACTTGCACTCGCCTAATGTTTGATGAATTCAATTCTTCCCCTGCAAACCAAGACTCCGCACACACTATTTACACTATAAAAATAGTCCCCTACTTGATTCCAAGTGTCCATGGTATCCTTTCCACGAGAATTCAAGTGGGGATCATGATTTCCAAAAACTGGCCTAAACCGACTATAAGGCCAAAACTCCAAAAACTTGCAAAACAAAAAACAATTGAACTAAATGGATAATCTAATGCTTCACACAGTAATTAAATAATACAATTGAAAGAATAAAAGCATTATACCAGTCCTTTCAATCCATTCTTAATTGGATGAAGGCTCAAACACAAATTTTCACTCAAAAGTCGCTGAATTCCACTCACACAATATGCTCTCCAAGTCTCAATTCATGAAAATGAACTTCCAACCCAGGTATTAGGGTTTGGATGCCCTTATATACCTTTCTCACATGTTCTAGGACCCTTAGGTCGGGCTTAGAACATCATTAATATCTTTTTTGAACTTTTAGGCCAAATTCCTAAGACAACATTGTCTAGCTTTTCCCAATCTCTACACTAAGACTTTCCCAAACCTCAAAGCTCTAAACCAACCTAAGTTTTCCATAACACACACATCAAAAAAAAACTTGGGACTTTACAATTAGTCCTTATTACTTTGGTGGTTGGCCAAAACCACCTACAAGCCAAAATTGCCAAGATCTTCCAAAAGACCCTTAAGGTGCTCCTACACCATTCTCCCCCTGCAACAAAGAAGTTAAGGAACCTGTGGTGTTAGGAGCTCCTCACTAATTCCATGCTTCTTAAAGTCACCTTCTGCTATCCAAGTAGACTCTGACTCTGGTTGATGTTTCCACTTCACTAGGTGCTCCTTGTATGTCTTGTGCATAGTCTTCTTCTCCCTCGAGTCTAAAATCCTATCCACTTGTGGTCTGATCTGATCAGGTAACTTGAGTGCTTCTACATCCTTTTTTATCTCAGCATTGTATTGTGCTTCATTCATTTCTGGTCCTTTATACTTCACCAAGTCTTCACATTGAAGATAGGAGAAATAGACATCTCGTTGGGTAACTCCACCTTGTAAGCATTTGATCCATACTTAGCCAACACTTTACATGGCCCTATCCTTTTCATCTACAGCTTACTTGGTATGCCTTTCTGTAACCTTTCTTTGTTCAAGTATACCATCACCATTTCACCTATCTCAAATTGTAATTCTCTTCTTCCTTCATCTCTCTTAGCCTTCAACTTTTGATTAGCCTCTATCAATGTCTTCCTTACCTGCTCATGAACCTCTCTCATTGACTGAGAAAAATCATCAGCATGACCATTGATTCCTTCATAACCTTTCAGATCTCTAAGCTCAAGTACACCCCTTGGATGTAAACCATAGACTATCTCAAATGGACTCTTACCCATAGTCCTATTTGTGCTATCATTGTAAGCAAATTCTGCTTGTGGAATCACTTGCTCCCATCCTTGTCCATACTCCTTAGTTAAGCATCTCAACAAGTTTCCAAGTACCCTATTGATCACTTCTATCTATCCATCCATTTGTGGATGATATGCTGAGCTTGAGACAAGTTGGTTCCTAGCCTCTTCCAAAGAGTTTTCCAAAAATGCCCCATAAACTTCACATCTCTGTCTGCAACTATGCTCCTTGGCAACCCATGTATCCTCACTACTTCCTTGAAGAATAGGTGTGCAATCTGACTTGCATCATGTGTTGTCTTGCATGGAATAAAATGGCTCATCTTGCTAAATTTGTCCACTACCACAAACACACTGTCAAAACCAGTTGGTGTCCTAGGTAGCCCTACTATGAAGTCCATGCTTATGCATTCCCATGGTCTACTTGGGATGGGTAATGGCTGATAAAGACCTGCACTGCTTGATGTTCCCTTTGCCTTTTGACATACCCCACATTGTTCAACATATCTTCTTACATCTCTTTGCATTTTAGGCCACCAATAGAACCTCTCCACTAAGTCTAGTGTCTTGTTCAAACCAAAATGACCACTCAAACTGCCATTATGCTTTTCTTGGATTAGATTCTTCCTCATGGAACCTCTAGGAACACACAATTTCTTCCCCTTAAACAATAAATCATTTTGCAAGGTGTAATCAACATATTCACTGTGAAAATGGTTCTTAAAATCAGTACATACCTTGTATATTTATGAGAAATCAGAATCTCCTTCTTATAGATCTTTGAATCCTTCAACCCCTGTGCTTTGTAATTGTATCTCCTAGATAGTAAGAAACCTCCTAGTAAGAGCATCAACAATCTTGTTGTTCACCCCCTTCTTATGTTTTATGGTAAAGGTGTATGACTGCAAAAACTCCATCCACTTGATATGCCTCAAACTGAGCTTCTCTTAGGTGTTGATGTAACTTAAGGCCTGATTATCAGTGCATACCACAAATTCCTTTGGCAATAGATAGTGCCTCCACTTCTTAAGAGCCTACACCAAAGCATAAAGCTATAAGTCATAGGATGAGTACCTAGACTTTTCTTCATTCAACCTTTCACTAAAGAATACCACCGACCTGCCTTCTTGGCTTAGAACAGCCCCAACTGCTATGTTACTTTCATCACATTCCACTATGAATGGTTTGTCAAAGCTTGGTAGAACCGGGATAGGTTGGGTAGCTATATCCCTCTTCAACCTTTCAAATCCTTCACTGGCTTCTTTGGTCCACACAAACTTAGTTTTCAGTCCTCCTTTGATGGTGTTAAGAATCGGTGCACAGATTTCACTAAACCTTCTCACAAACCTCCTATAGAATTGTGCCAATCCATGAAAACTCCTAACTTTTGTCCCTATCTTGGGAGTAGGCCAACTAAGAATGGCTTCAACCTTGCTCTTGTCCATTTTCAAGTTCCCTTGAGACACTACAAATCCTAGATAGACTAGCTCTTGCTTCATGAACTCACTCTTCTCAAGCTTTATGATGAGCTTCTCTTCTTGGAGTTTCTTCAACACAAGTTCTAGGTGTCTCATATGTTCTTCTTTTGTTTTGCTAAAGATGAGGATATCATCTAGGTAGACAACCAAAAAGACTCCTATAAAGTCCTTCAAGACCTCATTCATCACCCTCATAAAAGTGCTAGGTGCATTTGTAAGCCCAAATGGAATTACTAACCATTCATATAACCCTTATGTGGTTTTGAATGCTGACTTCCATTCATCTCCCTCTTTCATCCTAATCTGATAATAACCACTTTTCAAATCAATTTTGGAATAGTACTTAGCACCTCCTAAACAGTCCATTAAATATTCTATCCTAGGAATAGGAAACCTATATCTAATACTTATCTTATTTATTTCCCTAGAATCAATACACATTCTCCACTTATCTCCCTTTTTAGGTGCCAACACAATTGGAACAACACATGGACTTATGCTCTTTCTAATAATCCCTTGATCCAAAAGTTCTTGAACTTGCCTTGCTATCTCCTTATTCTGCTTTGTTAGGTAGTGTTGCTCCAGGTATAAAGTCTATTTGATGACTGATTGCTCTCTTGGGTGGTAGTGTAGCTGGTGTACCTTCACAAATGATGTCTCTAAACTGATCCAATAGTCGCTTCACTTCTGCTGTCATAGGTAGCTGATTAGGTAAGTCCTCTTCCTTTGGTTTCAACATGATTGCATATACAACTCCTTCTTCCTCCTTGATGTCTTTTAGGAATTCCTTTCCACTCATCAAAAGGACACTAGTTTTTACCTTTTCCATTATGTTTTCTTCCAACAAAGACTGTATTTTGTAAGTCACTCCATCCTTCTTGAATGAGTACTTATTCTCCTTGCCATGGTGTACTGCCTCCCTATCATATTGCCATGGTTTTCCAAGCAGTAGATGGCATGCATCCATTGGTAACACATCACATAGTATCCTATCATGATACTTTACTATAGTAAACTCAACCCAAACTTGTTCATTGACTGGTATATTCTGCCCCTTGTTCAACCAAGTAACCTTGTAAGGGCATACATGGGGTATCTTGATGAGTTTCAACTTCTGTACTACCTCCTCTGATACGACATTATTAGTAGACCCTGAATCTATGATGACCTTGCAAACCTTTCCTAGTATCTTGCACTTGACTCTAAAAAGAGCTCTCCTTTGTTTGTGTTCATCCTCGATAGGTTCTTTGATCAAGATCCTTCTTATCATGAGATTCTCACCTTTCTCTAAATCTAGACTCACCTCTGATTATTTGGAGCAATCCTCTTCTTGAACATAGTTGATCTTCCTCTCACTTTGTGAAGATGTTGGCTTGTCTGGACACCTATAAGCCGGATGACCCAACTATCCACAATTGTAGCATTTCATGGAAGCAAAATGAGAGCTTCTCCCAAAGCCTCCTGATCTGCCTCTTCCTCCATCATTAGAGCCTCTACCTCTATAACCCCATCTACTATTTGACTCATGGGATTTTTCACCAACCTTAGCATCACCTTGGTTTCTATTCTCATGGCTTCTTCCACGAAAACCTCCTCTTTGCCCACCTCTAGAGTCTCTACCTCTTCCTTTACCTCTAGTATTGGAATCTTGTTTATTTTTCATTTTCTCTTCCACCTTAATGGCCATTTGATAGAAGCTATGCAGGGTAGTAAGTGTGGAAAGACTCAACTTCTCTTGTATGCTCCATCTAAGACCATTTAGATACCTAGAAACCTTGATGCTTTCAAATTCTTGCACTCTAGATCTAAGGCTTAGTTTTTGGAACTCCTCTGTATATGTAGCTACATCTAGGTCTCTTTGTCTAAGATTTTGTCTCTTCTTGTGCAATTGAATGTCATAGTCCTTAGGTAGATAGTTCTCCTTCACTTTAGCCACCATAGTTTTCCAATTTCCTATGGGTTTCTTTCCTTCCATCTCTCTTTCTTCTTGTAATAACTTCCACCAAGTTAATGCTTTTCCTCTTAACCTTGATTTGGCTATCTTCACCTTTTGTGCCTCAGTAACTCCATCACATTCAGAGTGATTCTCCATTCCCTCTATCCATTCCATAACTAGCTCTACATCCATTCTTCTAGTGAACACAGGGACACCTTCAAGTGCCTTGCCACTCAATTCATTCAATGCTTTGAGGAAGGGTTCCTCTGCTATTGGAGGGTCAGGTTCTGGTTCTATGTCCTCCTCCACTTGGTATTTACCCTTGTCTTTGTCCCTTGCCAACTGCACCTTCATCTTGCTTGCCGATTTAACAACTTCTTCCAATTTTTGCTTCATCTCTTCCATAGCCTCTTCAAGATGCTTATTATTCTCTTGCTTCTCTGTCAAGTCTCTAGCTAGCTCTACCTTAGCCACCATGGTGTTCTCTCCTATAGATTCACTTCTCTCTAACATTCACTAATTTCAATTCCCAAGCCTTTATTGGCATTGATACCAATTTGATGGGGAGCCCTATACCTCAAGATCACTCTTGCTCTTCCCAAGACCTATTCTTTGGTATTCTTAGGGTATTTCACTCTACCCAACTCAGGGATCTCTCCTAAACCCCTAACTCCTTATAGGTCTCTCCACCAATTTCAAAATCTTCACCAACACTCCCATTCCACCATTGGGCTTCCTTGAGCTCCACACTGACCCAAATGTGTCATAACCACACCAAGGCTAGAGTAAGGTGGTATTGTTGTTATTTAGGTGTTTTGACTCCTCATTGATCCATTTCATTGGATAATTTCACCTTTTTCCCTTCGCTTTCAAGAATTTCTAGTTTCTAGGCCTTGTAGCCTTTTTGCCCCTTTTAGGCCTCCTAGAACCCGGTTTCTTGGCTTTTCTCAAAAACAGCCTTAACAACCCCCAAATATTTTTTGATATTCCTTCTAGTAGTACCCTAGGTTTCGAGATTTACTAGGTGTAAGGTTTTTCAAGTGTTCGCACGTAGGACTGTCCTCATACCCCCTAATTTCAAGGGTTTCTAGGGTTTTGGCTCCTTTTTCCAACTTTGAGGGCTTCAATGACCTCCTAAACTCTCCTCCTTGCACACAAATGTCTGGAATACATGTTCCCACACTCTCATGCTCTTGATTGGCACAAACCAATCCATTTATCAACTTTCTTTACTGCTGTCCTCTCTAAGCCACTAGCCAGAATGGACTTGCACTCGCCTAGTGTTTGATGAATTCAACTCTTCCCCTACAAACAAAGACTCCAAACACACTATTTACATTGTAAAAATAGTCCCCTACTTGATTCCAAGTGGCCATGGTAGCCTTGCCATGGGAATTCAAGTGGGGATCATGATTTCCAAAAACTGGCCTAAATCGGCTATAAGGCCAAAACTCCAAAAACTTGCAAAACATAAAAAAATTGAACTAAATGGATAATCTAATGCTTCAAAAAATAGTTAAATAACAAAATTTCAAGACTGAAAGAATTATACCAGTCCTTTCAATCCATTCTTGATTGGATGAAGGCTCAAACACAAATTTTCACTCAAAAGTTGCTGAATTCCACTCACACAAAATGCTCTCCAAGTCTCAATTCGTGAAAATGAACTTCCAACCCAGGTATTAGGGTTTGGATGAACTTATATACCTTTCTCCCATGTTCTAGGACCCTTAGGTCGAGCTTAGAACATCATTAATGCCTTTTTTGAACTTTTAGGCCAAATTCCTATGACAACATTGTCTAGTTTTTCCTAATCTCTACACTAAGACTTTCCCAAACCTCAAAGCTCTAAACCAACCTAAGTTTTCCATTAAAAACACATAAAAAAAACACTTGGGACTTTACAATTAGTCCTTATTACCTTGGTGGTTGGCCAGAACCACCTACAAGCCAAAATTGCCAAAATCTTCCAAAAGACCCTTAAGGTGCTCCTGCACCACTGTGTATAGGCATAATCTATATCCAATGATGTTTTTTGAAATACAGGTCAAATGTCTAGAATTGTATAAAGGGTATGTTTAAAATGTAAAAATATTTTTGTACTTAATCGAGCTACAACCGAAGGTTTTTTTCTTGGTTCTTTCCTGTCCGTATGCTCGTTTGAACCATATTTTGTAATATATCCTATTTATATATAACAAATTACACTGGGTTGCCACTTTTTCAACAAAAATAAATGTAAAAAGTTCATGTGAATTTAATTTCACATGTAATTGATTCCATTTTATTGGTTAATATTTTTCTGATGCAAGAACTAGGACTTGATCCAACCTTAAATCTTTCTGCCCCCACATTTCATTGACATTAGCACTTTGGACTCTGAAGGGAAATTGTCGGTCTAATGCAACTCGAAGTGATTCCACGTATTTGGGTGAAAAAGAGGACCATACATAGTGTAAATGTACCCATCCATATGTGTTGGAACAATGAGTTTTGTTGTACGAGTTGGAGTATGAAAGTTGCACCACTTTGCAACTTTACACGGTTTGCATTTGGCAACTTTTCCCTCAACTACAAACTCATCACCACGGGAAAACGCCTTCGAGATAGAAAAAATCGAGAGAGGTTATTGTAGATGGTCCCAACATGATCCCATATCATCAGATGAAGAGTCTATAAGAATCATAGTTTTTGAGGAATAGTTCATCAAATATTGCTACCTTTTAGCACTTTGGACTCTTAAGGGAAATTGTCAGTCCAATGCAGCTCAGAGTGATTCGGCGTATTTGGGTGAAAAAAAGGACCATACCTAGCATAAAAGTAGCCATCCGAACATTTTGGAACAATTTTTTTGGTCGTACGAGTTCGAGTATGAAAGTTACACCACTTTGCAACTTTACATTGCTTGCATCTGACAACTTTTCCCTCAACTAAAAACTCATCACCACGGGAAAACAACTTCAAGATAGAAAAAACCGAGAGAGGTTATTGTAGATGGTCCCAACATGATCTCATATCATCAGACGAATAGTCTGTAAGCATCATGGTTTCTAAGGAATAGACCGTTAAAGATTGCTGCCTTTTAGCACTTTGGACTCTTAAGGGAAATCATCAATCCAATACAGCTCAGAGTGATTCAACATATTTGGGTGCAAAAAAGGACCATAACTAGTGTAAACGTACCTATACAAATGTGTTGGAATAGTCTGTTTGGTCGTACGAGTTCGAGTATGAAAGTTGCACCACTTTGAAACTTTACACTGCTTGCATTTGACAACTTTTTCCTCAAGTGAAAACTCATCACCACGAGAAACCGCCTTCGAGAGAGGTTATTGTAGATGGTCCCAACATGATCCCATATCATTAGACGAAGATTCTATAAGCATCATGGTTTCTGAGGAATAGTCTGTCAAAGATTGTTGCCTTTTAGCACTTTGGACTCTTAAAGGAAATCGTCGGTCCAATGCAACTCAGAGTGATTCAGCATATTTGGGTGCAAAAGAGGAACATACCTAGCATAAATGTACCCATCTGTACATGTTGGAATAGTCCATTTGATTGTACGAGTTTGAGTATGAAAGTTACCCACTTTGCAACTTTACATTGCTTGCATTTGGTAACTTTTCCCTCAACTGAAAACTCATCACCATGGGAAAACGCCTTCGAGATAGAAAAAACCAAGAGAGGTTATTGTTGATGGTCCCAACATGATCCCATGTCATCACACGAAGAGTTTATAAGAATCACAGTTTCTGAAGAATAGTCTGTCAAAGATTGTTGCCTTTTAGCACTCTGGACTCTTAAGGCAAATCATTGGTCCAATGCAGCTCAGAGTGATTCGACATATTTGGGTGCAAAAGAGGACCATACCTAGTGTAAAATTACCTATACGGACGTGTTGGAATAGTCCATTTGGTCGTACAAGTTTGAGAATGAAATTTGCACCACTTTGCAACTTTACACCTCTATAGAGATCTAGGGATGTTTTCTTCAGATCACTCTATTCTGAATAGGTTTGCGGAGCTACGAATGTTAAATCCAAGTTGACTGACTTCAAGAAAAGTTGATTCCTTGAATGTAAGACTCCCAAGATGAAGAAAGACCATTAAGAGCTGACATGGTCAAATCTTTGTCATCAACAATATGACCAATGGTAGAGAGTTGATCTCTCAATTTGGAAATATTCATGAAGTAGGTGATGAAGTTGTTGCTTTAAGGCTAGAGAATGACTTGTGTTGTTGATCTCATACATCTCCTCCAAAGTCTTAAGCATTTCTCTCACTGTCTTCAACTTAGAGATGATAGGAATAGTATGGTCCTTCAAAAAATTAACTAACATATTCTTCGCCTTGATATATTTCTTCCTCCATTGAACTTTATCTTCCTCATCCGTAGGTTCAGAAAATTTTCTCTCCACACTCAACCAATTCGATTTCCTCCAAAGTGAGCATAATTCTGAATCTCCATGAAGTGAAGTTTCGTGCTCCTTCGAGTCTATCCTCAATTTTAAGACCATTCACCATCTTGGCTAAGATAGAGATAGACAAAAAAAAAAGGGAATAGATGTATCGCTGCAATAACTGGTCCCAATACGATCTTTTTCAAACCCCCTCTGATACCATGTTAGTGTTTTAATGATTAGATAATACAACTGAAAGCACTCAAAAAATGCAGCACATAAGACAATAAAACAACAAGAAATATGCTTACAACTCAGGCCCAACTCATGGCTGAATTTGATACAATGAATAATAGCACCTCTCCTAGATGCAAAGATACAATCGAATATGCTTCTCCTTGAAATCGGCCTGCTGCTGTAAGATGAAGCGTTGCTACTCAAGTGCAAAATTTTTCTTGGAATGCGAATTATGCCGAATAAAATTGATTGAGGAAATGAACAAACATCACCTTGTATTTATACAAAATAAGGTGACTCTTCAAGGAGGTCGACCTCTCTTGAAAATAATAAATTACAAAATAATATCAAGGAAAGTTGGCCTCATCCATTTAAATAAAATGAGTATAAATTAAATAGCCATAGGCTATCATTTCATTTATTGCAACTTAATGTGATCGCTATCATGTATGAAAAATGTGGTAGCATAGACAAGGTAGTGGACTATTTGAAAAAAAGATTCAAAGAAATGTGGTCTCATAGAATTCAATGACAAACAAATGCAATTGACAATTGCTCATAGTTTTTAGTTATGCAATGTGAAGTAATGATTTGATTTTGAAAGATATGTAATGCAATGTAATCAGCGATATAAATATAAAATACATAATATAACCATTATTTTTTATGCTATTGTACATTGATATTTAACCATTGCTCAAGATAAAATTTTCAAAGAGTTTAATCATGCACATGTGAGGAACAAATTAAATTTTGATTGTAAACTTCTATATATCAAATTTTCCAATAATCAAGTGTATGTCCATATACAAAAATGGCATCGTCACCAAATCAAACAAATTTTTACAATATGTGCAATATGCCATCTCAATATGTATTCAAAATTTACATGCCAAAATGTATATCTCATCCTAAACTACTGGTGGATCAACAAAATGGAGCCTCTTTGAAGCACTCGTTGGCTCTGAAGGTAGCTGCACAAGAAAAATTCAAACCACAATTGAGATTAGTTATACTATATAATTTAAAATCAAATATTTAACATCAAAATCAATATACATTGAATTTTAATTGAAATGTAAAATTGAAATCTTGATTACCTGAAATATATGTCTCTTCAAAGGGTCAGGAGTCCTAGAATATACCAAACCAAAATTTGAAATTTCAATCTATATATGTGAACAAAAACATAAAATTGATCCATGTTAGCATACGATTATTGGTAATAGGAACATATTTACCAAACACAAAATAAAATAAACACATACCTATTTAGGTTGATCTTTTTCTTTATCTCCTTGAGGTGTTTCGACACCTCCTTCTTGAGGTGTTTCAACACCTATTCCTTGAGGTGTTCCAATACCTACTCCTTTAGGTGGTGTGTCCTTTGTCAACAAATATGTATAGCTCATAATTGCCTGTACATAAAATTGACAAGTACATATGAAACTACCAATCTATGTCGATGTATGTATAATCAATATAAGATCCAAAAAATCTTAACTCAATCCAATTTGAGTTCAACTACCTTCCCCTTATCTAAATTTGTGTCTCCATATTCTGGATGAGGCTACACCTCACTCGCACTAGGTATTTCCTACAAGGGGAAAATAAGATAAGCATATAAGTTATTATATAATTTAATTAATGACAATTCAAATGACAAGCAAGTATATAATATAAAATGTAAACAACTGAGTGCAAAAATATATACTGTGTGTGTGTCCAAGCCAAATGAAATGGCCCTAAGGATGCTATCAGTCACCTGTGTGAGCTCCTCCTCAGACATCAACTATTAAATAGACCTTGTAAATAAACATTAGTACTTGATATTATCTCTTGTTAATATTCATTTAAAAACAAATGCAAGTTATGAAATTACAACTTAAATCTTACCTGTTTCACTATTCCAACATCCCCCTCTCTAGTAGGAGACGACTCTTTAGGGTGCGCTCCACTCCCCTACGAGTGATCTATAATGTCCAAATCATGGAGGTCATAATTAGAAGTGTCCAAGGCATGCTCAACGGGCTGTACAAGAGGACCCAAGCATATCTAGCGACACATAGTTAAAGTATGTGGCACAAAAATATGTGGACTTGAGAAGGATGATGCACCAACACTTGAGCCTTTGCCAACATCACTAGAATGTGGCTGAGCTACTGTAGAAGCATGCACAACCAAATGACCACTCAAAGAGTGAATAGCCTGAATAGTCTATGTGGCTGCATCCTAAATAATCTTTGGATGATATATTGGAGGTGGCGAAGGAAGAGGAGGAAGAGGAGGAAGGGGAACATTTGGGTGCAAGACTACCCTAACAGCCCCTGGTCTATCTCGGGGCATACCTCCACCGATGCCCTGGAAGGGTTTAATGTCAAAGTAATTGAAATGATGCCCTGACACAAACTCAACATATACTTTTTTAATAAAGTAAAATGGTATATCAAAATTATTGTTTGGTGGTTTATCAAAAACCATACACCAACAATCCCAAAAGTTAGCTACAATGTCCCTATGAATGCACCATTTTATAGAAAGTTTTGTTTTATTAACATTCACTCAAAAACCGGTGCAAGGGTCAATGAATAAAGAGGTTATTTGGGCTTTGGTTATTTAATGATCTTTCACATCATCGTAAGACAATCCACATCCATAATATTCCCTCATGTCTTCTCACCACAAATGAAAGGAATTATGTTGGGTGGAGAGGGTTTCTGTATTTTTTATTATTTCCTTCAATGTGTTTGTCATATCTCTCAATCAAGGGATTGTCTTATAAACTTCAAAAATTCCCTTCAATTGCCCCAATTTTTCACCAATTAAGTCTTCAATTGGTGGTTGCGGAGGTGGTGGAGCATTGAGCATTTTTGGATTTTTCGCTCTCAGCTATAATATGTGATTAAAGTTAAAAACTAATTAATCTAATTGAAATTACACAATATAAATGAAATTATTGTAAAAAAACCCTAGTTTTTAATAAAAATCCCCAAAAAACCCTACTTTTTCACATTAATCCATAAAAAACTCTATTTTTTAATTAAAATACATCAAAAACACTAGTTTTTAATCAAAATCCATTTAGAAACATTAATTTTTAATAAAAATTGAATGTAAACTCTAGTTTTTTATAAAAACAAATAGAAAACCCTATTTTTGATAAAAATCAATAGAAAACCCTATTTTTGATAAAATTTTCATAAAACCCACTTCAAATTAAGAGAATCTACTTGAAAAATCAATTACAACATTTCAAAAACCAGATACTTACCTTTGAAATTGGATATCTGATAGAAGTAGATATTGGATTTTCGCTTTTCTTTGTGCGCTCGCGTGCAAACAGTGGGAAATGAAGTTATAAGAGTCGGTTGGATTTTATATAATGTTTCCACAAATTGGATATCTGATTTGGATCGAATATTCGATTTATAGAAACTAGGTTTGGGATTTGGTTCGACTAAATTTATTGACACCCGAACCTAGAAAAGTTAACTCGGCATTTTCACATTTTTGAGTCGATCCTAAACGTGATTTTTTTCTCATTGCCACTTTTTGGCCCATCATGATCCTGCACATACCCTAGGCGAAAGGTCAATGATTGAATTGTATTTTTAATCAATGATAAAATTCTCTTGTTCAATAATGTTTTCCTTGTGGGAAGAGAGACAAATAATATTCTCATGAATTTCATCAATTGTATTTTCTAACATCAAAGTATCTTCTTCATAGTTATAAGAGATACTAAGAGAAGAACAAATGTAACTATCATGATCATCCATAATTTAATTCCTTTGTCCCATAATGCCTTAAAAAATAGGATAGGTAGGGGAAGGATCATAAAGAGGGTTGTTATAGACCTTTAAGATTTGATCATCTAGCACCAACATATCCTCATCATTTACAATCTCATCTTCTTCCACTAAATCATTCTCACAAGCAAAGGGAGAATAAAATTAGGTAAGGTGATATTTAGAAATGTGTCTATGATTTCATTCTTTTGTGGTTTAATATCTTTCCAAAGGGGACAAGGAGAAGGAAAAGCAAGACTTTCATGATTCTCAATGATTGTATCTTCTTTTTCCAAGATACTTGAACATCACTAAAAGGAGAGGTATCAAGAGAAGAACAACTATGATCATCATGAATGTCCATACTTGTATATTATTCTATTACATAATTCCATTTTTAGGAGAGATAAGAGGGGTTGTAGGTTTAATGCAAGCGTTAACATTTTCAATCTCTTGCACTAAGATTCTATCATAACTAGGGAATGTATTTAATGAATGACTAACATGCTTATTGACTAAATATTTTAAGTTGAAAACTTGGAAAAGATGGATACTAAAATTTGTGAAAAATAATCTATGCAAATTTAAAATGGAAAGTGTAGTGTATTAAAATGCATACTCTTGCATTTTCACACTTGTTTAGGTCCGCCTTGCTTTATTTATCCTCATTTATGGATTAATTGGTCCTATTTGTGTCCACAAGCCCTATGAATGGCATCTTTTTTTGGCTAATTTCAATATTCTCCAATGTATAGATGATATACCAATGATTCTCATATGTGTGTCCTTGATTTTTGGTCAAAACTAAAATTACACTTAGGTAATCTTTGTCCCCTTGAGGTTTTGGGACCTTGATTTTGAGGCATCTTAATTGGGCCAATTTTTGAAGTCTATGCCCAAGTTTCATCACTTGAGACTAAGACATCACCTAGGGAATCTTAGTCCTCCTTGAGTAATTTTTGGTATTTAAATTCAAATTATCGAAGGATTTAGCCTCCTTAATGTAATGAATTCATATGTCGGCTTGGTGTGATATAATTTTGGGATATTAAGCATAGATAAGTATAAATACAAGGTTCATTCATTCATTTTCATCCTAAGCATTCCTGAAAGAATGCTAGCTACTTGAGTATTGATTCCCAAGGAAAATTTATGAGATCAAGAGAATTCAAGAGTAAATCATCAAGCATTTAGAGACATCATCAAGATTCAATTATCACGTCAAAGGATATTCTTGCATCATGTGTGTTGTTGTGCTAACATTTTTGATGCAGGGTTTTGATTCAAGCAAGCAAGCAATTCAAGATCCATATCCATTACAAAAATTTCACACAAGATCGTAGACTTTATAAGGGTTTGGTGAGTTGTAGCTTGCATGTTGTTCATTCACTATTTCCCTTCATTTAATTATTTAATTTCAAGGTTTAATTACCAACAAGGGGTTTGACCAAGGAAAAACCCCATTCACTAAAAATCAACAAGATTTCCCTCTCTTGCATATTTGTGTTTGCAGATCTAGGTTGAATTCTTGAAGATCACTTGGAGTGAAAAGTTGTAAAAGTTGCATTGCAAAGTTGTCATCTTCACAGAAACTCACCTACACGTCAGATCTGGATGTTTAAGAGCTCGAGATTCAAAAAGAAGCAAGTGAAAACCTTGGAACTCAGGATCACATTCAGAGTTTTTAGAGATTTAGATCGAGACTAATACATCACCTTGGGAGTCTTAGTCCTCCCAATCATATCTTTCAGAGATTCTTTTAGATCCAGTTCTGACATTTGAAGATTTAAATTTTCCCCAAAGAATAAGAGCAAGACTAATATGCCATCTTGGGTGTCTTAGTCCTCCAAGGAATATTTTAGTAGCTTCTTTACATTTCTAGAATCCTTAAATAATCTCTATACTTCCTAGGTACACATACCCTAACTTGGTGTTGCTTAATTTTATTATTTGCATCTTTCATTTAGCTTGCATAACTAGGTTTTGTAGGTTGAATGTTCATTTGTCTTTTCCAAGCATTTCCTAGTGGTGAACCCCTTGAGATCTAAAAGAATACCCCTTTCCTAGGTCCTCCTAATTGAGAATTGAATCACCTTGTGAGGTTGATAGTCAATCCAATTAGGGTTCTTAGGACATGAACCACAAATTTTATGTTTTGGGTAAAGGGATGGATCCCCTAAGACTTCCTAGGGTTTTTAACCCAGAAAGAAGAGAATTTCCTTTTGTGGGAACATAAATCTTGTGATTCATTCAGTATTAGGGTTGAATGTGATTGAAATATCTATATGAGGTATGTTAAATTCTATAATATGATAAATGAAACTAACTATTGCATGCAAGCTAATGAGAACTACATTGTTTAAAACCATATGATGTTATGCAACACAGGTAAAATAAAGACTATACAAGGTAAATTAACATAAAAAATTAGAACAGTGCACTTGGAAGCCAATGAAGACCAATGTGGAGATTGTAGAAGCCTCTAGAAATCTAAAAACTCTAACTTTTATGCCAACTAGGACACTTACACCAAGCTGGGTGACCTAGTCCCAGTTCGGGTAAACTGCTCCAGGCTCTGTTCTAGCCAACTGGGTAGTCAAACCTACCATAATATTTGACAAAAACCTCTAGCGGGACTAGGTTGCCACTAATGCTGATCTAGTCCCTTTCATATTTTTGGGAAAATTGAAAGTGGATTCGAAGGTCTATGGTTTGCACTTTGCTTCTTCACTAAATTCTAGACTCAGATCCATAAAATCACCTGCAAAACAAAGTATATTTTGGTTTATAATGTGAGTTTTTCCTTGGTCAAACCCCTAGTTTTTATTTAAACTTTGAAAGAGACAATAAATCTACATAAACCCTAGCCCTAAGTGTGTCTAAAACTAGGAAAATTTGAAATAAGACAAAACACTATTCTAATGTGCTAGAATAAGATGCATGGAAGAGATTTCAATGATGTAAGACTTCAATCCAAGAAACCATACAACATTAAAAGTGAGTGTAAATAGAATTCAAATGGGATGCAAACCTTAAATCTAAAGATAGAGAGAAAATGGAAGATGAAATCACTTTGAAAACAAGTCTTTAGGTGTAATTTGGTGGATAGTTGCACCTCCTCAACCTAGATTTCTCTATGATTCTCCATAGGAATCCATGATCAATCCTTTTCAATGTGAAATACTGAGTGTTAAGTGAGCTAGAAGACCTACAAAAAACCTCAGTTTGCTACCCTAAGCTTCAACTTTATTGTAGAAAGAGAGATGAATATTCTCGTGGAAGATGTTCAACACTTGATTCTTGAGATGGCTTGTGAAAAATGACCAAAAAGTTTTGAAAATGACCTAAAAAAAAGTATTTATAAGAAAAAATAACTAATGTCAGTTATTTTTACCTAAGAGGCTGACACCCATCAGGAATTTTTAGGAAGATAGATATTTTCCTGCTTAAAATGCAAAAATCCCTAAAAACGACTAGGTCACCAAATTGGGCGACCTAGTCCCACCAGAGGTTTTTGAGGTGGGATTGGTGATATTTGAATAATTTTGATGTTGTTTGTCGGGGATTGTATGATTCCTTAGGTAAAATAGGCCTCAAAGTAAAAAATAACGAGCCTTAGGGGCCTATAAATGTGGTTTTAGGAGGGTCATTGATGCAAGGGTACCTATAGTAGGACCAAAATAGGGACAAAATTATCCTTTTATTCAAAGGTATACATTTTTTGGTGACATATTTAGCTCCAACTTTAGTGCAAATATGACCATACGTGCATATGTAAGCTAAATGACTCTAAACAATGCACTTTGTTTTCATAAAAGGATACTCATTTCAAAGGTGGTAGGATGAATCCCCCAGTGTAGTTTTCGACAAAACAACAACATTAGGAACCATTTCCTACAACACAAATTCGTTAGAAGTCCAAAAATCCTCTTATCTAGTTCCTAGAGATCAAATTTAAGGGTAGATGTAAACGCCCCTTTGATTTCAGTTGCTTTATGGAGGTGGAATCAAGGTAGTAATCTAGCCACATCAAATGAGGACACCCATATCAGAGGGAATTTACAAGTACCATGCCACATAACGATAGGTGAGTGATTATACACAGAGCATAGAAACACAATTTTGACACAAAAAATGACATAAAAAATGGAATTCACTAGCACTCGGTATGTTGATTTGAATGAAAAGCACACTAAAAGGTCTATCATGGTAAAAGCACAGATATTCTTATATGAAAAATGAGATAGAGTAAAATGAATGAAAATTGTGTAACTTGTCACTTACTTGTGCATTTACCTTTTGTAGTGTGAGAGTGATGAGGAGATAGATAAAGATGTAAAGCACATGTGGACTCACACCTGTAAGATTGGATACGTTGCGAGACCAAGTGGCTAGTAGTGAGTAGTGCAACGAGGTGATTTGATTCTAGTACCTTTGATTTGTGATTTTTCAATTAAGGGATGATTTATATGCATAATTAGGTTAATTTAGGATCTTGGATTTTTTTCACAAAGTGTCATTTTTTTTAGAAAGTGTCCCTTTTGTTCACAAAGTGTCCTACTTTTTTGCAAAGTGTCATGTTTCTTCGCAAAGTGTCCCAAAAGGGTTCTAAAGTGTCTAGGGCCTTAGAAAAATCACACTAGAACAACATTAGTACACTTACATTATGAATTAGAGTAAAATTGAAGATGTTAAATGAGTTAGAGAGCATATTTTGATAGGTACCCACGTGATCTCGTCAATGTCTCGATGGGAGGCAATTGAGCTTTCTGAGAGACCTAGCCCCTACTTTGTTAGTGGTGGATACAAAGCACCTACAAGAGGTAGGTATTTATTGGTCATACCTCATGACCCACATGAGGTACCATGATGCTATGTTGATGGAGTTGTGCGAACATGTAAATGTGGATACATGCACCTTCCACCTTCCGATAAGAGAGATGACCATCACAATAGAGGACGTACACTGGATACTCCAAGTCCCTATTCGAGGAGAGTGAGTGCATCTCCAGAAGGGTCCATCCTTCCATGAACAGTGGCTGAACATGTAGTATTTCCTTGGCGGACCAATTCATGATGATAGAGTTGCAAGACATATTGATTTGACATTACTACTGTATTCATGAGCGCAAGTGGTGAGGCGAATTATAGCACACATCATCACATTAGTACTCCTCCTAGATGGATGAGCAACATATCAGGAGGGTGAGATAGTACACCTAGTACGGGAGATGGCGGAGCACAAGACAATGTATGCCTAGGGACGGTGCATCCTAACACACTTATATTATGATTTGGGGCAATTTGTATTTCAAGAGCTAGACAAAATGGTAAATTGTACACTTCCACATGTTTGGTGCCTGGAGAATATCACGTGGACTAGGCCTATTGGTTTCCCATGTCCGACAACAGTAGGGTATCCTCATGCCTTTGGCTATCCTCTTCGATGACTATTTCAGTATGGGGATTTACACTTTTGGAGGGTGAAACTGGACTAACTAGAGGAGGATGATATCTTGTGGAGATTGTATCAACTCGTAGTACAGTGGCTGGATGATACTAGAAATATGAGGTGACTATAGTTGGATATATTTTTGGTTGGATGACTTGATCACATAGTGCATCCCTTCTACTATGAATAAGTTATGAGATAGTTTGGATAGGTGCAACGACCACCCCAAGCATGATAATCCTTTAGGAGGTTAGTTCAAAGTGCTCAAAGGTCAGGTGATACAACATGGTTTACTTTAGAGGATATTTTCCATAATGAAGCTTTGATTATTCTAATTAGGATCAGCCACAATTTTCTGATGCAAATGACATCCGTGCCACATGGGATCATGAGGAGTAGGGGATGCAAGACCAATACCATATGAGGGATATGATGGAGATGAGAGAGAGGATAGAGCTGAGGAGACATGCTATAAGGCTGCAGATATATTTATTTAAACTATTGATGATGAGTATGATGAGGATGTAAACCCGTATTATGATGAACATGAGGGAGAGGAGGAAGATCAATATCAGGATCAGGAGGAGGATGAGGATGAGGAGCCACCCTTGAGTGAGAGTGATGAGGCATAAAATTGGAACTAATATGATTGGGGAAATACCTCACCCATCCATATGACTATATCATAGAAAATAGCAATACCAGGTACCAGTAATCACAGTCGAGCAGAGGCTAGCACATCATCCATGCCACCTGCATAGGATGAGGTCGATATTGCTCATCCTACAAGAGATATAGGTGATGATATTTAATTTTGATACATGTATTTTATATGTTGATGTTTTATTTGATGCATATATATATATATATATATATATATATCATGATGTGTACTGATTAAATTTTGTTTCTATTTGGCAGGGTCCACAAAGGATTGGTGGGAGGTCTACCATCAGGTGGCTAAAGAGATAGTGCTGGAATAATTTGATGAGGAGGATATGGACTTGGATTACATGCCCCCACCTATTGTGGAGTGAGATCTAGAGTTGCTGAGACCCTTCGTGAGACTTTGGGAAGCATATGAGGGCTTGACGAGATAAGTTCATTGAGCTAGGACTGCATCAAAAACACAGTCATCATAGACTCTGACAGAGGTTGAGAGTCTAGAGAGAAAGGTGGCACAAATAAAGGTAGAGAGGGATCAAATAGAAGGAGAGCATTGAGTGACACTTGCGTAGATGGAGGGGATGGAGTTCGCAATCAGATTCAAAGGATCACGATCACGATCATGCACAACCATCTCCTGACATCCTACTACTGATGCGGCATGAGTACCAGATCTCGAGGGATCTGGTAATCATATTCCTCAATGACATTGTATATTTTGATGAAATGTACATAAAATTTTGGATATATATATGCATGCATTTTGATGTTACATGTTGTAATTTAATGTTTGAATATTAAATAACAATGTGATTAATTAAATAGGATTACTTAACTAGTGTCTACATGATTTAACAAAATTTATGTGATCTAATTAAATTTTTTTAAAGCTTCTCTTAGATACAACATAAATATTAAGTATGTTATGCACTTATGATGGTAAATCAACACAACACACAAGAGGGAATATTGAATAGTATGAAATCTAAAGAAATTATAAAATTAATTAAATAATCACTTTAGTGTTTAGGACACATGCATAATGATTTGTCAAGAACAAAGAAATGAGAAATCATATAGGATAAAATCCAATAGCTTTAAAAACACTGCTCTATAATTAATACCATTCAAAAAGGGGATTAGACATAATACTAACACTAATGTGTTACAATAATGGGGTCTTTAAGGGGAGTTACATCGTGTTCAGTTAAGGCATATGCACCAGATCCATAATTCATATTTACCACATAGGGGCCTAACCAATTAGGGCCAAAATTTCCTTTGTCAGTGTAGTTGGAGGTAGTGTTTCATTTATTTTCATATTAAACCAAATCACCCTTGTTAAATGTTAGAGGAATGACACCAATATCATGTTTACATTGTAATTGTTTAGCATATGCCTAAAGATTCTTGAGAGAATTGATTCGTTGTTCATCAAGCATTTCAAGCTAGTTTAATCATTGTTCCGCATAGGTGTCATTGTCAACAAGACCTTGATGAGCGATCTAAAATGTGGGGATTTCTAACTCTAAAGGTAGGATAGCTTTGCTGCCATAGACAAGGTTGAAATGTGTACTTCCCGTGGAAGAGTGAACGCTTGTGCGATAGGCCCATAAGACATATTACAATTGTGTATACCAATATTTTTTCTTTTGGTTAATAGTTTTCTTGAGGATTTTATAAGTGCTTTCGGCTTTACCATTGGACTTTGGGTAGTAGGTTGTTGAAAAATGATGTTTAATATGAAAGGTCTCAAGGAACTTCTTCACATCATTATTTTTAAATGGTGTGCCATTATCCAAAACTAATGCAGAAGGAAGTCCAAAGCAAGTGATGATGTGTTCCAATAAGAAATCACATATCACATCAACAGTTGTAGACCAAAGAGGAATAGCTTCTACCCATTTGGTGAAATATTTAGTTGTGGTGATGATAAACATATGTCCAGCAAACGAGGTGGTGAGATTTTGCCAATTAGATCCAATCCCCACATAGAGAATGACCAAATAGGGATTAGGGAACAAATTTCAGAAGCATGAGCATGGATCAAATTGCTATGTTCTTGGAATTTATGCCATCACTTAACATACACATAACAATCTAGTTCCATGTTTTTTGAGTAATAACCCATGCAAAGGAGTTTTTGCACTAATGTTTTTCCTCCAAAAATGACCTCTAGAAGTGCCAGAATGGGCTTGTTTGAGGGAAATATGAGTTTTAGCATCCTTGAGACATCGCAGAAGAATTCCATCAAAGGATCTTCTATACAATGTATCAGCAAGGATTATGTACTTAGTGGCTAACTTTTTGAGGCAAATGTGGGTGTTTCTAGTTATGGGATTGATAAGGGTACCATCCTTTAAATAGTTATGCATGGCATCATACCATTCACATGAATTATCTAAAAAAGTGGGAAGGACATCATTGGGTTTATCGTTGATGGAAGGTTTCATGATGGGGTGGATGGTAAACATGACTTTTTCAAAAGGATTGATAGGCAAGATAAGAGAGGCTGCAATAGACATTGCATCCGCGTGTTGATTATCTTTTCAAAGGATGTTATCAATGTTGAATGAGTCAAAATAAGATCCTTATATTGTGATATTTTATCATGTTTAGTTTGATAAAGACCATTGATTTCTTTAATCACTAATTTTCAATCACCATAGATCTTTATATCTTTAATTCCCATGACTCAAGTAGCTCACAATCTAGTGATTAATGCTTCATACTTAGCCATGTTATTCGTACATAGGAAATTGAGGCAATAGGACAAGGGAATAGGCTTTTTGATGGGTGGAATTAGGATAAATCCAACACCGGAGCTTGTTCGACACTTGGATCCATCAAATTACAATTCCCATGTAGGAATCTCTATGGTAAATACACTATCATCGAGAATGGAATAATTGGTAGTGTGTCACCAAAACGTGTATACCTTGGCACTTTTTCACTCATTTTGGCCTTTTCCATTAGATTTTGGCTTGTTTTCCCTTGATTCAACCTTGAAAGCTTGCAATTCTACAATAACCTAATGATGTTTTACTAAGGTGTTGTGAAGTGTTGTGACACATTTCCTCATTTTTCTAAGACCCTCTCAACACAATTCACCTAAAAAACACCCTTTTACATCTTTCTAAGCCTTGAGACAAAGTGTTGTAATGCATTTTCACACTTATCTAGGCTTATCACCCCTAAATCAACCCTTTTCAATGCTAATTTTGTCCCCTTAATGTAATTTTAGGCCCGATTAAAGTGTGTTTCGGAAGGCAAGGCTAATAAACCTCATTAATCACTATTTTATTCATGACCACTAGTTGGATTTACCCAAGTGGACTAGGTCACCACTTTGGACGACCTAGTCCTTTTAGGCATAAAATTCAAAATTAAAACATAAATCTTGCGGGAATTTGACTCCTAAACCCTAAAGTCATCCTATCATAAGTCATTTTTGGGAAAAGTAGGGTTTGGAATGTGAAAATAAGGGTTTTCATCCTTGTTTTTTCTCTTCTTCCTCTCCTAAGATCAATTTTCACCTTCATTCAATCTTCAAGCACCCAAGACTTCACAAGCAAGCATTCAAGCACAAGGCATCTCAAGTAACCTCCATTGGAGCTGGTTCTTGCATGTTGCATACATCTTCAACAAAGGTTTGGTAAGTGTTTGTATTAGCTTTATCATTCAATCATCCATCCCTTTCATTATATTTCATTTGGATTTGATTATCATAAAAGGGGTTTGATTGAGGCAAACCCCTAATCTCTAACCCTAACCCTTTGTATCCTATTTGCATGTGTGTTTGCAGATTTGGCAGGTTTAGAAACCATTCAAAAATGGGTTGAAGGTGTGTTAGGGAATCTCCTTGAAAACTAGGGGAAAACATCCACAAAAGGACACTTGCAGGTCAAAAATCAAGGTTTTTGGTCTGAACACTTGGAGGAGCAAAAAGTGTAGATCAAGAACTCTCGTTTCCACCTTCGGATTTTTAGAAAAGACAAAAGGGACATTCCCAATAGTTGTGGCGACCTAGTCCCATTGTGCTTATTTTCCACATGTGTCCTGCCAGGCTTAAAAATCAGTATTTCTAGAATTTTAGAGTTCCCCCAGGTCTACAATACATTTCCAGGTACTCTTTTATTTACAACTTTCTATTTTGTCAAAGTTTACATTTTTAGGTCATTCTAGTTTATACTTACATATGAAAATGTGTACTTAAACATAGTTTATTTGTTAGTTCTTGCATTAATAGTTAGCTTTCGTTATCCATTTCCAACATTAAGACACATTCCATCTCACACACTTCATAGCTGAAACCCCCATCAACACATAATATTTTAATGTAACATAAGCATTTTGGCCCATCTTTCTCCTTTTAGGTGAAAAACACTAGAAGAGTAAGAAAGCATTAAGGTGCCAAAATATATGTTGCAGGTAGGTAACACTAAAGGGGAAGGAGTGTCGACTAAATGGTCGGTTAAGGCTTGGACTTTAATTTATTTTTAGGAAAAAAACTTAAGGTCAAACTCAGTTAGCAACAATACCCATTTAGCAAGATGTTCTGAAAGGCTTGTTTTATTGAAAATATATTTGAGAGGATCAAACTTTGTCATCACTTGTATTTTTGCATTTAATAAGTAATTTTGTAACTTACTAGTCATGAATACAAGAGACACACATTGTTTTTCGATTGTTGTGTTACATGTCTCATAATGTATGAGGGTTCAATTGATATAATAGATAGGATGCTCTTTACCATTGTTGTCTTGTTGATCCAACAATGCAGCAAGAGAATGGGCAGAGGCGGTGATATAAAGGATGAAGGGTTGGTCTGGTATAGCATGTTGTAATTTAATAGGTGGAGTTTTAACGTATTCCTTAAAAATTTTGAAGGCCTGTTTACAATCGCCAGTCCAATCAAAATTTACATCCTTTTTGAGGAGGTGTGTAAAAGGAAACGTACGAATGACTAAGGATGCAACAAAACGACGAATGGCTTGAACTCTTCCTTGTAATGTACATAGTTGGGATATGTTACGACAAGGTGGAATATTAATTATAGCATCAATTTTATTTGTGTCCACCTCAATTCCTTTGTGAGATACGATAAACCCTAAAATTTTACTACTATCTACTCCAAAGACACACTTTTTTCGGATTTAAGCGCATGTTGTATTTACACATACACTCAAAGATTTGTCAAAGGAAATTCACTCTATCATGCCAGGTTAAAGATTTAGCTAGAATGTCATCAACATAATCTTCTAATATTTTATGTATGTAATCATGAAAGATTAAGTTCATTTCTCGTTGATAAGTAGCACTTGCGTTCTTTAATCCAAAAGGCATCATAACCCAACAAAATTTTCCCCAAGCAGATGTAAAGGTCATGTTATATTGATCTTGTGGGTTAATGAAGATTTGGTTGTATCCATAAAATCTATCCATAAAGGATAATAAAGCATGTCCAATAGTTGAATCCACGATTATTTTGATATTAGGAGGAGGAACGTCATCTTTTAAAGAGGCTTTATTCAAGTCTCGAAAGTTAGTGCATATCCTAACACAATTATCAGGTTTAGCAATTGTGACAATGTTCGATATCCAAGGAGAATAATCGATAGGGTGAATGAAACCTACATCAAGGAGTTTTTAAAGTTATCCTTTAACATGCAAGGCATTCTTAGGGTTCATCTTCCATGTCTTTTGGCGAATAGGCTTAGCATTTTCAGCAAGAATAATGTTATGGGTGACTATCTTCGGATCTATTCCAAGCATATCAAAATATTTCCAAGAAAATAGTTCAGGAAAAATGTGAAGCAAGGTTACAAGATCTTCTTGTTCTGCATCATCAAGACACTTCCCAATTTTAATGACTTTGTCTTTATTATCCATTTTCATTGGAATGTTAAGGGTATCTCCTAGAGGGAGTACATTTGACTTAGGAACTTCAGGATCATATGGTTCCATGCTTGTGGTAGTTTCATTAATGTCACTAACATTGAGCTCAGAAATTATCATAGCACAAGAGGCATGGCTCTTGGAGCTATAAGTCTTATCAAAAGCACCTAAAAAGTATTTCAAAGCTTCATCGTCATGAACATAGGTGAATGATGGGGAATCCATATCAAGGAATTCAGGATGTTTGAGCATGAGATTGGTTTTTGGTTTATATGTGGTAGTGTTGATGTTGAGCGAGGGACATTGATTGGCCTTTGTGGCTTTAGAGAAGGAAAACCCTAGACTAGTCTTAGTTCCTTGTGTATTAGGTTCAATGGGCACATGAATTCCTTGCTCGTGCTTTCCAAATCCTTTACCATTGTAGTCTAATTGTTTTAAAAGATCATAACCTCATCCATAAAGTCTTTTCATTTCCTGTGGGTTGGGTGGTTGTTGATAATCGATCTCATCAAAATTTGTTGTGTATGTTGCATTTTCTATGAGATAGATGTGTGGGAAGGGTGTTCTTCATTTTGGGTAGAAATCACTATTGGTTGCTCATGTTTTTCATCCTATTTTCATGTAACAATAAACTCACCCATAAATGAAGGTGTGAATTCTAATGATCCCCAATCATCACCAAGTAAGTTAAACTTGGATTTGTCTTCTAGTTGATTCTTCTCAGAAGGGGCGATGTTGGAGGTAGTAACTAATGTGTTGAGAGGACTTGATGTTCCCTTTTCAAGTTGTAAGCAACTCTTAGGCTTGGGGTATATATCAATTTGATAAAATTTGTTATTATAGAAATATTTCATTTTGTGATGAAGGGTTGAGGGTACCGCTTGCATCTCATGTATCCATGGTATTCCCAAGAGGAGATTATAAGAAAGGTTGTAGGGCATGACATGAATAGGAGTTTGCAATGTAACCACTTCGATAGTAATAGGTAAAGTGATAACACCAAGGGGTTATTTTGTAACATTATCAAATCCTCTAATGGATAAGGAATCATATTTGATTTGTGACAATCTATCCACATGTAACCTATCAATAAGCTTCACGCTACACACATTGATGGCAGAGCCATTGTCAATGAGGTTCCTTTTGATGCCTATTCGATCATATTGGGCTATTATCATAAAGGATTCATTTTGCTTCCATAGTTCTAATGGAGGGAGCTCATGTTGGTAGAAGGTAATGCTTACATTAGTTGTGTTCATTTATTGTAAGAGAACTACCACATCATTATCATTCGTACTAGGAGGAACCATTATCTATTGTAATGTAATTTGAAGCATAGAATGATAGTTGGGGGAGTTCTGAAGAAGATTCCAAAGGGATATCTTGGTGGAGGTATTCTTAAGTTTTTTAACCAAATCATACTCCCTAACTTGTGAGTTTATATGAGGTGTCATAGGTAAGATGGACTTGGGAAATGGTAAGGGTGTTAAGGTGGCTTGTTGGGGATGTGGGTTATTCCGAGTATAATGAGTATGAGAAAGAGTATCGTGCTTAGGTGGGAAGAGGGTAAATTCAGATTGAGATGGGGTCTGAGGTTTATGGGAAGGTGGGTAGAGAACAATCTGAGGTTGAATTACATTGATATTTTGTTTGGGATTGCTCACAACAAAGTGGATGAGTTAGGTGAGATGAAATCCTAGAGAAATTCATCTACCATACCCATATCATCACAACTAAAAGGTTTGGGAGATAGGTTATCGGTGGTAGGTTTGGGTTTGTCATCACAAACCTTAGTATATGAACTTAGTGAGAGGAATCCCTATAGAGCTTCATCTAACTTATCCAAGTCATCGTGCTACTAAAAGGTTTAGATGATATCGTTTTCCTATATTGAAGAAGTGTGTGCATCATTTCATGTGATGTTTCTATGGTTTTTTTTTCATGTTCCAATGAATGTGCTTTAAAAGAACTAGGAACTAATTCTGAAAATAAAACTTGCAAATATCTAATGCTATTCATAAATGCCATCAAAATAAAAGATGTTTATGCTAATGATAACCATATAACAAAATATAACTGAATTGAAATAGAGCATACACTAAATAAAATAGAAACTTCAGAATCTAGCAAATAAATGCAAAAATTACTGATGCAAAATGAGTACTGGGACTAGGTTGCCCAAGGTGGTGACTTAGTCCCAGTAGGGGTATTTTTAGCTTTTTCTGATGAAAAATGTTGTATTCTAGATTGTAATGTGCAAAACGATATGGTATATGCAAAATTTCTCTATTATGCAAGGAAATAAATGCAAAAATGAGTCTTTTTCACTAAGGTAAAGTATGAAACCCTATGATGCATTTATAAACAATGAAAATACAATGCAATGCTAAAGGAAGAAGTTCCTAGGATGCAACTATAGATTAAATCAGAATTAAAATGTATCTAAGACTTCCTAGGGTTTTTCACCTAGAAAGAAGAGGATTTCCTTTTGTGGGAACATAAATCTTGGGATCCATTCAATATTAGGGTTGAATATGATTGAAATGTGTATATGAGGTATGGTAAATTCTATAATCTAATAAATTAAACTTACTATTGAATGCAAGCTAATGAGAACTACATTGTTTAAAAACACATGATATTATACAACAAAGGCAAGTTGGGTGACCTAGTCCCAGTTAGGGTAAACTAATCTAGGCTTCATTCCAACCAACTGGGTGCTCAAACCTACAAAAATATTTGACATAAACTTCTAGTGGGACTAGGTTGCCACTATTCGTGACCTAATCACTTTTAGCTTTTGGGAAAACTGAAAGTGGAGTTAGAGGTATATGGTCTGCTATTTTCTTCTTCACTAAAATCTAGACTCAGATCCACAAAATCACCTACAAAATAAAGTATATTTTGGTTTATAATGTTGAGTTTGCCTATGTCAAACCCCTAGTTTTTATTTAAACTTTGAAAGAGACAATAAATCTACATAAACCCTAGCCCTAAGTGTGTCTAGAACGAAAATGTGAAATAAGATAAAACTCTATTCTAATGTGCTATAATAAGATTCATGCAAGAGATTTGAATGATACAAAACTTCAATCCAAGAAACACTAAATCATTATAAATGAGTGTAAATGGAATTAAAATGGGACACAAACCTTAAATTTGAAGATAGAGAGAAAATGGAAGATGGAATCACTTTGAAAACAAGTCTTTAGGTGTGATTTGGTGGCTAGTTGCACCTCCTCAACCTAGATTTCTCTATGATTATCCATAGGCATCCGTGATTAATCCTTTGCAAAGTGAGATCTTGAGTGTGAAGTGAGCTTGAAGACCTGCAAAAAACCCTAGTTTGTTTCCCTAAGCTTCCACTTTTCTATAGAAAGAGATATGAATCTTCTTGTGGAAGATGTTTAACACTTGATTCTTGAGATGGCTTGTGAAAAATGACCAAAAAATTATGAAATGACCTAAAAAAAAGTATTTATAAGCAAAAATACCTAATTGTTGGTTATTTTGATCTAAGAGGCCAACACCCATCAGTAATTTTTAGCAAGATAGACATTTTGCCGCTCAAAAATCCCTAAAAAGGACTAGGTTGCCAACTTGGGCAACCTAGTCCCACCAGGGGTTTTTGAGGTGGTATTTATGATATTTGAATAATTTTGATGTTGTTTGTCGGGGCTTGTATGATTCCTTAGGTAAAATAGGCCTCAAAGTAAAAAATAACGAGCCTTAGGGGCCTATGAATGTTATTTTAGGAGGGTGATTGATGCAAGAGTACCTAAAGTAGGACCAAATTAGGCACAAAATTTACCTTTTCTTCAAAGGTATACAATTTTCGGCAACATAGGACATAATTAAATGGCCTAAATAGAATAGGAGGAAATCCCAATCTCCTCACTATTTTATTTATGGTTCATAAATATACTTAAAATGCAATGTAAAGACCTAGAATGAAATGTTTAAATGAAAATTTCAGATTTCAAATAAGGTAATCTACTTATTACACTATGCCACAATTTGAAAATGGAATGTTGTAAATGCAAATTTGGAATTAAGAAATGCATGAAATGAACCAATTTAAGCTAGATTTAGTGAAATGCATGTAACAAAAACTCAACCACTTGAAAATGATAAATAATGGTAGGAAACATAAGTGTAGAAACAAGTTTTTAAATCCTATAAAAGTTCTAGTTTCATATCTACATTGGGACTAAATCACCCAGAGGGGCATATGAGTCCCAGTGAGGGTTTTTTGCATTATTTTAAAAAAAAATTAAGTCATTTTTATGATTTTTAGTTTGTATGATATGTAGACTAAATGCAAATGAAATTTAAAGATGATTTTCAATGATTTGAGATGCAAAAATGCAACCTATATGCACTTTCACTAATGCAAAATTTAGAAACCCTAGATGCCAATTAATTGATGCAAACCCTAATGCAAAGTCAAGGCAAGCTAGATATAGGATAATGATGAAATCGAAATCAGAAAATGAGATTTTCTAAATGTAGGTTCACCAAAATGAAACAATAAAAAATGGGATTTACTTTTGTATGGTTTAGAACATAAAGAAAAACCGACTTTCACAATTATCCCATTGAAGGGAAACCCTATAGATGCCAATCCAATAAAGAAAGGGGAAGGAGACATATTGATAAGGTATCCTAGGGTCTAATTGTAAACTAATGAGGGGTTCACCACCAAGCTAGGGCTTGGAAAGATAAATTAAATCCAAGACCTAATAGTTAAACCTAGTGTAATGCAAGCTTTCACTAAATAACCTAAAAAATGCATGTAAAATAGAACATAAAGATGCAAGATCAAATGTGTGCATCTAGAAATTTTGAGATGACTATATGGAGGCCTAAAATTTTGAAAACACTAATTTTAAATCCTATTGGGATTCATACACCAGTTTGGGCGATTTAGTCTCAGATCTAGGTTTCTATGCAAAAATTAAAATTTGGTAAAAGGGTATTTGAAATTGCAAAAGCCTAGAAAATGACCAAACCTGGGAGTCATATGCTAGAACTAGCATATTATTCTAGATAGGGTTTTCTAAAGCTTCAAATTTTGAATATGCTCTTTAATGTTTGCTATAAACTACCTAATTGATTTTCTTATCCAAAACCCTGATTTCAGACCTGTAAAAGACTTTTTTGTGAAGATAGCAACCTTGCAATTGAGGGGACAACTCCAAAAACTTTCTCCAAGATTGGAACCTGATCTGCAAGGGATCTTCAAGCTCCAAGGCACCTAGATCTACAATCAGACATTTAGGGAGAAAAAAACTTGTTGATTTGTTACTAAATGGGGGTTTTCCCTGGTCAAACCCCTTTCAGGTAATTAAACCCAATGATGAGATAATGAAGTAAGGCCATGAAAGATGAAATATGAAACATAAAACATGAGAAATGATACCTTGAATGATGTCTTGTAAATAAAAAATCTAACATGAAGTGGCTATGAAGGATGTGGATCTAGATCTTGAAATAAGTGCACAACAATTCTTAATCTTGGATCTTGAATGCAAAATCACAACACTCGCTCAAAAAAATGCTTGATTCTTGATAACATTGACATGATGATTGGTCTTGAATTTCTGCAACAATTGATGAAGAATTCTACCCTTGAATGCCTTAGAAGTGATCATGTACACTCTCTTGATGCTCTTGTGAAGTCATGGAATGCTTAACTCTTGAGTGTTTGACTTGATATCATGAAGGATTATATAAAATAATGATTTGAGACATTGTTTATATAGGAAATCCATTTAATATCCTAATAACTAGATCCGGGGCCAACCAACATTCATGAAATTTGAACTTAAAACCAAGATTTTTTGCTCAAAACCCTAAAAATAGGTCAAATGGGACTCATACACCACACTTGGCATATGGGTCCTACTTGGGTGGGACACATATACCCAAGGTAGTGTATGGGTCCCATAGGGCCTTTTTAGGTGGGAAAAGTGTCAGGGTGTTCAGAAATTAAGTTTATTTGATGTAGATGTGTCAAGATTTTTATTAAAATATGCCTCATGATGCACAATATAGGTCTTATGGGCCTGTTAATAATGATATTAAGGTCGTAAATGAAAGAGGGCCCAAAATTCAATGTGAAAGTGTAAATAAATACACTTTACAACATTAGATTAAGGCCACAATTAGGTCTATTTATCTAAGAAGGGCCCAAAATCCCATGTGAGTGTGTACACCACCTTACAACACTAGATTAGGTCAATTTAGTTTACAAGCCTCATAAAATTAATGTGAAGGTGTAAATAAATAAAATTTAGAACATTTAATTCTAAAAGTCAAAGTTTAGATCTACTCTCTAATCTTTGTTTTTCCTTTCCAACCTAACTTTTGGATCTGCACCTGTAAAAATCCCTGCAAAATAGAATATCTTGTGGATTTGCTAAATTGGGTTTTCCACAATCAAATCCATATTTTTGTAATTAAACCTTGATGGAAATAATATATTTTGAAAGCAAATATGAATTTGAGCCCTAATCTTAAGTGTACATATAAGATTAGGAAATTTGAAATGCAATGCAACCTTATTCTAATGTGCTAAAATGAGATGCATGAATGAAACATGGACATGAATTACTCACTTTGGGAGATGTCTAATCACCCTAATAAGCCACAATAATTTGTTTACCTTCCTTACCTCCTAAAAGTAGAGTGATAATGGAGGAATGAATCACTTAGGAAACAAGTCATTAGGCTTGGCTTGATGGCTAGTTGCATCTCCCTAACCTAGAATCCCTCAAGATTCACCATAGGAAACCATAATCAACCCTTGAAAATGCTAGATCTTGGATGAAAGTAAGATTGAATACTTGCAAAAAGATAATAATGCTATTCCAAGGGTTCAATTTTGTTAATTACTTGCTCTTGAATGCTCTTTTGAAGAATATTTGAATGCTTGTGAATGCTTTGATCTTGAAATTGCTCTTCTAGAATTGAAACTAATGACTTAGATACTTGCTTATATAGGCAATACACCTAATTTATTGTTATTTAGATCTCAAAAGCCAACATCAACCAAAAATTTGAAGTAAAAACTTGAATTCCTTGCTCAAATCCTAAAAGGGGCCCAAATGGGACTCATACGCCACTTTTGGCTTATGGGTCCCACCTAAGGGGAATGATACGCCAGAAGTGGTGTATGAATCCCACCTTAGTTTTTTAGGGTGGGTTGTTAGAAATTTTAATTCTTTTATGGATTTTGATTTTGGTCAAAATAAGCCTCGAGATCTGAAATAAAGGGTCTTACGGGCCTATTAATGATGAATTAAAGGGGTAATTAAAGCAAGGGTACTAAAATTGGTCCAAATTAAGTGTGAAATTGTATTTTCTCGAAGAGTGTACAATTTTCTACACTACACATGATCTTTGTGTTCATCTTCATCAAGGAACTTTCCTATATTAATCACTTTCTCTTTACTATTAATGCCCAATGATATATCAATGGTATCTCCCAAAGGAAGTGCATTTTGTATTGGAAATTCAGGTTTGTATTGTTCCTTGTCCTTATCAATCTTATTAATTTACTTCTCTTCGTATTCATTCTTAGCACTAATCATAGCATGTGTAACCCATTTATTTTTAGGAGTAGGTGGTTTTTCATAAACTCCTAACATCTCTTTTAAGGCTTCATCATCTTCAAAGTATTCTAACGATGCTTCACAAGTTGTATCAATGAATTTTGGATGCTTCAAGGTGAGAATTTTTTTAGGATTACACATGATGGTGTTGATGTTCAATGAGGGTAATTTAGCTACTTGTGTTATCTTAGATGGAAAATATCCCAAACCAATTTTTGTTTCTTGTGTGTTAGACTCTACATGAATACAAATCCCTTGTTCTTTCTTTCCACATCCTTTTCCATTATAGCCAAGTTGTTTCATAAGCTCATAACCTCTTCCATAAATGACCCCCATTTCTTTCAGGTTTGGTGATTGTTGATAATCTATCCCATCAATTTTTTTTGTATAACTTGTGTCTTCTTCTAGAGTATATGAGGTAGATTCTTGTGAGTTTTATTTTAAGTTCTTCATTGACATCACCATTGGTTTCTTTTGATTTTCATCTTCTTTTCTTGTGAATATGTATTCTCCAATAAACAAAGGTGTGAAAACTAAGGAACCCTAATCATATTCCAATAACTTTGACACCATTTCCATCTCTTGTTCTTCTTCTTTAATAGGTTTTAGACATTTGATGTTGGAAGTAATGTGTTTAGAGGACTTTTTGTTCCTTTTTTAACTTGTAAGAATCTTTCAAGCTCAGGGTTTATTTCAACTTGGTATAATTTATTGTTATAGACATACTTCATTATAAAAAGAAGAGTTGAGGGTGCTACATGTACATCAAATGAATCCAAGGTTTCCCTAAAATAAGATTGTATGAAATATTGTTGGACATGACATGAATAGGATTTTGTAAGGTAGCCTTTCCAACTGTAATAGGTAAACTAATCACACCAAGAGGTTTCTTTACTACATTTTTAAATCTTGAATCGATAAGGAGTTAGGTTGAATTCTTTAATCTGAACCATGCCAAGTCTATCTAAAAGGTTCACACTACACACACTAAGTGCAAAGCCATTGTCAACAAGGGTTCTTTTTATTCCTAACCTATTATAGATGGCTATTATTATGAAGGCATCATTTTTATTTTTGATTTCTAAAGGAGGTATCTCATTTTGATGAAAATTAATGCCTACATTAACTGTCTTCATTCCTTGTATTAGAGTTTCCACATCATTTGTATTTGTACTAGAGGGAACCGCTACTTGTTGCAAGGAGGTTTGAAGCATAGTCTAATAATTAGGTGAATTGTAAATTAGGTCCCATAAAGATATCTTTGTAGGAGTATTCTTAAGTTGTTCAACAAGATCATACTCCTTTCCAATTTTTGAAGGCAAACAAGAAGCCCTAGGCAAGACGGGGTTAGGAAAAGGTAAAGATGTTGTATTTGGTTGTGGATTGTTTCTAGTGTTATATGTATGACAAATGGAATTATAACTTGATTGCTACAAAAAAATATTCTTAGGTGGCTCAAGGGTGAAAAAAGGTTTGTTTTGAGTTTGAGATTTGTGTGAAGGTGGGTACAGGATAAGTTGAGGTTGAATCACGTTAACTTCTCTTGGTTTTAGTTTTTTGTAACATGCCTTAGTCGATGAACCTTGTGAGATGAAATCCTCAAGGGCTTCATCTAGCATGTCAAAGTTATCATTACTAAAAGGCTTGAGGTTTAGGTTAACTTGGACAAAGAGATTTGACATACTCAAATAACTATGCTTTCTCTAAGTGGTTCATTAGTTTATAGGTGTTTTTGGTTTCTCATGAATGAAAAATATAATCTAAGCTAATTGAACTATGAACTAATTCTAGGAATGAAAAGTAAAATAATTTAATTTTATCCAAAATTGAGATAGTTCTAATGAAATTCATGAAACAAAAAATCACTAAGCTAAAACAAAAAGCTAATGACAAAAAACTAGAACACATAAATATAGCTTTTAATATTATAAAATGTACTTAAAATTTGAAATGAGACTAAATCACCTAGAGGGGCATATGAGTCCCAATCAAGGTTTTTTAGGGCTCTTAATAGTGAATAAAATTCAACACAAAATACCTAAAAAATAGGAAAAATCTCCTATACTAGGACTAAATCACCTAGAGGGGCATATGAGTCCCAATTTAGGGTTTTAAAATTGTTTTCAGCAAATTCTATGTGAATTTTATGCTTCTATTTTGGATGATTTCTAGACTAAGTGCAAATGTAGATTCCAAATGAAATTCAATGGTGCAAGATGCAAAAAAGAAACCTCTATGCACTTTCACTAATGCAAGATTTAGAAACCCTAGAATACCAATTAATTAATGCAAGCTAGATATAGGATTATAATGCACTCCAAATAAAAAAATAAGGTGTTCTAAATGTAGGTTCACCAAAATGAAAAAATGGAAATAGGGGGCTTTATCTTTGAGGAGATAGGGTTCCTACTTCACACTCTTGGGTGTTGCCACAATAGTGGTTTACACTTTCTGGGAGATCCTAATTTTTGTTGAAATCACATACTTTTAGAAAATATAATGATTTAAGCCTTGAAAAATTCCATTTAAAGGATTCCAATTGAAGAGGGTTTGATCAAACCACTTTAGACCAAGCCCCCTTGGGTACAACCCTGCTACTTTTAAACCATACCTATAATGGAGTCTCCTTTACACCTATCAAAATGCTAATAAAAAACTACTTTTTGATTTACCTTTTGGGGGATCAAATGAATTCATTTAAAATTTATTTTTTATAAATTTGTAGTCCTTATTATAAGCTTCCAAATAATATATAATTTTAATTAAATTTAATTTGATTCTTATATATTTATTTTTGATTTCTTGTGAATGTAGGTTTTTCATCAAAAAACAAGCTTTCTATTTTTCACATGTCCTTGACCCATTAAAAAAATGAATTTCGATACATACAAAAAAAATTATGTTGTATATAGTCCACCTATGTTTGAATTGTAATTGGTTTGACTTCAAAACTTGATTAAGGAAAAAATATTTAATAAAACACTATGAAACTAGATGAATTGGTTATATATCATAATTACAAATCTAAAATCAAAAAAATTAGAATTTTATCCTTCATACAAAAAAAAATGATGTTGAATACAGTGAAAATAAATCCTTAAAAATGTTGTTTACTGATAAAAACTTGTTTTTGAAGGAGATAAAAAAAAAGTGCAATATGATTCCAAAAAATTTGAGAAAAATATATTTAGAATCTAGAGACAAAACTTCACAAATCACTAGTTTTCATCATCTTCAAATTCCTCACAGTTTAGCCGCTATAGGAGCCCGAAAAATGAAGATTTATTTTAAAAAAATCAGTTAAGTGTCTAGTTTCCCCAAAAAATGTAAATCAGTATTGTTGGATCACCCTCTTGTTTCACTCAAGGAAACCCTAGAGATCTCAATCCAATGATGTAAAGGGGAAAGAGATCTACTAAAGGTTGTCCTAGGTATGATTAGAGATTAAAATGGAGTTCACCACCAAGCTAGGGCTTGGAAAGACAAATAACATGCACGATATAATGATAAAACCTTTAAATGATTTGTAAAACTCAAATAAATGACCTAGAAATGAATGCAAAATAGAATAGAAGATTGGAGAAGCAAAGAGCTACAACTGGAAATCTGAATATTCTCATAAAAAGCTCTAGAATCCTAAAACTTTGGGTTTTAGGGAACATTGGGACTCCTACGTCATGTTGGGCATATTAGTCCTAGTCTAGGGTTTTTGGTCTAAAACATGAATTTGATAGTGTTGACTCAAGATCTTCATAAATTTGGAAAATTTCTTGTATTAGGAATCATATGCCACATGTGGCATATAAGTACCTTCCTTCTTTTTTAGAAATTAAATTCCAAATCTGCTCTTCAACCACCGCTCCTTCCTCCCAATCTGATTTTTGGATCTGAACCTGTAAAAGACCTGCAATATAAAATATAATATTGATTTGCTTATGGGGGGTTTTCCTTGGTCAAACCCCTAGTTTGGTAATCAAACCTTGATAGAAACAATTGATCTTGAAAGTAAATATGCATACAAACCCTAATCTTAAGTGTCTCTAAGATGAGGAAATTTGAAATGTAATGTAACCCTATTCTATTGTGTTAGAATGAGATGCACAAATGAAGCATGGGAATGAATGAATCACTTTGAGATATCCTCAATCACCTTAATAAGACATAATGAATACATGTACCTTCCTTAGGCTGAAAGTAGAGTGATAATGTAGGATGGAATCAATTAGGAAATAAGTCAAATTAGGTTTGGCTTGATGGCTAGTTGCATATCCCCAACCTAGAATCCATCATGATTCACCATAGACAACCATAATAAATCCTTGACAATGCTAGATCTTAAATAAAAGTGATCTTGAAGACATGAAAAAACATAATTATGATGCTCCAAGACTTCAAATTTGCTTGCTCTTGAAAACTTGAATGCTCTTATGAAACTATAATTACTTGCGTGTGAATGCTTAAATCTTGAAATTTCTTTTTGTATATGAAAATAATGACTCAGAAGCTTGTTTTTATAGGAATTATACCTAATTTGCCATTTATTAGATCTCAAAAGATGATTTCAACCAAAAATTTGAATTAAAAACTTGAATTTCCCTCTCAAACCCTAAAAATCGGCCACATGGGACTCATACGCCACTTTTGGCATATAGGTCCCACCTAGGGAGACTCATATTCCCAAGGTGGCGTATGAGTCCCACCCTAGTTTTTCGGGGTGAGCCAATGATGGGTTGTTAGAAAAATTAATGATTTTATTGATTTTGTTGAGATTTTAGTTGAAATAAGCCTTGAGATCCAAAATAAAGGGTCTTAGGGGCCTATTAATGATGATTTCAAGGGGTCATAAATGTAAGGGTACCAAAATTGGTCCACATTAAGCAAGTTGTTGTACTTTCTCCAAGAAGGGAGTATAATTTCTATTGCCACAATATAAAATTGATTGGTAATTTTTTTTATTGCAACAGTAATGTAATATTCACCAACATTCCCCCCTTATTAAATTGTTTCTAAAACCACAAAGTCACCTTGCTAAGGGACCCCCTCTTAAGGGTTACATAACAAAACTTGTTGATTACAAAAAATATATACATCTTTGTGAAGATCTTCCTTGAAGAAAAATATTCAATTAGGTGGAGCTCCATCAAGCTATCTCATGACCCTTGAAAAGTTGTAGCCCATAGCTGAATTCCAAAGTTCTTCCTCCCATGAACTCCCGAATCACAGATTCCCAAATTATTCGACAACAATCCATATTGAGCTCTCCAAACACATGGCCCGATCATGATTTTTTATGACCCTAAAAAGGGTATAATTCTTGATCATAGCCCCGAGTTCTCATTGGAAAACTATCCATATTGAGCTCTACACCAAACCCCTTATTTCTCTACAAAAACCAAACTTTACAATATATGTATTCTTCAAATTTGCTAGCAAAAACAAGGAAAATCATGAAATTAAAGCCAAAAACACTTCTCATGTAAAGCATCATCTCAAATCAAGAAGCTAACTTGAGATCATGTAAATTCCTCCATCCTCTAGTGCCACCAACATCGAATATGAAGAATTATAGTACTAATGTATAATTAAAACCACCAAAAGAGTCATTGAAAGCAACATCATCATCTGATGAATCCTCATTCTCAATGCAAGAAAAATTTCCTTCTTGGTTTTTATCTTTGAGATTTCCTATAAGAACATCCCTAGCTCAAATTTTACAACACCAAGCTATGTGACTTTTTTTCTTACAATAAGAAAATTTAATTTCCTATCTATTTGCACTTGATATTTTATTATATCATTGAGAATAAAATGCCTTCTCCAATTGAGACACATAATCTGAATCTTTTGTATTTGTTCTCTTTTCTTTTGCTAGAAGAGTTGAAATCATATCTTCTAAATTTTTGAGAGGGTATTTGATTGAGTGTAAAAATAACATTGCTAAATTTTGAAGGAAAGCTACTTAACAAGATATCTTTAACATCTTAATCATCTACTAGATCCCTAGCTTCTGCTAATCTCTTGATGACAGACCTCAAACTACTTATATGACTTGAAATTGTGATTCCCTTTTTCATTTTGAACATAAACAATTGGAGTTTTAGAGAAAATTTTGTATTGAATGTTTTTACTCCAAATAGTTTATTGAGATTATCCCAAATTTGTGCTGATGATTTATCGAAATCCATGTGATGTAATTTAGAAGATCAAAAATATAGCAAGACTGATAATGGCCTTGGATTTATCATCTCTATTGCTCCACTCCAATAACTTAGTTGCCTCTATAGGTACTTTTTCTTTTTCACTCACAATTCCCCATAAATTCTTATTCATTAACTGCATCTAAATTTTGATTTTCCAAGTATGAAAATTGAAACTAGAATACTTATCTAACTTATCTACTACAATCTCCACAGTGATATATCATCTAAAATCTTAAATCTCACCAAAAAGGTGATATAACAACAATTTTGCACTCACTAAGATTGATGATTCAGTGCAATAAGAAGAATTACAACAATTATTCACCTTGCATAAGGCTCCATCTCTCTGCACACCAGGGTATGTGTAGGATAATGATGGGCCAAAAAGTGGCGATATGTAAGTGATATGATGGCCCATGTGGTTAACAACTTTTTTTTTACCCAAAATTGATGAAACGAAAAGGGTTTGTAAAGGATATTCTCATCTTTGCACCAATATAACTTATGCTTTACTTTGAATTTGATAAATAATTATTATTAAATTTCTATTTGAATTATGACTAAAGTCCTGATTGATAGGCTAATTGAAAAACATCTATAGCTTTCAAACAGTATCACATTTTTTGAATCTGAAACATGCATCACATTCTATTCTTCACATACTATAGGATTAAAAAAAATTGACTTTCATGAAGTTTTGACCAAGTTAAGGTGGTCATACATATGAGTTTTTATATTTTTTAAAAGGTGTAATAAAAAAATCATAATTAATTATTTACTTGGAAAAAAATTACGAAAAAATATGCATCACATCGGGACATGAGTCCTCTACTTATATCTAAAATCTTATAAAAAGGTATTATCATTTTATTGTGGTTAGGGTAGTTAGAAAGACAACTACTTCTTAATTTTCCTTGAAATTTAAGTACTACTCTATTGAAATTTCAAATTTTCACCAAATAGATTTTTCTTAAAAAAAATAAACCTAGTAGTTTAGAAACTAAATTCAATTTTCTACAAATTTTATTTTACATATTTTTGAAATAATATAGATAATTTAGTCAATTTTTTATTTCAAGTTTCCTAACTCCGATTTTTTGAATTTTCATCACCACTTAAGCGCCTACTTTTTCCATGATGATCCTGCACATACCCACCAAAAATGATAATCTTAGTCACCATGATTCAAATGTACCACTCTCCAGTGTCAAAGTAGAAACCCTAAACTTTCTCTTTTATTGGTCTAGCTTTATTTAAGCCTATTGGATTAACATCTGGTCTGATAATATACCGCTTCATATCACATACACCAGTCAAAATTGTGTTTCCAAAATTCAGGAATTCCACATAGACCACTCATGTTTTCTGGCAAGAAGTCACTCTTCTCTTCAAAAATTCCATGCCTCAAATTTCACGCTAGGTTTATACATCATGCCTTCTCAGTTTCTAGAATCAAACACATAGGCACAAGGATTGATTTCTTTGATACCATATGTAAATATAATATGCATTAATATTCCATGTATTGCAGTGCAAAATCAATGATAATAAAATTGCATTTAAAGAGGCTAGGAGTAGTATGGTTGCACGATTAAATAAAACAATTGATAGGAAACTAAGTAGCAATATAAATGTAATATGTTCCAACAATAAATACATAGTAATTTCACCATTTAAAATCCTAAGAAGAGATAGAAATTTTTGGACTAAAAATTAAAGATCCTAAAATCAGTTAAGGTAATTTAAGGATAAAATTATTAGCCTTACTACATCACATTCATCAATCAAGATCAAGTTTGCAAAAAATCAATATGAAGGAATAAATTTATGTACAAGGAGCTATTATGATCAATCATGCCAAACCATGAAGATGCATTGAGTTATCTTCTATACATATGCTAGTTGCAAAAATCCATTGTGTTTTGAGCTCACCTCTTACAGGTCTATTAGGAATTTGAGGTATCCATCAATCAAATTCTGTGTGGCATCTCTTCTTCAAGTTTTTTTCACATCAAGATAACAATACCATTTGTCATTTATTGATTTCAATGAATCATTATTGTTTTAGCCTCTACCTGGAACCTATGGTATACTCTTTTGATCATCATCAATCACTGTTTTGAGGTATAAATACCAAAGTTGGGGTTTGAATTAAGTAAGACCCTATACAAAAGAAGCCTTTCACTAATTTTCATGCGTGTAGGTCAGATCTGAAGATTTTATCAAGTGACAATTTTGGAGAAAAAAGTGCAGACTACAACCTACAACCCAAAATTTACAGATCCAATAAAGAAGAAATCTAGTCTAGGTTGCATTTCACCCTTGTCCTTACAATTCATGCTCAAAATAATTATGTAGTTTACTCATTGATATCAATTCTTAGATCGAGGGTATTTTTGTAACTTTCCCTTTCTACCTGTCCACTAAATTTTATTTTTAGATTTAGGGTTGTATGTCAAATAGGCTCGACAAATCACACATCAAATTCATCATTCTTAGTGTTAGAATCAAACATGCTCTAATACCATGTTAGAATTGGCTATGGATGCCAAGATCTATGGACCAAATGGAAAGCACAAAGAAGAGAGAAAATAAAATGACAAGAATAAACTGTATTCAATATCAATGATATGATATCAATGTATGTGTGTACAAATGTAGTAGATACCCCTTGGTTATATAGCCAAGGTAAGAATATAGGAGTGCATAAGATTATGACAAGTGTCGTAATCTTATGACATGAGACAACAATGGAAAACTATCACTCCACCTAAAGTGAAAAGTGATAATGTGATAACCACCACAAATAGTGGATCTCCCACAAAAGGTGGAAACCTAATCACATGATATGTCCATGAAAGGTGGAGGTGATAAAGTAATAAGAAGATAAGTCCACCAAAAGTGGAGATTCTCCAACAACTCCTATGTGGTCCCTAAGTAAACTTAACTAAGGTGTAATTATGACCTAGGACAAGGTACAAAACATTTAATTACACCAACACTCCCCCTTAAGTGCAACTTAGGGAGAATTTACACAAATGCAAACAATGCAAGATGGGTCCTGACAACTGGGCCATGTTAGGTACCCATGTACAAATGCAATGAAATCTCTCACAAACGGAGAAAAGGAGAAAACCCAGTGGGACAAAACTCCTCCCCAAAAGAGAGATGAAATACAAGATAGAAATGCTCTCAATGATGCATGAGAAGGTAAAAACCCCATGTGAGGAAAAAGACCCCCCCATAAGAGAGAAGTAGAAGAGAGACAAGGCAACCCCCCCTCAATGTTGAGTATCTTGCAATGATGGTAGAAGCTCGACATTGAATGTTGAAGATGATCCAATTTCACCGAATAACATTCCTCCCCTTAGGAAGAAACAAAACCAAGGATGTATGCAGGATGTATGATGTCTCTAAATGATGCTCAAGTGTCTCCATGTCAATGTTGAAAGCTGACACACTCCAAACAGGCGTTCTAGGCCACACTGCTGAAGAGTACAATCCAACATCTAGTAGAGAAGAATGTAGAACATGATCCAAAGAGAAAGATATCCCCTCTAAAGACAAAGAAGTCTCCTCCAAATGTTGTCCAAAAGTATCCACACTCATGTCAGACTGCAAAGAATGATCATGTAGAGAATGAACAATAGGGTCAGAGTGTTCCCTCACAACAACTGAAGAAGGAGAATCTTCATCAAAGAGAAGATGAATGTCAGCAATGATGTCCCCTAGATCTGCAAGATGAGACTCCACAAACAAGTCTGAAATACTTGTTAGGAAGCCATCCAAAGTAGACATATCTGGAAGACAATGTATGTCTTGCTGCACTGAATCACAAGGAACCCAAACTGTGGAGTCACAAGCATCATCAAATGCAACAATAGATGATTTTGCCAATGCTAGATCACAAGACTCCTCAACCTCAAGATGTTGACTCATAGATGAAGAAGATGAACCCTCTAAATCTGGATTAGGAGCCATATAAACTGAAGTCTCAATAGACGTCTCTGTAGGAGGAGAAGGAGAAGGTTCTATGTCATCAAAACTACCATAACTTTCCCAATCAACAATTATTTTAGCTGTTTTATCATCAATAGGTTGAAACTCTGCAATTGGAGCAAGATAATCTGCAACAGGATTCTCTAGGAATGGAGGTTCATTCGAGTCTCCATACATCTCCCAAAGTTTGGTCATAAGGTCAAGAGGGATCTCAATACCATCAATGACCATTAATGTATCAATATCACAATTACAATGAATTAATCCCAAGATATTTGCTGTTTTAAAGCCCCACACAATTCTCTTCCATTTTGATGAAAGATTAGGAACTAGCCCATATAGATATGGAAAAAGATTAAGCCACCTACAATGTGTTAGGATTCCATCTCACCAAGACTTAAAGTTCCATTGATTTAACCTTATTACAACAGGATGTATTTTGATTCCCATATTTAAACTCCTCAACTTTAGTCACACAATCGACCAATCAAGAGACATAAACCAACAAAGGAAAATGATTACCCCCCAAAATTCACTCAATCATGAAGCCCCCCAAGTAGTATCTGATTTGGCACTTTACGTAGTGCGTTTACAATTGCCATTGCCAAAAACAACAAATTGGACTTTGATTTTGGTACATGCAAATTGCCAAAATAGGCCACAAACGCATAGTGAAAAAAATATAGTAGATGAGATAAATCTGATCACACCACTGGAAAGTACACAAAAAATCATGCACTTTCAAAAAAAATGGCACCCAAAAATGTTACTATAGGAGCAAGTTATGGGCTCCCAAAGTTCCCAAAATGAGGACGAAGCAGTAATACCTGTGAGAATCTAAAATTTATGAAAAAACAAGAAGATAAAACCAAAAATTGATTGCACCAATGTGTATATCATGAAAAATTAGCCCAAATAAAAAAAAATTGCTCGAAAAAAGGAGCCAAAATGATGGAGATATGGCCTTCCAAAGTTGGACTGCAAAAACCAAAGTGCAATCTGTGAGGGGTCAAGAAATTTCAAAAGAGCGCTGATGTGGCACTAAAGTGAGCAAGTCAAGTGCTTAAAATTGATGGTTTCTCGCCCGTCACCAAAAAAAAAAAAATACAATGCCAGAATTTTTTTTGTAGATTTCTAGATTTTTTGAAATTTTCGCTAGCGAATTTTTGTCAGCAGCCGGGATTTGCAGCGGATGCCGGTCTTTGCAGGGCCTGCTGGGAGTGGGGAAGGGGGCCGCGGGGGCCATGGACGATAGGCCATGTTGCGCTCACCTAACATCTTGTACCTGCGGGGTGGGTACCTGCCCCAGTACAGTCTGCGGTCTGTGTACCGCAGACTTTAAAATAACCTTTTTTTTTTTTTCAAAAAATACTTTTTGCAATACAATATAAACTGCGAAATATTTTAATAAAATTTTTGCAAAAAATATTCGTAGAAAATAACTATTATTTTTTTTGAGGGAGGGTTCAGACCTAATTCTGGCCACATCCCTTTTTCGGTGTCAGAGCCTTTGCTCTCAGCAAGACTTGATCCCTGGTGGGCTCATTTAGAACCTTTGAACTTCGCCAATAGACCAAGGGCCCATTGACACCATGCTCTGATACCATATTAGAATTGGCTATGGATGCCAAGATCTATGGACCAAATGGAAAGCACAAAGAAGAGAGAAAATAATATGACAAGAATAAACTGTATTCAATGTCCATGAAAGGTGGAGGTTTGAAGCTACATTGTGGTTGCCAAATCCAGAAGATAGCTGCATTTTTGGAGCATTTTGGGTCAAATCCAACCCTACCATCACATCCAAAAGGGCCAAAAACCCTAAGATCAACTATCCATTTGTCCATTTTGGAGCAAGTCATCCGGTGAGGTAAAAATTTGTTTTGCTCGATGAGCCGTACGACCCCTAGGTCACCATTATTGCGATGGTATGATTTATTTTAGAAAAGAAATCATTTTGAAAAAAATTGTATTCGGAATTTTTTTCATTTGAAAAGTTTTGATTTAAAAATTAAAAAAAAAAAAACAAACAAGAAAAATAGGAGGACAGTCCGCAGACTGTCACATCTGCGGACTGTACTCCGTGCAGGTAAAAGGTACTGGCGAAGGCCACGTGGCCTGTCGGGGGTCTCAACCGGCGTCTGAGTCCACATTCTCATTCGATCAATGAATTCCAGTGGTCTCCTCACATTTCCAGCGAATGCAAAATAGCAGCGATCGGGTTCTAAAGCAAATCCGACATCACAATAAATTCAAGTGAATATTTCGGCAAAAGGAGAATATTCAAAAATTCCGATGAAAATACGGAATATTCTGTCGCCAACAACTTTTCTGGTAGAGGGGCATTTTTTGGGCGGTGACAGGCGGAAGGTTGTGAATTGTCTTCCAATAGATTTCTGACATCATCGTGACATTAGTGCTTCATTGAAATTTTTTCACCCTTCACCATTGGAGTTTTGATTTTTGCAATCCGACTTTGAAGTTCCATAACTTGATCATTTTGGCTCCTTTTCTCAAGCAATTTTTTTTGATTTGGGCTAATTTTCTGTGCTCTTCATAGTGGTGCAATCAGTTTTTGGTTTTGGCTTCTAGTTTTTCCATAAATTTCAGATTCTCACAGTTGTTGCTGCTTAGTCCTCATTTTGGGCACTTTGGGATCTCATAACTTGCTCCTACGGTAACTTTTTTGGGTGCTATTTTTTTTGAAAGTGCATAATTTTTCATGTAATTCTTAGTGGTATGATCAGATTGATCTCATTTTATGCCAAAAATTGTACTTGAATCTGTGGCCTATTTTGGCATTTGCATGTACCAAAATCAAAGTCCACTTTGCTATTTTTCGCAGTGGCAATTGTAAATGCACTAAGTATAAAGTGCCAAATCAGATATTTCTTGGGGGGTATCTTGATTGAGTGAATTTGGGGGGGTGTCTTTTGTGTGATTGTGCCTATTTTGTGCTCTTGCATTCCATCATGGGTTCATCTAAAGTTCCACTCTTAACTACACATAATTATGCTACATGGAAAGTATGTGCATGGAGTAAACTAATGGTACAAGGTTTAATTTACTACATTGATGGAACCATAACTGCACTTGCAGATCCTAAGGTAGACCCAACTGCATATATGGATTGGCTCACTAAAACTTCTATGGCATTGGGCACACTAAGAAAATTCATTTCAGATGATCTCATTTTTTATGTTGATAAATGTACTACAACTAATGAAGCTTGGGATAAGCTTGCTACTTTGTATGGCAAGGTTGATAAGGTTAAGGGATACAAACTTGAAAATGATCTCTTAAGCTTTCATCCTAAGAATTTTGACACTATTCAAGATTATGTCACTAAAGAAAATGAGCTAAGAGCACAACTACAAGATTGTGGTATTGAGAAAGAAGATGATCAATTGGTCTTTAAATTGTTGGACATACTTCCAGTTGACTATGCAGCCTTTATTTCAAGTTTTCAGACTCAACAATTGACAATTAGCAACTTCACATCACCATCTTTTGAGGCTCTCACACATCTTTTGATTCGAGAGAAAAATAAGCTTATTCAAATGGGTACTTTGAAGTCTTCAAAATCACATGCCTTGGTTGTAAAAGATGAGAAGTCTTCAAGTAGCAAAGAAAAGAATAAGTACAAGCCTAAAAAGAACACACAATCCATAGAAGAACATAAACATTCATTTTCAAAAGAGAAATCATCTAAGAAGGAGAGGTCCTTTTGTGCATATTGCAAGAAGGATGGACATGAAGAACATTATTGTTATAAGAAGGATATTGATGAGTTGAAAAATATTCTCAAAAGAAATCAAATTGGTTTGCCTTCTAGAATGACATCATCTTCTTCTCCTTCTTCTTCAAAACAGTCTAAGGGAAAAGGTCTTGCTGATTTTTCATCTACATCAGGAAATCAAGGTCAAGCTCTTTGTGCTTATTCAAGTCTAGGATCAGGTAGATGGCTTCTAGATTTAGGAGCATCACATCATATGGCATCTTCACAATCTATCTTCTCTTCATTTCAGCCTTGTTCTATGTCTCCTATCTTGATGGGAAACAATACATACATAAGTGTAATAGGGAAGGGATCTATTAGTTTTGGGGACAATACTTTTCAGGATGTTTTGTGTGTTCCTCATTTGACGAACAATCTTCTTTCCATATGTCAGATTACACATGGTGGAAATGGGAGAATTGTGGAGTTCACACCTGATTTAGTCATCATTCTAGACTTGGAGAGTAGAGATATCATTGCTACTGGGATGGTTGATCATTCATCTCGGTTGTATACCTTTGCAGATTTTGCTTCTAATGGTGACATTGTTCCTTTGGCTGTTCATCACACTTCTAGTGTGAACCATAATTCAGAGGAGACTTTTGGCTACTTGAACTTGGGAGTTCTCACATCAAATCCAATACTTGAGCCATGCATTTCATCTCCTCCATCTACTATTGTAGTTGATGATGCTTGTGATTCCATAGTTTGGATTCCTTGTGATTCAGTGCAGCAGGACATACATTGTCTTCCAGATATGGCTACTTTGGATGACTTCTTAATAGGTATTTCAGACTTGTTTGTGGAGTCTCATCTTCCAGATTTGGGGTACACTATTGATGACATTCATCTTCTCTTTGATGAAGATGCTCCTTCTTCAGTTGTTGCGAGGGAACACTCTGACCCTCTTGTTCATTGTCTACATGATCATTCTAGGTAGTTTGACATGAGTGTGGATACTTTTGGACAGCATTTGGAGGAGGCTTCTTTGTCTTTTGAGGGGATATCTTTCTCTTTGGATCATGTTCTACATTCTTCTCTACTAGATGTTGGATTGTACTCTTCAGCAGTGTGGCCTAGAACGCCTATTTGGAGTGTGTCATCTTTCGGCATCGACATAGAGACACTTGAGCATGCTTCAGAGACATCATACATCCTGCATACATTATTGGTTTTGTTTCTTCCTAAGGGGAGGAACGTTGTTCGACGAGATTGGATCATCTTTAGCATTCAATGTCGAGCTTCTACCATCATTGCAAGAGACTCAACATTGAGGGGGGGCTGCCTTGTCTCTCTTCTACTTCTCTCTTATGGGAGGTCTTTTTCCTCACATGGGGTTTTTACCTTCTCATGCATCATTGAGAACATTTCATCTATTGTATTTCATCTCTCTTTTGGGGAGGAGTTTTGTCCCACTGGGTTTTCTCCTTTTCTTCATTTGTGAGAGATTGCATTGCATCTGTACATGGGTACCTAACATGGCCTAGTTGTCGGGACCCATCTCGCATTTGTGTACATTCTCCCTAAGTTGCACTTAAGGGGGGGTGTTGGTGTAATTAAATATTTTGTACCTTGTCCTAGGTCACAATTACACCTTAGTTAAGTTTACTTAGGGACCACATAGGAGTTGTTGGAGAATTTCCAACTTTGGTGGACTTATCTTCTTATTACTTTATCACCTCCACCTTTCATGGACATATCATGTGATTAGGTTTCCACCTTTTGTGGGTGATCCACTATTTGTGGTGGTTATCACATTATCACTTTCCACTTTAGGTGGAGTGATAGATTTTCATTGTTGTCTCATGTTATAAGATTATGACACTTGTCATAATCTTATGCACTCCTATGTTCTCACCTTGGCTATATAACCAAGGGGTCTCTCATTGTAAATTTAAGCAATTCCATTATCATTGACATTGAATACAGTTTATTCTTGTCATATTATTTTCTCTCTTCTTTGTGCTTTCCATTTGGTCCATAGATCTTGGCATCCATAGCCAATTCTAACCTAATCACATGATATGTCCATGAAAGGTGGAGGGGATAAAGTAATAAGAAGATAAGTCCACCAAAAGTGGAGATTCTCCAACAACTCCTATGTGGTCCCTAAGTAAACTTAACTAAGGTGTAATTATGACCTAGGACAAGGTAAAAAACATTTAATTACACCAACACTTAGCTAGAGGTAATCTAGAGTCATATGATAGTTATTTCTTCAATGGCATGATGTCCTTGATGATTTCCTTGATTTTCTACCCTCATAAATAGTAGAACCACTTCGTAATGGAAGGTGTATGGGGAATTGTTGGTATGGGATTGGAGGAAAATAACATGGGTGATTCTCACCCTCTTGCAGTTGAAGAATTCTAAAGACTAGGTTACTTAGAGATATTATATTTATTTCACATGAGAATTGTATTATTAATAATTTGTAAATTTTATAACATGACATAATAAATGATACCTAGTTCATAGTTTTTGTTGTTTTGAGTTGCTAGGTGTTGGTATTGCTATGGGGGTGTTGGTTGGTTTTATTCCCTTGCTATTTTTCTATGTTTGTGTAGCTAGGCTATAGGCCTTCTTCTGCTTTTTGATTGGGTTTAGGGGCCCTTTCCCCTGCTTTTGTTCTAAAAAACATGACATCATAAATGATACAAGTTGTAATTATCTACTTTAAATTATGAAATAATGATAAATTACTTGTTTAAAAAATTTATTCTTATGATTTTCTCAGTGGTAATTATGAGTAAGATGGGTAGTGTAGGAAAAGTATCCTTTTTTCACACTTAATTTGAGAATAATTAATATTAAATTGATCCTAATGTTACCTTGATTTGGTGTTTTAATGTGTTTTACAAATTCACATTAAGTCTAGGGCCTTTTTAAACTAAATGTACCTAATTGTGCCTTATTTAGGGTGTTGTAAAGTGTATCATAACACTTTCACACTAATCTAGGGATTTATTAATTAATTGGGGCTATTTATTCCTCAATTATTCTATTTTTCATCCATAAGCCTTATTAATTGCATCTTTCCATGGATAATCCTGACACTTATTAAATAACCAATTATAATTCAATTATTTGGATCATTTGTTCTAGATCTAGTGATCTAGGACTCATATGCCACCTTGGGCATATGCATCCCACCTAGGTCTTGGGACTTGATTTCAAGTTGCAAACTAAACAAGACACTCTTAGAAATTTGTGTCCCAAGTTTTAGCTACATGGACTCACACACTACAATTGGAATATGAGTCCCACTTTAACTAGGACCTAATTTAAATCAAATTCTTAGCAGATTTTTATTACCCTAGTTCTTGTGACATCTTGTAATATTGTAATTCAAGAAATTTAGCATAAGAAAGTATAAATATAAGGTTATTTAACATAGCTTCATCTTAGAATTTCATAAGCAATCAAGAGCACTTTCATGAGAGTTCATAAGAGAATTTCAAGAGCATTCAAAGGAATGTTTGAAGAAGATTATTATAATAATTCAAGATCCAATATCATGTCAAAGGCTTTATGTATCATGCATGTGGTTTTGAGATAATTTTGTGGTGTATTATTTAGGATCAATTCAAGTATTCAAAGGCATTATCTTTCATGAAGAATCATGATCAAGACCTACATCGATTAAGGCCAATTCATGCTTGTTTGTAGATCTAAAAGGTTTCAAACAAGGTTTTTTTGCTTCATCTTAAATGTTTCATGCTTCGTTTCTCATTAAGGTTTGACCAAGGCAAACCCTCATTCCTTAAAAAAAATAAAAAATCTTTCCACTACATGTGTTATCGTAGATTAAGTGTTTTAGACTCGAATATTCTTTGAAGACAAGATTGCAAGATTGAAGGAAAGTTATTAAAGTTGTCACAAAGTTGTTATCTTCATTAAAAAGTCACCTATAGAGCAGAATTCAAAGTTTTAGACTTGGAGATTAGAAGGGAGAGAAGCTACAACAAATCACTAGAGGATACCAAAATTTTAGATCAACCCTAATATTGGGACTAAATCACCACTTACATGGCGTATGAGTCCCAATATACCAAAATTCAAGCATTTTTTGTAGATCCTGGTTTACCAATTGCAAATTCCAATTTCGACCCAAAACTCTAAACTTGGACTAAATTGCCCCTACTGGCATATTAGTCCCACTGTGCATTAAAACTAATTTTTTTAGGAGTGCAGACCTTGTTTCGGGATTCTTCAGTTTTCCAAGTGCCTCTCTATTCATTTTGGGTTCATTATTCTGATTTTGAGTTTCATATCTTAAGTTACATAGTTAGGTTTGTATATCATTTTCATCTTCTTCTTTCCAAGCCTTTTCTTAGTGGTGAACCCCCTTTATTCCTTAATCACACCCAAGGAAAGCATCTCTAGACCATCTAAACCAACCTATTCCATCCCTGAATCAAGCCAATTGGTTAAGGGATCTTGGTTTCCTTTAATGAAACTTGAGTGAAATAGGAGGAACACTAATCCCCTTGTAGTTCCATCTCCCACAAGGTGGAGCACTATTTTTGAGGTTTTAAGATGTAATATTTATTGAATGAATATGTTTAATTGATGTAAATGTATTGCATGATAAGGGAAGTTCTATATTTATTTCTTAGGAGTAATCATGATATATTTAATTAAGCATTCAAATTTATTTTGGTGATTTGTAAGAAAATTTTAATATGATTAGAGAGAAAAAATAATGATTTGTTGCATGAACAAGCTATATTTTTTATAGAACTTGACATCATGCACTACCTAGGTGTAAGGACCATGGTGATCATGTGTCTTGTGAATGAGGGAATAATTTTCAAGTAGGAATATAAACTGATGCACCATGATTTAGAAGACTATTATAATGTGTTGCATGAGAATCTAGGGTCTAAGAGCAATCTTACATCACCCATTTTTATTTTTATTTTGATTTTGTGAATAAGGGCTAAAAATAGTAGGGTTTCTATTTAAAAATAATAATTTGAACTATGAACCTAAAAAAATTACCTAGAACTTAAAAATTATAAAAATAACCTATGGTAGAACCAAAAATCATTTGAAAATAGTGAGATATTAAAGTTTGAAGGTTCAAAAATTTGATAATAAATATTTAGTTTAAATTTGAGCCCTTCAATGAAATATTTGGATGGTAGAAAATTATCAATTCTCGATCAAGGAAAAGTATGTCACAAAGTGCTCTAAGCTCAGTTGTAGAAAAAAGGCTTGATCAAAAGTTATGGCTCTCAAAAGTTGGGCTACTTTTGGGTGGGAGTTACAAATTTCAATTTTTTCTTGTGGGTGTCAAAGGGTTATTTATGGCCAATTTTTGATCATTTTCAAGGTGGTGTGATGATGGGAAGGTGATAATTTGGGTGAAAGAAAATTAATATTTGAAGGTGGATTTGAAGAATAGAAGGAAAAATACTTTATAAATGAACAAAATGAAGCTTAAATGTGCTGCAACTTATGATGATTTTATCCTCTATTTGGTTCTCATTTTTGTAATGTAATATGTTTTCATTTCAATAAATGAATACACATATCTTAATATGATAAATTTATATATTTGTGTGTTGTGTGATTTTACCCTTCAACATAATGTGGGTCATGACATGCCCTAATGTTCAAATTCATGATTTCAAGGTGTAAAATAAACACACAAAAGAAAGGAACAAAACATGCAAAAATGATCAAAACTAGTTTTTTGGGGTAAATACAAGCTAATGGGTTTATTTATAGTGGAAGTGTTAGGCTTGAAAAAATTCTTGATAGGAATGGGTATCAATTTCATGGAAAATAGGTACTTGATTAGGATTGGGCTCCTAAATCAAAATTTCTACATGTATGAAATGAGTATCCATTTTCATTATTCAAATTTGTTTTGAAATTAAATAGTTACTCATTTCTATTTATATCATATTCTTGCTCCTTTTTAGAATGAATATGAATTTTGGAGAGTGTACATGCCTCATAAAATTTGAAATACGAAACCCATGTTTTTTTTTAAGCTTGGAAACCCAATCCTCAACCTTTGATTTACAAGTGTAATGCCATGAAAATAATTTGAGAGATAAATTGACTATAATAATATGGGTAATAATTTTTCTTTTTGATTTGTTTGAAAAACATAATAATCATTATATATGATGATGTCTAGTTTTCAAATATGTATTTTTTATGTGATTATATTTATTTATTTATTTGTGTGAAATTGGATCATAAACTCGAAATACTAGGTTATAGTATTTTTTAATGACTTTTAGTTTTTAAAACTTTTTGAGTTTTTTAATATGTGTTTAATGTATACATAATTATTTAGACAATGAATAACTATATTTTATGATTATATTAGCTCAAATTATGTTAGCCATACACAAGGGGTTTTAAAAAATAGCAATTAGGGTTAATAAAAAATATTTAGAAAAAAATTGGCCGAACTTCACCATAATACATATCTTTCCTAAAGAGGAACTAGAAAAATAGTTTTGTTAGAAATCTAAAATAGATTGAATAATCCAAGGGACTGTTTAAGAGAAAAACAAAGTTACATAAAATGGAAAAATAATAGAATATAAACTAGGACTCCGAGAGATTATGCAATGTCGATGTGACAAAATTGCATTAAGAGCTTCCAAGCTGAAAAGATGAAAAACAAAGATGTATGAATAATGACTACATGCACATCAAGTTGCATGTATGTCAAAGGATGCAACAATGCAAGAGAATGAATGGATGCAAATACAAGTTAGGTAGTGAGTTTATATACAAATTAGGAGAGGAGGTAGGTGGAAAATCCAACCAATAAGAATCAACCACAAAAAGTGGAGATGGACTATCAAAAGTGGAGGATGCCACAAAAAGTGGAAAGTGGTTCCACCCTTTAAGGAAGGGGACACCTCATCACTTATCTCCTAGTTATTAAATATAAACTCACTTTATTATCCTAAGAAAGCTTAATTAAGTGTAGAAAAAACCTAAGACTAAGGGAAGATAAATTAACCCGCAAGGAAAATAAAAACCTACACCAACAATTTTTATTTAGGTGAAATTATGTTGACCATACATGTCCATGTTTTGGCCCTAAAATAGTGATTTTTGTACATATTATACAAAATTAAGTGTATCAACTAGGTATTGTACAATATTACATATTTGATAAATGGGCTAAAAATCCTACATTTAATAATACTAGACCTTGTTAATATTCTATGGATTCATTACTTGCACTTACCATTTTTCCTTTGGTCAAAATAAAGTCCAATGGTTGATTGATTTGATGATGATTATGGTGTTATTGATGGGGATAAAATATATCTTGAGATCAATGTAATGGTTGAGAATGTTATATCTCACATGTATGGATTTAATATTAAACAGGATTTGGATTACAACTAGATGGAGGAAAAAACTTAAAGATATTTTTGGATATGCAATAGGACCCTTGGCTAGAATTGAAAAGATTATTGTATGTTGCTCCTAGTGTGTTTGGATAGTTAGGATCTTTAGATTTTGGAGTGGGTGCATGGATTGAATTTAAATACTAAGTAGGGGATCACAATATTGAAGGTTTGGGTATCTAGAATGTAGGATTGGGGATCAATATCAAGATTAAATTTGTTGCATGTTATGTTTAGGATTGTCTATCATTCATATTGTTTAAGGAATTAGTTCTAGCACTAAGGGTGAATATGTTGGATGGATTAAAGGATGGGATTATGGATGATGATGGGTGGGGATGCATGATGTAATTTCCAAAGACTACATCACATATAAATGACATGTATCACTAAATATTATGTGATATTTTTATATCATGATTGATTATTTCAAAAAATTACCTAAAATATGATTTAAGATCTCATCCACTTCCTAATCAAATTGAAAAGTGAAATATTAGACTGATCTCTATATTTTATATTTTTAAAAATCTTCTATTTCTTCTAACTCAAAACATTACTAAAATATAAAGAACTCAAGCTCTCTAAAAACAATTTTTTTATCTAATAACATTTTTCTTTTCGTGTTTCCCTTCTTCTCTCTATCTCCATCAAGAGGATATGAAAAAAACAACAATGAGGTTTTATCTTAAAAGTATCCCTAGAAAGCTGAAGTAGTTGTAGGGAACATAAATCTGAGAAATCTCTTGTCGTTTCAGTGCCGGAGAAAGAGTTTTAAAATATTCAGAAAAGGAGGAAAATCTGCAAATCTAATTACACACGAATGGAATGTGACAAAATTTGTATTCAGATTTAACTCTTCAATTCCATTATTGTTAATAATAGAGAAACGGTTTCTATTCCTCTTCAATACGAAAACGATCTTTGATTTCTCGCTTCCTGTCCCACTTGCAATATATGCTGCTTTAGTTTTCCTGTGTTACGTATCACATCTACACGGCATCCAACATTTGTATGCCCCGCCCATACTGAGAAAGATGAACAATAACAGACCTGGATCAATATTTGGTCTGGTAAGTAATAGACAACTCTCTTACAACAGTCCTGCATCCATATTTGGTCTGGTAAATGATAGACAAATCTCTTCTTCTGGCGGGGGAAGCTTGAGATATGAAAGAGCAACCAAATCTCTTCTTTTGAAAGCTCATCCTTTTGTTTATGAGGAAATTTTCAATGAAGTAGAGGAATTGTCTGTTAGAAAGATTTTCACAGTGTCTAAATTGTTGATTGCTCTCTGGAATCATGGGACCTGCCGCGTATTTAATGTTGGTGCCAAATCAGAAATTCTATGCAGGCTTGATGCTATTGGGGAGATAATATATAATATACACACAGACTCTTTTATGATCGTTGAAGAAAAAAATCATGAAGTAAGATTGCTAACCAGGAAGGTTGAACATATTCGGCATAGACTGCACGGTGGATGGCGAAACATACTCGAGACAGAGCATGCCATTGCATGCTGGGATTTCGACGTGCCAAATTGTTTGGGTATGATTTATGTGACAGATGAAAACTTGTTCAAAATTTTTGAATTACAAAATTATCAAATACTATACACTGTAGGAAATAAAGATCAAGATTATGAGGACTTCAGATTTGGTGATCCTGGAAATAAAGAAATGGTGAATTCAACCCCAGACATAAAAGGTTAATTACTGAGAACTTACTGCCTCTGAAACTTATTTCAAAGCACACCGGCCATGCTACTAAATTAAAAAAAAAATTCTTCAACAGATCAAATGTATCCGTTAGGGATGTAAGACTGTGCAGTGATAAGGTAGTTGTGTTTTTGCAGAACAGAGTGAAGACTGTTAAACTGTTATCTGGTAAATATACAGTGATTTTGGAAGATGATGAATATCTTTGGAACTCCAGCATTGTTATAGTGGACTCAAATCCAGATACCAAGGATGTTCTTTATTGTAATATTGCAGATGTTCCAATAACTTTATTCAGGGCGGATTTCTATTTGCACAAGAATCGCACTTTGATATTGCCAATTGATAACGAGCAAATAGGCCTATGGAATCTGGAAAACAGCATTACAGATTCTGGTCCAACTAATCCAGTTAGAGTTTTGGATATTAATGGAGAACCTTTATATGGGTCCCTGCGACATAATTGGGCAACATATAGGCAGGATGTTATAATCTCTGACTGCTGCGAATTATGTGACCTTTCCTGTGGGTTCAAGATTATAAGTCTTTCTTTTCCGTCTGGGCATCCGTCACAGTCTGAAGCATTTGTGATCAACGAACATGACGATTGGATGGGCGAACATAATGAACTGCTTATGGTATGACGACAGAACAGGCAATATTTTTATTGGCTTTCTCGACGGGAAAGTTTGTAGATTGTGTCCGCGGTGGATCTAAGAAGATCGTATTTCCTTTGTTTTAAAACGCAACAAGAAAAATGAATAACAAATTGAATTTAATATTCCATTTGTTGTTACGTACAAGAATTTATTATTGCATGTGATGTAATATATAGTAGAAATTTGGCCCGAGACTCACCTGGTGACCTTAACAGTATGGCCCGCTCACCTAATCAATCAGCCTACATTTGCACATATGATTTATTTTCGACTCAGTAACATAACAACGTATTAGTTGAATAAGATATATTATTTTTCATCATGGAGAATTTTATATAGTGAATAAGATTGTATTTGTTATCTTAGAGTATGAGTTTTCGGTTGAAACATCTTTTTACTTGGAAGTTAAAGATTGAGGAATGGGTCTAAGGATATAGGATTATCTATTTCACTAAAGTCATTTGAATGAAGGATTTTAACTTTCATGAATAAATTAATCAAAGAGCATATCAACACATACCAACACTCTTATTAATTGTATTAGACAAATTGAAATTAATTGAACTACAATCTTTTGATAATAATGACCAATTTAATTGATGCAAGAACCTAATGGTGGTACCTCTCCAGATTAGTCAAAGAGGCCAAACAATGAATCTAATAAGGTGGATTGGCTGATGTGTAATCTTGCCAAATATCTTGTTTCCACCTCCATGTGACACAAGATTGAATGTTTATTTATCAATTTAGTTGTCAACACCTCTTATAACTAGTTTTGGAGCATGCCTAATGGTGGATGTGTTTCATGTGAACATGACTATTCTCTCTACAAAATGACATGTCTAAGACATCGTAACTTCATAGAAAATGGTGCATAGCATCATATGGAGGGACCCATCAAGATAGGGATCTAAAGTGGCAGGATGCACTATTGGAAGGGGATGAAGACACTAAGTGAGCAACACATTGTTGGGTATAATGCCAACCTTTTGTTCCATATATATATGCTATAGTTAATGAACAAACTATTAAATTTACTATTTTTCTAGCATATTATATTCAACTACCACAAGCAATCAAATGGAAGGAGGAGCAATGACACAAAGGTAGGAACTAACTAAAACTCTAAAATGGGGGGAATAAAGGTAGGAAAGAAGAGGGACAAGGCATACCAAAAATTGATTTCAGAGGTCTAAAGATGGTTTCTTAGGTTGGCTAACAAAGGATAACAAGAAAGAATTAAACTCTAATTCTCATCGTGATTAAGGTTTTGGGGGTGATTGTTGATTTCAGTGGCTTCTTTAAGTTTCCTCTTGAAGAAGTTGTCTTCTTTAAATAGGATTTGGGTACATTTTCAAGTCAAATATGATGCTTTGTGGCTGAGGAGTGGTTGGATAGAGAAGATTTGAGGAAACACTCATGCCTAATGTCGGCATAGTGCTCTTTGATTTTGGTGCTAAAAGAACACCTAGTTTCACCTATGTAAGGACTGCCACAAGAAGAAACAATCTTATGCATTCTAGTGTCAAGTAAGATATCCTGGGGTCTTTAAGTGAGGGGATATGCCTTTTCAAGGTTGAGAGGGGCTTGAAAGCACAATAGAGGCCTTTTTAATATGAAGGATCTTGGAAATTTTTTGGGATAGTCCTTCAATATAAGGAAGGGAGGCACTAAGGGGGAGAGAAGGATGGTTAGATTTAGAATTGGAAAAGAAACTTGAGTTGGCTTGGTTGAAGGCTCTAGTTATTTTCTTGCTAGAATACTTGTTTAATTTGAAGACTTGACGAAGATAAACCAACTCCTAGATTAAGTTGTCATCATCGTAGATCTACTTCATCTTGATGATGGATCATAGAGTGTGATCTAAAAAATTGATGCAAAATAAACTTACACAATCAAATCCTAAAACTTTGCAACTAATCCAAAATTGGGGTTGAAATGATGAATGCACTAATAGAGGGAAATTTTTCCATGATGAAGACATCAAGTGAACAACACACTGTTGGGTATAACGACAACATTTCCTATGTTTCGTACCATATAGTCAATAGACTATAGAAAGACTTTTACTATCACATTTTTTGGTGTATTTTATGATTAGTAATATTTATGACCAAATTTTCCACCAAGATTCATTTCTCTTGTTCAAATGTAAAGGCTATTCACTTTTATACATTAAATATATATTTTAAAAAATAAAACTAAAAATTGCTTTTTAAGTTCATTTAAAGTAAAATATATGTTATTATTAGTATATATAATATTAGTATTATTTTTTAAGTTCATTTAAAGTAAAAGATATGTAATTATTCAAAATTGTAATTTTTCAATTTGGGGCTATAACTGGAGGTTTTCTTACTATTTATTTCCTGCCAGTATGCCCTTTATAACCATTTTTTGTAATATCCTATTTATATATATTATAATATTATAATGGTTAGCCACTTTTGCCAAAAAAAAATATTAGTATTATTTTGTTAATAATATGATATTATTAACATATAATATTACTATTATATTTTATTATAATTATATTAAATTATTGTATTATTATTTTATTAATATTACATTATTATAATATATTATTATTAATATTATTAATATTAGTATTATTTTATTATTAATATGTTATTATTAATATATATAATATTACTATTTTATTTTATTTTTTATCGATAAGCTGTACCAAAGGGGGTAGCTCCTGTATAAAATTCAACTCAAAAAATTATTCAATGCATTCCCTTGCCATAAGGGGTTCCACATATAAAGAAAATAAAAGAATGTCCTTGCCATCTGCTTTCTTTGAGGACTTTAAGATCATTGGATGCTTTTGTTTTGTAGATGGATTTTTCTTCCCCTTCACCTAAGTCAATCCTCGTTCATTATTAGAGGAGGGGAGCAGATCATTGTTAATTCCATCTTTCAAAGGCTTCCCATAATCTATTGGAATGACCAATGAGGTGAGGGTTAGTGTGGGATCATGGAGGTCCAAACCAAGCCCTTAAGTGGTAATAAGATTGAAAAAACACAGTAAAGAAACTTGACATAAAAGAATGAATAAGTTATTAACGTAATTTGAAAAATAAGTAAGAACAAAATTTGTAGCAAATTGAATGTAGTTTCTATGATATTATTCCTTTTTTTGGAAAAAGGTAAATCTATTTGGTGAAATTTTGAACTTTCAATGTAATGATACTAATTTTTCAAGAAAAAATAAAAAAGTAGGTGTATGTCTAACCAACCTAAGTACAAGAAAATATATATATTATTTTTTGAAACTTTCAATATACCTAGGGGTCACATGCCTAGATGTGCCACATTTTTCTTTCTAATTTTTTTGCGTGTAAATAATTAGTTATGATTTTTTTATTATTTAACCTTTTAAAAATATTAAAACTCATTTTTTTGACCACCATAACTTGTTGAAAAATTTATGAAATTCATTTTTTTTTTTTTAATCCTAGATAGTATGGGAAGCATATAATGTGCCAGATTTTTTGGATTCAAAAAATGTGAAATTGTTTAAGAATTATAATTATTTTTCACTTAACCTATCAATTAGGACATTAGTTAGAATGTATGTAAAAAATAGATAATAATTATCTATTTAATTTGAAATAAGGCATATCTTATATTTTTGGAAAGTTGACAATTTTCTCAATAAAGCCTTTTCATTTCATCAAATTTGAATTAAAAAAGAATCATCAACCAGTTTTTTGTCATATCACCACTTTTTGGACCCCCATGATCCTGCACTCACCCTTGATAGAGATATATTCCTCTAGGGTGCTAGGAGAGGTGACCATGCCATCAACTACTGACTTTTTATTGGACATGCACAATTGAATGTGATCATGCACAATAGACATAAATGGGGGATAGGGTTGGTTCAATTTCTTGGGGAGTGAGAATGGAGGCATTTATATTTTTCTCAGAAGGAGAAATGGCATCATGGCAAGATTTAGCCCCATCCCACCAAGAGGTTTTTCTATTAGAAATACCATTGGCATGTACCCCAACACATTTCTACCGCACTATGATGTGGCATGATCTGTAGAAAAGAAAATTATGCATCTAAAGGTGATTTTTTCATAATCTATTAGTTGGCACCAACGCCTATTTCCATATTTGAGAAATATTTTGGTTGGGAGACCTTTTCAGACATCGATATCAACACACATATGAGAAAAAGTTGAATTCTCATAGTTGATTGTTTCTTTTGAGAGTGTTGGGAAAATGTGTCTCAACCTTTCAATTATATAAGATAATATTGATACATAAAGTACTATTGATTTGTCTGTAATGGGGAGGGGGGAACTCATCATTAGGTCTTAGATTTGATGACCAATAATTTATTGGCTTGACTTTCCCTAGAAGGCAACCCTATTTTATGGGTGCATTGTATTATGGTTGTTTATTGTGATGTATTTTGAGATCTTGATAGCGGTCATGTTGCCTTTGAATCTCTGGTTGGTGATACTCCTATGAGAAGCTTTCTTTGCAATAATATTGTAATATTTATGATTTTTAAATAATATATTGGGTGAATTTTGGTGTGTGGGGTTTTTCTCATGAAAGGGTTTTCCCCACATAACTCATTATGTTGTGGTACATGCATGATATTTATGTTTATTTCTATTTAAATTTCTATAACTGAAAATATCTATAAAATTTTAAATAATTATTCTCCTCTCAAGATTAGTGTAGGAAGTTGTTCTACTACCTTAGCTTCCTTATAGAGAAGTTGCAATATTTATGCAGACCATTACCAATTGCCTTCAAGCAGTCAATTTACCAAAATTGTAGAGGGAGGTAAGGTAAACAAAACCGCAAAAATATAGTAGAGAATGTCTTAGTATGTGAATCAAACGATTGCAACCAAGGTTTCATGCATAAACAGTCCCCCTGAAAGAACCAAGGGACAACATTGAGCACCAATTCTTTGTCCTCAAAATATTCAAATTCTAAAATAAAAAGCCCCTATACACATGGGTAAATGTTGATTTCATCTTCTAGATACTCCTTCCAATTTTTCGTAATCCATGAGTGGAGATCATTGAGTTTAGGCTATGCCTTCATAAATCCACAAATTAGAGCATGCTCATTTAAGAAGTTTTCTATATCACAAGAAAAGTTGTCCAAATAGATCTCAAGGTAGAAGTCACAAGGAAGACTGCAAAAGGGGGGCTCGAGAACCACAACCATGAGTCAAATTATGGGTTATAGGTAGTTTGGATGTAGTTTTGCACTAGGGAGAACCATCCTCCATTACATGATGCATGGTTAGGGATGAACTAATATCCCTTGAATCATTGCCACAGACTGACCTAATGCAATCACAATGCAAGGTAGAAGGGCTCAAGGCAAGGGTTTTTGTAACACTCCTCTACATAGAGTCTTTATCAAAAGCCCTCAATGATCCTACATCACCCTTGATAAAGGTAGTGCCAACATCAATTGAGCCCTTGCAACCATCCTTCGTAGGTGGAGAATGAATATTTGAAACATTGTACGAATTTCCAACCACCATACACCCCACATCCATACCCTAGCAAGATGAAAATACTCTCCATTTTGAAGAAGAGATGTGGTCCAAACCAATCACAATAGAGTCCAAAATATTTTCTGATGGAGAGGAAGAGATCTTGGGGGTTAGGCGAGCAGAGTTGCCGCAACATCCTGAGTGGGAGAAACTAGATTGCTAACAAGCTTGCATGCACCATCCTCCTTCCATCGTTAGAAATTGTCTTCCCCACTCAGAACGTTGTTGCAAGTGGAACATGGGGAGCGAGAACCTAGAGATTTTTGCAACATTTTGGAATATCAATATTCTCTATAATATTACTATTTTATTATATTATAATTATATTATTATAATTATTAAATTTGTCAGTGTAAATAAAGTCTTGTACCTAGTTAATTCATTACTAGGGGCTTGTTTGCACATGTTAAGTTTACTTAGGTCATTAGTTGTTATCTTATCTTTTGACAACTACTACATGTGAAACTAGGTAAGTGTGATGAGTTGTCTCATGTCATATGATTAAGACATCTGTCATAATCCTATTACATCTTGTATCTCACCTTGGCTATATAACCAAGGGGTATCTCTCATTGTACACAAAAAAATCATCTCATATCATTGAATCATATTGATAAGAATATACAGATTATTCTTGTCACATCATATTCTCCCTCTTTTTGTACTTTCCACTTGGTCTCAAGACCTTGCCAGCCATAGCCAATTCTAACAATATTATAATTGTATTATAATGATTATATTATTATATTTTCGATTCTTTTATATCATTATTTACATTAGTAATATTTTATTATTAATATGTATTGCTATTATATTATATAATAATATTATTATATTATTGTTATAATTATATATATATATATATTTATTTCATTATTATTGTATTATGATATTTTCAAATTTTAATATTATTATTAATATTTGAACCAAAGTAAAATAGGGTTAGTCCACCCTTTAGGAGACAAACAAATTAGGTGACCCTATTTTTACTCTTAGTTCATTAAAGGAAACCCTATCTAAGCAACAACCAAATGATTCAATTGAAAAAAGAGGTTTCTACAAGGTCTCCTTAGGTGTGATTAAAAGGGGGTTCAGCACGAAGAAAATGCTTAGAAAGAAGGAAATGAAATAAATATTCAAATCTACTTAGAAAATAGAACTTGAAATCAAACTGATAAACAAAAAGATATAGAAACGTACCTTAAGGATCGAAGATGACTAAGCAAGATCTAAAAACCCTGAAAATTGCTTCTTTTAAGGTGAAATGGGACTCATACACTAGACTGGGCAATTTAGTCCTAGTCTAGGGTTTTTGGGAAGAAACTAGAATCTCATAGTGACAAGTTAGAAACCACTGAAATCTAAGGTTGTAGTGAGACTCATATGCCCGAATTGTTGCAAAGTGTCCCAGGAGCAGAATTTTGAACTAAAAATTTGTGAGCCTATTAGTATAGATTAAATAAGCACTTTTCCTCTGGTTTCATGTAAATAAGTTATATATCTTTCTCTAGATCTATTTTTTCATTTGTCTTGACAACTTCTTATGATAACTTTATAACTTAAATTACAACTTTATAATTTTGGTACTTTTGATAACTTCAAATCCACTTTTTCTTCAACCTATAAACTTGCAACATACAAAGAGAGAAAAAGTGTTATTTTATTAGGGAATGGGGGTTTTCCTTGGTCAATTCCCATTTTGGTAATCAAACCTTAATGAGAAATGAAGCATGAATGAAATGAAACATGAAACATAAGATGAAACAATAGAACCTTGTTTGAAACATTGCAGATCTGCAAAAAAGCATGAAGTAGCCTCAATGAATGTAGATATTGATTACATCACTTGATTAGAAATATTACTTGAATGAGATCTTCAATTGATCTTCAATGCTACATCACAACATTAGCTCAACAACATGAATGATGCACTAAGTCTTTGACATGATGAAATGACTCTTGATTGTTGAAACAATATTCTATAAATATGCCCTTGAATGCCTTAGAAATTCTCTTGAATGCTCTTGTGAAAGTACTATTGATTTCTTATGAAATTCTAGGATGAAACTATACAAAATAATCTTGTACTTATACTTGTTTATGACATTTTTCTTAAAATTATAACACTACAAGACGACATAAGATCTAGGAGAATAGAATACTACCAAGATTCTTTTTTAAATTAGGTCCGAGTTAAAGTAGGACTCATATGCCACCTTGGGTGTATGAGTCCCAATGTCTTAAACACGGGACACAAAATCCAAAAAGTGTCTTATTAATGTGAAATGTGAAATTGGGTTGCAAGACCTAGGTGGGACTCATATGCCCAAGGTAGAGTATGAGTCCCAGATTACTAAATCTAGAACACATAACCTCAAACATTGAATAATGATTGGTCATTTATTAAATGTGGAGATTACCCTTATAAAACTGCATTTATTAAGGCTCGTGGATGCAAAATAGGACCAATTAAGGCATAAATGAACCTAATTTTAATGAAAAGGTGCCCAAAACTTAATGAGAATATGTAGAACATATTACAATACCAAATTAGGGCATCACTTAGGTCATTTTGTCAATTATTCCCAAATTAAGGAAAAGTGATACTTTTTTCGTCACTACATTTAGCCCCCACTTTAGTGAGAAGAGGAAATTTATTCAAACTCACACTAAACTAGACATTCAGAAGAGGTTTGAGTGTACCAATGTGGATGGTATAGGATAACTTGAGTCACTGAAAAAGTATCCCTTCTACGTTTTCTAGCTTGTTTGGGCCCTCCTTATGGGTTTGGGCTTAATGTTGCCTTGATTTAGTGTGGTAATGTGGTTGACACATTCACATTAGGTCTTGGGCCGTTGTGAATTAATAAATTATAATGGTGCCTTGATAAAGTGTTGTGAAGTGTTGTAACAAACTTTCACACTTTTCTAGGGTTATATCAAATAACTCAACTGAATAAACCTCTTTTCAATCAAAATAAACCTTAATATTTATGATTATAGAGTGTTGTAAAGTGTTGTAACACACTCTCATATTTCTCTAGGTTTGTCATCAATAATTGGGCTTTCTTATTCTTTAATTGGCGCCATTTTGCATTCACAAGCCTCATTTATTACATCTTATTGAGGATAATCCTGACACCAACATTGCCCAATCATAATTCAGGTGTTTCTAGTTTGTGTGGCCCAGATTTAGGGATTTGGGACTCATTCACCACCTTGGGCGAATGGGAACCACTTGGATCATTTGGCCTCAAACTAGTTTTCACACATTTCTAAGAACTTTTGGTTTTTTGTCCCTTTCATTATGCCCAATGGGACTCATTCGCCCAACTTGGCGAATGAGTCTCGTGTGGTCGAAAATCAATTTAATTCAAATTTATGGTAGGATTTTATTCTCCTAGATCTCTGATGTTGGCTTGTAGTGTTGTAATTTCGGGAATTCTTGCATAATTAAGTATACATACAAGGTTCTTTCAATCATATTCTCACCTAGCATTCAACAGAGTTCACAATAGAATTCAAGCATTTACAAGAGCATTTAGGGTAGATTATCAAGAATTTTAGAGTTGCATTCAAGTGTCAAGAATCATGTCAAAGACTTCATCCATCATGTTTGTTAATGTGATAATACTTGTGATGTGGGGTTTATGATTCAAGCAAGTGTTTCATGCAAGATCAACATCGTTCAAGAAAGAATCAAGAACCACATCCATTGCAGCCATTTCAAGCATATTTACAACACCTTATTGCTAGGGTTTGGTGAGTTGCAACATTATATTTTGTTCATTCATCATTCTCCCTTTCTATTTGCTTTCATTTCAAGGTTTAATTACCAACAAGCGGTTTGACCAAGGAAAACCCCTATCCAGTAACCCAACAACATTTTCCCCTCTCCCTTGTGTTTGATTTGTAGGTTTAGGTTGTATATTTCCTAAGGTGCAAGCTTGGAGAAAAGTTGTCAAGTGATCAAAGTTGTCAGAATTGTCATCAAGCCTTGGAGAACTTTGGAGAAGACCTACAAATTAAAAATCAGAAATTTGGATCCAAAAACCAATAAAAAATAATTGAGTAGACAAAGAAGAGCGGGATCAGTCTTTGAAGTTGTAGAAAATCCAACATGGACTTATTTGCCACTTCTAGCGAATGAATCCCAGTTCCAATCAATTTTTAGGATTTTGCAGATTCAAATACCCTTTTGTCTAAAACTTGTTCCTACACAGTTTCCCAAAAAAAGGATTGATTCACACAACTTGGCAAATGAGTCCCAGTTCCAATCAATTTTTAGGATTTTACAGATTCAGACACCCTTTTGTCTAAAACTTGTTCCTACATAGTTTCCCAAAAAAAGGATTGATTCACCCAACTTGGCAAATGAGTTCTCGTCAACAGTAAAAGTAGATCTTCCAGTGTTTCAAATCTTCATCCAGCCTTCTTCAGATTTACAGGTGCACACATTTTGTTTCACATTTTTCTATGTTGTTTCATTCAATTTTCTAGGTCATTTAGTCTTAGTTTTCATTCAATTAGGTTTTTTCATTTCATCTAGGATTTCATTATCTTTTCCAAGTCTAAACTTGGTGGTGAACCCCTCATTAGATCATATTCAGCTCCTAGGATAGCCCTATTGTAAGATCTCTTTCTCTTTTGCATCAAGATCTCTAGGGTCATCCTTGAGTGGAATACCTTTGGAAGAGGGTGTGATAGCATATAATCATCATATCCCTCATTTCCATTGATTCCATTTTGGCGAACATAACTTAAATAGAACATAAGTATTTTGATTTGGGGTTCATTTTCATCGTAGATTTAGCTTGCATTAACATTGCATTAGGATTTTCATCAATTAATTTACATTCTAGGGTTTCAAGTTTTGCATTAGTAAAATCTCATTTAGCTTGCATTTTTTGTATCCAATTTCATTAAAAATAATTCAAATTTTGCATTTGCATCTCCGACATAGATTAGAAAACATAAAAAGCATAAAATCCAATTCTAAAATTCTAAAAAAAAAAAAAAAACATCACTAGGACTCATTCGCCACCCTAGGTGAATCAATCCCTCTGCATATATGGCACTGCATTTTTAGCATTTAAAGTTTTATTTTTGAGTTTTTGTTTTTTGTTATTGCTTTTAAGTTTTGGTTTCCATAATTTTAGTTATAAGCATTTCATTGTTCCTAGCTTACATTGCATTTGCATTCACCTTTTATTTGGTAGCCTTTGCTTGATTATTTGGTGTCCTATTGCTAATACTATAGTGAGACAAAGTTCAAGACTCATGTCATCCCATGATAGCACAATAGTTGTGGATCTTGGGTTGCCTAGCTCTTCCACTCCTAGTATTGAAACTAGTACACTAGATATGGACAATACCTTTAATAATTCTTTTCCTTCAAGTAGTATGCAAGTTGAACCAAGGAATGATAATGTCCCACAAGAAAACATAATTCGCATACATGAGGACCTAGCACACCTACAACATCAAGTGAAAAATGAGTAACATTTCAACCACTTTCATCCTTACTATAGATATTCACTGCATGCTTGAAAGTGAAGATGGCCTTAACCTTGTGAAAAAAATAGTTGAAATCTATGGAAAACATCTCATCTCAACCACTAGCGGTCCTTTTCCAACAAGCAATGTCACAAGTCAAGGAACTAAAATTCCCCCTCCCACAACAATAGCCTCAATACCTACCTATACCAACTCTCAATTCACAACAACAATGCAAAAAACTAGTAATGTGATTCCTTCCTTGGGTATTCATGCTAGCATCCCTAATTCCTATGTGGCATCAAAATTTATATCTCCTACCACTTTACCACCTATAAGAATTCCATTCACTTGTCCTATGAACACATACACTCCTTCACCACTTTCATTTCCATATCATAACACAAACAATGACCCTATCATAAACCAACTTTTCCAAACCATTTCATCCCTTCAAAAACAAATTTACACCATAAAAATGACCCACCTACATATTATATCTGAAGCAATCCATTATCCTTGGAGATATTGCAAACACCAATGCCACAAGGTATAAAGGTGCCTAGATTTGAGAAATACGAAGGAAAGGGAGATCCTTCTAACCATGTTAATTCCTATACTTCCTTATGTAGTGACTTTGTCCTTGATGATAAACTATTGGAAAATATTTTTCCTAGGTCCTTGAAAGATACTGACTTGGAATGGCTTTCTTCGTCACTAAATAACTCAATTCATTTATTCAATGAAATCCTTGATGCATTTGTAAACCATTTCCAAGTGCATATGACTCCCAATATGACCTTGGTAAATTTATGAGATGTAATCAAAAGGAAGAAGAAAAGATAACTGACTTTATCTCACCTATCAATCGCTTTATTCCCAAATTGATGTAAAGGTCCTCGACCCTCACCTTCAAAAGATGTTCATAGAAAATTTGCAAAGCAAGATTCAAGACAAGATCACCATGATGAAACTACCATCCTTCATGTATTTATGTACTACCCTTCATGATTATCAAAATTCAGTTAGTAGTCAAGATACAAAGTCCACTTCCAGCCATTTTGAGAAATCCAAGCTCGCAAACCAAAACAATTCCCAACCTTTTAGGAAATAAAATAAAGGATTCCCTCAATTTAATCCCCCTCAACTAAAAAACTCAAAATATCAATAACCAAGTATTTTTTGTTAGAGCCACACAACCCTTTAGTTATGGGGAATCAAAAAATACTATCCATTCCCTTACTCGATACCCTTCATAACACAATGTATCAAGTTTTAGACCAGCAAATGATTACCTTACCTCCCGTCAAAACACCCGATACTAATAAGCCTTTACCCCCGAGCTTTAGATCAAATGATTATTGCTACTATCACCAACAAAATGGACATGACACGAAACATTTCAAGCGTCTTAAAAATATTGTGGAAGACCTCATTGATTTCAATCATCTTTTCGTTTGAGGTGTTAGTGATCAAGGAAATAAGTTTGTTGCCCCTCCTAACCAAAACTTGTGAATTTTCACCAACCCCATGCCAAAACACAATATTTGATTTTTCAAAGCTATAGAAACTACAAAGAGTGATGTGATGAATGTTGACATAGATGATGATAAAAATGATTCTATCCAACATAATAGTATCAATAATAATCCTATAGATGAAATGGTAGGAGTGAGACACCATTCCTCGTAAGGGTTGAACTAAGGGTCCTCTTAACATTGCTTTCTCCTCTAAGGATATACTTAAACACGCACCCACGGTCCTCTCTAAATTGTTGGTTGTATATATGACGAGCCCACCAATGGGATATTAATAGATCCTACCTGTGGAGAGAATGTGATCACCGAGGATTTCTTACCTTTTTATGAACTCTATCAAGATCTATACGATAAACCAAAAGCATGGATCAAGACACACAATGGTTTCACTTGACTTGTGATAGGATCTATCACCTTACCATTGCAAATAACACCAAAAAAAAATAGATGTCTCATTCTCCATCATCCTGTAGTCAGACCAATTTTGTGTGAAGCTAGGCCATCCATGGCTTCAATCCATGAAAGCTATCTCGTTGGTTGTACATAAATGCTTAAATTTTCCCTTTGACAATGAAATATTCAGTGTACACCATAATGACTTCAACCCCTTGTCATCCAAGGGAATTTTTTCCTTAGATTCCTTTTGGCCCGAGCCCATGGAACCTATAAAACCTTGAGAAGACTTCTTTTTCCTATCCTACCAAATATTTAAAGCAAAGAAAATATCCAAACTATCCCTCTGAAACATGTCCTCATCCACCTCTGAGCCTACCATCCTTGAACCATGCTTAAAAATAAAGAAGTACCAAACAACCAAGACCAACCTAAGACAAAACCTTCACCTACATCCTACAAACGACCAAGAGATAATGAAGAAAACCCTATCACACCTCCTAAAATCAAACAAGTATACAAAATCAAATAGAAAGTGGTCAAAAAACCTCCTATGGTTTCTTTTACTCCTCCCCTTAGGGAAGAAAAGAAACCTATGGTTGATCAACCCACTCCTACACAAACACAACTTGAAATTAAAACTAAAATAAATAGAGGTGCTAGAGAGCCTAGGCATAGACATCGTTCCCTTGCTCGTAGGTTACATGAAGAATTAAACTAAGAAAATCAAGATCCAAAATTGACTGAAGCAATGCATGATGGCTCTAACCCTACCCTAAAAAAAATACAATACAACAACCACAACAAGAGTTGAACTCTTCTAAGGATATTATTCTTTGACCTCCTCTTGTGATTAACCTAGATGACAATGATGAGGTTGCTAAAATTAAAGAAGAGGTGCATAATGAATTGAATACTTTGTTTTCCTATTCCATGAGCTTAAATGACAAATCTCATACAAAGAGTGTTTGACCAGAAATTTCCCATAGTTCAACACTTTTTCTTGTCCCTTTGGCTAGTTTCTCGCCTTTGGTATACAATGAACATGATTGGGAGGTTAATGACCTACTCATAGGTTGACTCGCATGTGCCTTACTAGTAATTTTCATTGTTTATTTTTCATTTTTTTGTGTGATGGCATGCGCGTAATGTGATCCCCCATGAATTTTTTTTAATGTATCTCTCTCTTTGTGACATTCCTCTATTTGTACCTTCATTCTTATTTATGTCATAAACCTTTTACTTTTTGCCTTATTTATTTTTCATTTTTCTTGTGTTTTCCTTTTGGGGATGATGCAAGGCATCAAGACATTTGTGTCTCTTCCATGTTGACCCAAAAGGATTTTCATTTTTCTGTATATTTTTCATTTGTCTTGTGTTTTCCTTTTGGGGATGATGCAAGTCGTCGAGACATTTTTGTCTCTTGCATGTTGAACCAAAAGGCTTTTCCTTTTCCTTTTTCTTTATCTTTTTCATTTTTCTTTTGTTTTCCTTTCGCGGATGATGCAAGGTGTTGAGACATTCATGTCTCTTCCATGTTGACCTAAAATACTTTTCCTTGTGTTCACTCTTTTTGTGTCATTCTTCTAGTTCTATGTGTATTTTGGGAATGATGACAGTTTCAAACTTAAAAAAAAAAAAACATTGTAGAAAGAACATACTGACCCCAAATCCATAGATCCCTTATGTGTTTGGTGTTTTCATTTTTTGGGACAACCCCCCTCTTTTCTTTTTCTCTTGCATAATGTAGCTTTACTTGGAAACATATGATTTGGCATAGGGCTTTCCAAATTGTCTCTCATGCATTCTTTCTTGTTTGCATTTAACATTTTCTACTTTAAAGTAATTGCTCACAGTATGGTTCATGGTGCAATCTCTTTATTTCATACGATGCATTTTTTGCTTTTTGGATGGCATTGGGTGTGATGTACTTCAAGAGCATGATCTATCTTAGCATATTACATTCCTCTTAGTAACTTGATACGACACACTACATCCCCTAAGTTGTGAATTTTCTATTCTTTGATTGGTCCTCTCTTGGAGACATTAGGCACAATGTTCCCTAAGTTAAAGACCTTGCATGAACTAAGAAAGAATCCTTTGAACATTCCTTATTTTTCATTTTTTGTTACATGGACACCTTGCATAACACAATTTGCATTCCTATAGAGCCATCTTGTTTGTTCATGAGCTCCAAGCATGCACAGTTTTACTTGTCTCATGAAGCTCAAAGATCATTTTTCATGGCACCTTATTAAAGTTATCAAGAGTTATTTTATAAATTTGGTATGGTTTGAGTGGGAAGCCCGACCAATGCATGCCTTTCCCTATATCCACTTGTGTGTGTGTGTGAGTGTATACTAGCCATGAGTGTATGTTCTCACCTTTTTGGACTTCTCACCCAGTTGGCAGCCAAGAGTGAGTGTGCATTTTTTGAACAAATATCCTAGATCTAATCCACATCGTGATGGGAAAACGGTTGAAGCTTGATCTAATCCTCTTTTATTTTTCTCTCTTTCATCTTTGATAGTGTATTCTTGTACTTTTTTTTTCCTCTTTATATCATTCGCATGTGTGTTCTTTTGTGCCTATGTTGGTTTTCCATGGGATCTTGATCCTGGGGGCTTGATCACCCCTCTTGATCATTATCTCATCTTACTTGCACTAGTACACACGTACCCCTCTTGATGCATGTTTGTCTATTTTAGTGTGAGTTTGAAGTAGGTTCATCCTCTGAATAAAGTGGGAGCTAGATGGAGTCACTGAAAAAGTATCCCTTCTACTTTTTGGGCATGTTCGAGCCCTCCTTATGGGTTTGGGCTTAAAGTTTCCTTGATTTAGTGTTGTAATTTGGTTGACACATTCGCATTAGGTCTTGGGCCCTTGTGAACTAATAAATTCTAATGGTACCTTGCTAAAGTGTTGTGAAGTGTTGTAACACACTTTCACACTTTTCTAGGGTTTTATCAAATAACTCAACTTAATAAACCTCTTTTTAATCAAAATCAACCTTAATCTTACCTTATTTGGAGTGTTGTAAAGTTTTGTAACACAATTTCATAATTATATAGGCTTGTCATCAATAATTGGGCTTTCTTATGCTTTAATTGGCCCCATTTCACATCCATAAGCCTCATTTATTGCATCTTTTCAAGGATAATCCTGGCACCAATTGTTGACCAATCATAATTTAGGTGTTTTTGGCTTGTGTGGCCAAGATTTAGGGATTTGGGACTCATTCACCACCTTGGGAAAATGGGTCCCACCTAGATCTTTTGGCCCTAAACCAGTTTTCACACATTTCTAAGAACTTTTGGTTTTTAGTCCCATCCATTATGCCTGATGGGACTCATTCGTCCAACTTGGTGAATCAGTCTCATGTGGTCCAAAATAAAATTTAATTTAAATTTATAGCGAGATTTTATTCTCCTAGATTTGATGTTGGCTTCTTGTGTTGTGATTTTGGGAATTCTTGCATAATTAAGTATAATAACAAGGTTCTTTCACTCATATTCTCACCTATATTCAAGAGAGTTCACAATAGAATTCAATCATTCACAAGAGAATTCAAGAGTAGATTATCAATCATTTTAGAGTTTCATTCAAGTGTCAAGCATCATGTCAAAGACTTCATCCATCATGTTTGTTATTATGCTAACAACTATGATGGGTTTATGATTCAAGCAAGTGTTTCATGCAAGATCAACATCATTCAAGAAAGAATCAAGAACCACATCCATTACAACCATTTCAATCATATTTTCAGCACCTTATTACTAGGGTTTGGTGAGTTACAACATTGTCTTTTGTTCATTCATAATTCTTCATTCTTATTTGCTTTCATTTCAATTTTTAATTAACAACAAGGTGTTTGACCAAGGAAAACCCCTATACACTAACCCAACAAAATTTTTCCCTCTCCTTTGTGTTTTATTTTTAGGTTGAGGTTGTATATTTCCTAAGGAGAAATCTTGGAGAAATTTTTTCAAGTGATCAAAGTTGTCAAAATTGTCATTAAGCCTTGGAGAACATTAGAGAAGACCTATAGATTGCAAATCAAAGATTCAGATCCAAAAACCAATCAGAAAGACATGAGCAGACAGAGAAGAGTAGGATTAGTCTTTGAAGTTGTAGAAAAGCTTAAATGGATTGATTCACCACTTCTGGAGAATGATTCCCAATTCCAATCAATTTTTAGGATTTTACAGATTCAAATACCCTTTTTTCTTAAACGTATTCCTGCACAGTTTCCCATAAATAGAACTGATTCACCCAGCTTGGAAAATGAGTCCTAGTCAATAATAAAATCAAATTTTCTAGTGTTACAAATCTTCATCTATCCTTCACTCGATTTCCAGATGCACACATTTTGTTTCACAGTTTTCTATGTTGTTTCATTCACTTTTCTAGGTCATTTAGTCTTAGTTTGCATTCAATTATGGTTTTTCATTTCATCTAGCATTTCATTATATTTTCCAAGTCTAAAATTGGTGGTGAACCCCTCATTAGATCATATTCAGCTCCTAGGACAACCCTATTGTAATATCTCTTTCTCTTTTGCATCGATATCTCTAGGGTTATCCTTGAGTGGGATACCTTTGGAAGTGGGTATGATAGCATATAATCATGATCATATCCCCCATTTCCATTGATTCCAATAAAAAATATCGAAGAAGGTGGACAAGCCCCTAGGATCCAAGATCCTATGTTAAACAAACCTAAGCACAAAGGGAAACACATAAGGTATATGATATGTAGCATCAAGATACACAAACATACAATGTCAAAGACATAAAGAATAAGGAAAAATAAGGAAAGAGTGGATCAAGACTTGACGATTTGTCCAATGTGATGTGGATCAAATCTAAGATATTTGTCCAAAATACTTACAAATGGAATGTGATGTCAACTATGAAAGCCAAAAACATGCTCACAAGGACTAGTGGAACCTCAAGTCATCCACTATGTAATCCCCCAATAAAGTGATACACATACGCATGCATCTGGTATACGCCCACACAAAAGTGGCTATGGAAAATTCATGCCTAAGTTTAGATCCCATACACCAACCATACCAAAGCTATACTTCTTGATAAGTTTGATAAGGAACCACACAAAACAAACAATATGATTCATGAGGCAAGAAGAACTTTGTATGCTTGACACCCATGAACAAACAAGATGGATCCATAGGAAGGAAAAGTGTAATATGCAAGGTGGCCATATAATAGTTATTGTAAATGAAAAATAGTGTAAGGTAAATTCAAAGGGGTTTTTCTTAGTTCATGCAAGCTCTTAACTTAGGGAACATCGTGCCTAATTTCTCCAAGAGAGGACCAATTGAAAAATAGAAGATTCACAACTTAGGGGATACAGTGTGTCGCATCAAGCCACTAAGAGGAATATAACATGCTAGGAGATATAACACTCTTAAAGGAGATCATGCCTAATGTCATCACCAAGAGAAAGATGCATCACATGAAGTAAGAAGACCAGAGTATGAAACATGATTTGAAAAATACAAAATAATAATGCCAATGTATGCCCACACTTTAAATAAATTGGAAAACATCATATTATGAGCAATTACTTTAAAGTAGAAAATGATAAATGCTAACAATAAAGAAGGTACGAGATTATTTGGAAATCCCTATGCCAATTCATATGCTTCCAAATGAAGCTACATCATGAAAAGGGATTTCCCCCAAAATGTAATGCTAAAAATAGAAAGAAAAGTGTGTCACATGCGAGCCAACTTAAGGCATGTCATCCACATCCCAAGATTTCTCTTATATATACATGGAAGGCAGTAAACTATCCAAAAGAGACAACAAAAATTGCCATACAAGGACAAGGCTAGCTAACCCCTGGCCCCTACTTAGTGCAAGAGAAGGATAAGCCAAGAATGGATGATGATATGTCGGTCCTTGCTAAAAGGAAATTATTTTCAGTGAGTGTAAAACATGCAATAGTGAGTATGCTATGATCCTACAAATATAATGAGTAAACAATGTATCAACTTGATACAAATATAATGAGATATCTATCTGATTAGGATGCACCAAATTTAAAGTTGTCTTACAAGAATCTTTTGTAAGAGTGTTAACATTGAGTCAAGGCTTGTTTATTTCTTTCAAGGGACAATAACAAAGACCATTAATTTTTTCTTTCATTTTAGGTTCTATAGGGACACAAATACCTTGTTCTATAGCACCACATAATTTTCCACTATACCCAAGTTTTTTCATAAGTTGATAACCTCTTCCATAAATATTTTTCACTTCTTTCAGATTTGGGGGTTGTTCATTATCAAATTCATTAGAGTTTGTCATGAATGTTTTCTTTTCTTCTAAAGTGGTTGAAGTGGGTGCTTTTGAATTTTGTATTGACATTACCGCTTTTTATTTTCCCTTTTTAGATTCTTTTGTTATGATCTTGTATTCTCCCATGAATGTAGGTTTGAAATCAAAGGTTTCCCAAGCATCTTTGAATAACTTTGTGACTTAGATTCAATATGTTTTTCTTTTTCTTTTTCTTGTACAGGTTCTACATTATGGTTGGTGTCAAGGGATATCTAATGTGTATGATCTCAAAAGACTTATCCTTATTTTCATGATATCTTAGTGAAGATGAATTTAATCTCACTTCATCATCTTCATCTAAGAAAGCCATATTACTAGTTTTTGAAATAAATGTGTCAATTTTGACATTTTATTGCACCATGATACCTTCCCTAGTAGGAGAGCTTTAGGAGAGCTACATACTAGATGTTCATGAAATTCAAGTATTTGTTCTTATAAAATAACTTCATCACAAGTAAGGGAGTTATCAATGATTGGATTTTCTTGCTTATCAATGATGAAATTCTCTTGTTCAATAATGTTTTCCCTAAGATTCTCATTATTCTCATCAATTGGATCTTCTAACACCACAATATCTTCCTCACTAATAGGAGAGATATTAGGAGAGGGTTAAATTTGATTGTTCATAATTTCATCCTTTTTCTCTAAGGTCTCATCCTCTTGTGCCATAATATCTACCCTAGTAGGAAAGATTTTAGGAGAGGAGTAAACAAGAGGTTCAACACAGTCCATGGTTAGATTTTGTAAAGTAGATTCATCAAAAATAAGGGAGGCATCAAGAGAAGAACAACTATGCATTTCATGGTTACCAATGATTGGAATTTTTTGTTCAAATAGGTCTTCCCAAATGGTAGGGGAATTAGGAAAGGGAGAAATAATATTCTCATGACTATCAATTTAGGGGGAACTTCTAACACCAAACTATATTATTTGTATCTAGAATAGATATAAGGAGATAGACAAGTTTGATTGTCATGGCTATCTACAATTATATCCCCATGTCCTATAATATCTTCTCAAGTAGGACAGGTGGGATTGCCATAGTTCTCAATCATTGGATATCTTAATATCAACATATCCTCTACACAAATGTGTTTTTCATGATCATTCATTATTGTATCTACTTTCAATAAATAATTCTCAAAAGTAGAGGAGGTATTGGGAGATTAATGGAGACTAGGTAAAGTAGTCACAATGATCTCATCTTCTTGTGTCATAATATCTATAACATAGAGAAATGTAGGGGATATCACAAATGAGATTAATCAAATGGATACACCTAATTTTTGCTTTGATGTTTCACTCAATTATGAAGACCAAAATGCATAAATAACAATAAAAAATGATACCTAATTTTTATAGAAACTATGAGGGACACTTGATGAACCACCAAAAAATGGGTGTATTCACCAAAATGGTTAATGAGCAAGATGATGAACCACTATTTTTCTAAGGGGTGATTCACTCAATTATATGTATGACAAGATGCAAATAAAAATCAGAAAATGACCCTAACAAATTATAGAAAATATGAGGGAAGTTTGTAGGGCATAGAAATTTGTGCACCTTGTCAAAGACTTATTATTTTTAGGCTACAAAGGACTCATTCACCTTTAGTGGAAAATGGATCCCTGTTAGGGTTTCTGAAACTGAGAGAGGGGATTTGTTCCTTGATGTATAAACTCTCAAAATATCAGTTATCAGATTCTGAAAGCTTGTAGATAATTTTGTAGCTTCAAATCTTTGATTTTTCACTTTAAATGACAACTTTGGCAACTTTTCAACTTTGAAATTTTTGCTCCAAACTTGCTCCGTGTGATCTTCAACCTGTAAATCTACAAACATGCACTCAAGAGGAAGAAAAACTTGTTTATTAGTGAATGGGGGTTTGCCTTGGTCAAACTCCTTGTAGGTAATTAAACCAAATGATGAAATAAAATAAATGAAGAATATGTTAGATATTGAAGTTGTGTTGATGATATGTGGTTGTCATTGATGTCAACACTATTAACATTGGTGTTTCTGAAGGTTGTATATGTCGAGGAGATTGAGAAAATTATAATAAATATATTGCAAGAAGCTAGTGAAGCTGAGAAGGTCAGACTAATGGAAAGTTGTGTTCGCCGATGATCAGGTGGTGCACACTAAAGGGTTTGTTGCTGAGCCTATCTAATATGTTATCTAAAATTTTCAGTGCTATGCATCAAGAATTGAGAAAGTTATGAAGATCTATGTTCCTATAGTTATTCAGTTACTATAGCAAGTGTTTCTGGAAGATGAGATTGCAATTCTGGTGAATTTGGTTGTTGTGTATGTTTCTGAGATGTTCAACAATGTTTCTAGATCATGCTCTATTATTTCAATACGTCTGCATTGATCAAATTGTTCATGATTGAATATTTTTCCTTGTGTGTTCAAGCTTTTCATGTTCTTGGCTAACATGATGGTGATAGCGTGTTGCGGATCCTTATGGACTAATATTTTATTATTTAGTGTGCTTGAGGATGTTGATTTAGGTCTTTGCTATGTTTTGACCGACTTAGGTTGGTGCACATTAAGAATTTTTCATGTATTGTGGTTGACAAGTAGTAATTAATTTATTTTGTGGCCTCTTCATTGTAAGTGTGTACTAGAGTGTGTATTCTCGATGTATGTGTGTTTATGTGTGAATAAAGATCAGATCATCTGAACACAGAGAGGATTGTGAAGAAGATTGAGCGAAGTGTATTTGTGCCTAACTAGAACTGTAATCAGGCTTATGAAGAAGCTAATTTCTCAGTTCATGTTCATTAGATGGATTTAATCTGATTGTCTTATGTAAGGCAGTGAGCCTTCCCTTTGTATAGTAAACTCTAGGCAGTGTGCTTAAATGCAAGTGCATTCTTTATTCATTCTTCATTATACTTTTAATAGGGTATAATCTTGTGAACTGACATCCACCATGGTTTTTCCCCTAACAGGGTTTCCAAATATAAAATCTTAGTGTTCATGTGTCTCTGATGTGTCACTAATTTATGCTTGCACTTTTAATTATCAGATCTGATATTAAAGGTTGATTAATGTTGAATAAGTTTTATTTTGGTAACAACTGATTCACCCCCCCTCTCAGTTGTTTATCCTTGTTTTTCCAACAATTGGTATCAGAGCAGGTTCCTCTAAAGAATTTTAACAGCTTGAGGTGATCCAAGATGGAATCATACAAGAAGGATAGTCCTAGATTCAATGGTACAAATTACTCTCTATGGAAAGTTAGAATGGAGTGTCACTTGAAGTGCATTGGTGAACCTTTCTGGAAGATTACACAAAATGTCCATATACTATTCCTCAGAATGGTCCTTCCTCTGAAGATGAGATAAAGTAAGCATAAGTTAATATCGAGGCTATAAAAGCATTATTGACTGCTTTGACAGATTCAAAGATGACAAATATGATAAGATTGAAGACTGCACATGAGATCTGGAAAAAATTGGAAACATTGTATGAAGGAGTTGCACTAGTGAAAAGTGCTAAGCTACAAAGTCTAAAAGGAAAGTGGGAGAACATGAAGATGAAAACATATTTTCCTTCTCGAAAAAGGTAAATGAATTAGTGATGGACATTAGATGTGTTGGTGGAACCTTGGATGAAGAAGAGATTGTTTCTAAGATACTTAGATATGTGCCTACTTCTTACAAAACAAAATCTCATGCTATTGACGAGCTCAGGAAAGTAACAAATGTGACAAGAGAAATGCTGATTGGAAAACTCGTTTCCTTTGAATTGAGTGAATTTGGTGAATCTTCTCTAAAGATAGAATTTGCATTCAAAGCTACTATATCTAGAAAAAGACAACAAATATATAATCTGGGAGAGAGTTCCAAGAAGATGGTGGAAATACAAAGAGAAAAATAGAAGAACTCAAAACTCCTAAATATGTAAAGAGAAGCCATTCTGAAACTCAAATCATAGGAGACAAAAACAAAGTTGTACAAACCAAAAGAAGAATTGTAGAAGAATATTGTCTAATATCCAAGACTAAGCCTAGAAATATTAGTGAAGCATGAAAAGATGAACATTTTATGGAAGCAATGAAGGAATAACTAATGCATATAGAAAATAATGAAACATGGATTCTTGTTCCTAGACCTCAAGACAAAAATGTGATTGGAACAAAATGGGTCTTTTGGAATAAGTTGAATGAACAAGGTGAAGTAATCAGGAACAAAGAAAGACTGGTATGTAAAGGATACTCACATATGGAAGGTGTTTATTTTGAAGAAACCTTTTCCCCTATTGCTAGAATTGAATTTGTAAGGTTATTTCTTGTTTATGCTACATTCAAGAATTACAAAGTCTATCAAATGGATGTGAAGTCAACATTTCTTAATGGTGAACTAGAAGAAGAAGTTTATGTTGAGAAACCAAATGGATTTAAATTTATTGATGAAAAGGACATGGTGTGTTGGTTGAAGAAATAATTATATGGACTCAAACAAGCCCCTAGAGGTTGGTATGCTACAATGGATAAATACTTGTTAAAACTTGGATTTAGTAAAAGTATTGTTGACAACAATTTGTATTTCAAATTGGATAAGGATAAAGAATTGATCATTGAAGTGTTTGTTGATGACTTTATTTTTGAAGGTGATGATGACTTATGCATGAATTTTGTTGATGAAATGAAAAGTGAATTTGAAATTTCAATGATAGGAGAGCTGAAATTATTTTTAGGATTGCAAATTACTCAGTTAGGTGATGGAATTTTTATATCTCAGTCCAAGTATGTGAGAGAGTTACTAAAAATTTTTGGCATGGAATATTCAAAGCTAGTTGGTTCACCGATGGTAACCGGATGCAAGATAAAAAAATGATGATTCTCCTAAAGCTAATAAAACAAGATATAGGTCAATGATTGGTGGATTTCTATTTTAACTCAGACAAGACCAAACATTATGAATGATGTGTGTATGGTCACTAGATATCAAGGAGATCCAAAAGAATCACGTGTGATTTCAATAAAGAGAATATTCAGATACCTAAAAGGAACAATTGAATTTGGGTTATGGTATCCAAAAGATGCTGATCTTACTCTAAATGATTTTATAGATGCATATTGGGCAGGTGATGTTAATGATAGGAAAAGTACAAGTGGTGGCTGCTACTCAGGGGTGTATTCAGTTGATTCAGATATGTGGTTTAGAGCATGTGTACCTTTTCCATTGATGTCAAAGGGGGAGAGGAGCAATGTGAAAATTTTGGGAGAGGAGTAAAGTGGAAGCTGAAGACAGGAAAAGAGTGTACAATATAAGGGGGAGATTCTAGAAGAAGAGCTAGTTGGGTTGATGGTATTTTTCACATCATGTGTTTCCATCAATTCCAAAGGGGGAGATTGGTAGATGTTGAAGTTGTGTTGCTGATATGTGGTTGTCATTGATGTCAGCACTATAAGCATTGGTTTTTCTGAAGGTTGTATATGTCGAGGAGATTGAGAAAATTGTAATAAATATATTACAGTCAGTCAGTGAAGTTGAGAAGGTCGGAGTGATGGAAAGTTTTTTTCATTGATGATCAAGTGGCATGCACCAAAGGATTTGTTGTTGAGCCTATCTAGTATTTTGTCTAAAATTTTCAGTGGTACACATCAAGAATTGAGAAAGTTATGAAGATCTATGTTCCTATAGTTATTCAGTTATAGTAGCTCAAGTATTTCTGGAAGATGAGATTGCAATTCTAGTGAATTTGGTTGTTGTGTATGTTTATGAGATGTGCAGTAATGTTTCTAGAACATGCTCTATCAGGTCAGTACGTCTGCATTGATCAGAGTGTTCGTGATTGAATATTTTTCCTTATGTGTTCAAGTTTTTAATGTTCTTGGCCGACATGATGGTGATAGCGTGATTCAGATCCTTACAGATTAATATTTTATTATTTAGCATGCTCAAGGATGTTGATTTAGGTCTTTGCTATGTTGTGACTGACTTAGGTTGGTGTGTTTAAGAATTGTTCATGTATTGCGATCGACAAGTTGTAATTCATTTATTTTGTGGCTGATAGATTTGGTGATGTAAATCCATGTAGTGGATATATAAGAGTGATTGTCTCTTCATTTTAAGTTTGTAATAGAGTGTGTATGCTTAGTTTATGTGTGTGTATGTGGGAATAAAGATTAGATCATCCAAATGCAGAGGAGAGTGTGAAGAAGGTTGAACGAAGTGTATTTATGCCTAACTGGAACTGTAATAAGGCTTATGAAGAAGCTAATTTCTCAATTCATGTTCATCAGATGGATTTAATCTAATTGTCTAATGTAAGGCAATGAGCCTTCCATTTGACTAGTGAGCTCTAGGTAGTGTGCCTAAATGCAAGTGCATTCTTTATTCATTCTTCATTATACTTTTAACAAGGTATAATCTTGTGGACTAACATCCACCGTGGTTTTTCCCCTAAAAGTGTTTCCATGTATAAAATCTTGGTGTTCATGTGTCTCTAATGTGTATTATCATATCTGAGATTAAAGTTTGATTAATGTTGAATAAGTTTGATTTTGGTAAAAATTGATTCACCCCCCTCTCAGTTGTCTATCCTTGTTTTTCCAACAATTGGTATAAGATCAGGTTCCTTTGAATAATTTTAATAGCTTGAGGTGATCTGAGATGACATCATACAAAAAGGATAGTCCTAGATTTGATGGTACAAAATGCTCTCTGGAAAGTCAGAATGGAGTGTCACTTGAAGTGCATTGGTGAACCTTTCTAGAAGATTACACAAAATGCATATACTATTCCTTAGAATGGTCCTAAATCTGAAGATGAGATAAAGCAATCAAAATTTAATACCAAGGCTATAGAAGCATTATTGAGTGCTTTGATAGATTCGAAGATGACAAATGTGATAGGATTGAAGTATGCACATGATATTTGGAAAAAGCTGGAAACATTGTATGAAGAAGATGCACTAGTGAAAAGTGTTAAGCTACAAAGTCTAAAAGGCAAGTGGGAGAACATGAAGATGAGTGAAGATGAGAAAATATTTTCCTTCTCACAAAAGGTAAATGAATTACTGATGGACATTAGATGTGTTGGTGGAACCTTGGATGAAGAAGAGATTGTGGCTAAGATACTTAGATATGTGCCTAGTTCTTACAAAATAAAATCTCATGCTATTGACGAGCTCAGGATAGTAACAAATGTGAGAAGGGACATGCTGATTGGAAAACCTTTTGCTTTTGAATTGATTGAATTTGGCGAGTCTTCTCATAAGACGAAATTTGCATTCAAGGCTACTGTATCCGGAAAAATCCAACAGAGATATAATCCGAGAGAGAGTTCCAAGAAGATAGTGGAAATGCAAAGAGAAATAGAGTTTCCACGTATAAAATGTTGGTGTTCATGTGTCGTTGATGTGTTAATGATTTATGCTTGCACTGTTAATTATCAGATCAAATATTAAAGTTTGATTAATGTTGAATAATTTTGATTTTGGTAACTACCGATTCACCCCCCCTCTCAGTTATCTATCCTTGTTTTTCCAACATCATGAAACATGAAGTATGAAATTGATGATACCTTGTATGTTTTCTTGTAATACAAATATGTGAACTAGAATGTAGTGGCCATGAAGACTGTAGATATTGGATGTGAAACAATGCTTTCAAGTAGGTCCTCAATGCAAAATTAACTATCTTGGCTCAACAACATGCATGGATGCATAAAACCCTTGACATGATGAAATGATCTTGAATTTCTACAATAAACTCTTGATAATCTACCTTGAAATTCCTTTGAAATGCTTGTGGAATTCTCTTGTAAGCTCAAAATTTCTATAAGGATTCTCTCTCAAAGTTGATAGGCGAAACAATGTGAATTAACCCCTTATTTATCACAAATTGAGGAAAAGGGATACTTTTTTCATTACTAAAATATCTTCCCAAGGGGGAGGAGGAGAATTAAAAAAAATGCTTTTGTGATTCTCAATGATTGAATATTCTTTCACCAAGATACCTTCATCACTAATAGGAGAGGTATCAAGAGAAGAACAATTATGATTTTCATGATTGTCTATGTTTGCATCGTCTTGTTTCAAAGATTTAATGGATGATCTAGGTGAGATGAATTACCCACTTGGGCTTCATCTAACATGTCAAAGTCATCACAACTAAAGGGTTCAAGATTCATCATTTAGTTTTTGTTTTGTTTTGTGTGATGTTTTTTTGTTTTGTTTCCTAATCAATGCCAAATGTAGCTTAATCTTATCAAACTATAAAATAATGCTATAAATAAAATAAAATTATAGTAATCTAATTCTATCCATAATTGAAACATGTACTTAAAATGCACCAAATTAAACTAGATATATAGAAACAAATGAAACAAAAACTGAGTGGACTGAAACAACGATCTAACAGTAGAAAATTTAAACACAAAAATGAAGTTTTTAATGTTTTAAATTGTAGATTTAGGTCTGACATGGGACTAAATAAATCAAAGGGGTGAATGAGTCCTAGTTATAGTTTTTGGAAGGTTCAAACACTAAAAAGTAAACAACATGAGATTCCCATAAATCTATTAAAACCACCTATACAGGGACTAAATTTCCCAGAGGGATGAATTAGTCCCATATTAGGGTTTTTACACCAAATTCAACAAATTCTAAGTTTTGTTTAAGGTTTTTATCTTGTATGTTGGCTTGACTATTTGCAATTACAAAATTTTAGTAAAATTGAACAATTTCAGAGGCAAAAATGTAACCTATATGCACTTTCACTAATGCAAAGTTTAGAAGCCCTAAATGCAAATTAACTAATGCAAGATCTAATGAAAAGCTAATGTAAGCTATATCTAGGAATTTTATGCACTTAAAATAAAAAATAAAGGGTTTGAATGTTAGGTTCACCAAAATGAACTGATGGAAAATAGGGTGTGTCCACCTTTTAGGAGATGGACAACTTAGGGGACCCTATTTTTACTCTAAGTTCATCAAAGGAAACCCTAGAAGCAACAACCCAATGATTCAATTGAGAGAAGAGGTTGCTACAAGGTCTCCTTAGGTGTGATTAAAATGGGGTTCACCACTAAGAAAATTCTTAGAAAGAAGGAAATAAAAGCAATATGTAAATCTACTTAGAAAATAGAACTTGAAATCAAATTGATAAATAAAAGATATACAAAGGTACTTGGAGGATTGGAGATGAGTAAGAAAAATTTGAAAATGCTAAAAAAATTTGTTTTTAAGGTAAACTAGGACTCATACACCAGACTAGGCAATTTAGTCCTAGTTTAGGGTTTTTGGGCAGAAACTAGAATCTCATAGTAACAACTTAGAATACATTGAAATCCGGTAAAAAGGTTGTCTTGGGAATCATATGCATAGAATATTGTAAAGTGTCCTACTTTCTTGAAAAGTGTACCAAGAGTAGGATTTTGAATGGAAAATGTAAAGAGCAAAACTCTTTAATTCCAAACATCGACAATTCCTTAAATAAATTCATTTATATTCCACGAAAGTTGAAACTCCATCATTCAAGTTCATTAAATCCAAATGATTCTAAAATAACAACTTAAAGTCTACAAATAGATTCAAAATACTTCCAATTAAATTCATACATGTGTCATCTTACACGACATTTATAAAACAAAAAATATTTGTAACAAAATTTTACAATTTGAGACTTAGGCATTCTGTCGCCTTAAGCTCTACAATAATCATACAAGAAATAAAATAATAGATATATGAAGAAATCTTCCTTTGATCTTCAATCCAATAGCTTATCTTCAAACATGAAGACGAGAACAAGAATCAAGCACTTTTTCCGCCCAACCTCGAAGCTTACGCTTCCTCGAAATTCCTTAGTCATTCAAAAAATACCCGACCCTGCATGAATCGATTAGCAAAAAGATGTCGACAAGCAAGATGGAATCTGGTGCGTGCCTAGTATAACTAGTAAATCCATACACATTTTCATTTTTCTAATTCATTTAAGAAACAAGCAAGTTCGATACTAGGATATGGTAGAGAGTTAATTTCATTCCATCAATTTCAATGGTCCTTAAGTTACTTGGCCAAGTAAAATGTCATGCATGACAAATAATAGTAGTTTTGGAAAAGCAAAACTATGCTCTCTAAAAACCCATATTCGACACTTGTCCTTGAAGGTAACTTTCCAAACACATGTCATGCGCATTCAATTAACAAGCATGCATGGTTCCATTCAAACCAAAAAATATATTTCACAAACACATGAGCTGCAATTTTGTATTCAAACAAACACGGTCTTTAATACAATAATTTCACAGTTTTAAATCACAAATAACATTATGTTGAAATTTAAAATAAAATAATAAAAGTAAATTAAAAGAAGGTGTATCTCAAGTATGTAATCTAAGTACATATTTAAACAGGAATAAGAGAGCACACATTCTTTCGGTTCATTTGCTCGTGAAATTTAATATCACTTTGATATAGCCTTTCTCTAATTTCTTTAATTTCAAGGTAATTATATTTTTACTTTTTTTTTTCTCTTTTTCCTATTTCCATTAAAAACATTATTTTTGCCAAAAACATAAAACCTCATATTAAATTCTGTTTTGAAGGCAATTTTTTAGAATCATTCCCAAAGATTTATCAAATTTAACTGAAGTTTTTCAAGCATATATAATACACAAAAATATTAAATTTTATCATTCTCGAAAACATTCAACAATTTTATTTAAACCAAAAACACTATCTTTTTTGTTTCTTTTGTTTTGACAATTTTATCTCTCTTTGACAAATTGATTTTATCTGAATCTGCATCATAATGTTTTTCTTGTGTGCATCGTTTCAATATATTAAATCAGAATTTCCTAAAATAAATAAATATACTATTTCTTGATATTTTTCTGGTCAAGCTGTTCAACAAATATTTGTTTAAGTTATTCTTTGATTTTCCATAAAAACATAGTTTGGTGTAAGATATTTCTTCTAAATTAGATTAAAAAAGTGATTTATTTTCTATTCAAATTAAAATACAAGAATAAAAGAGAAATAATTAAATCCAGTTGTGGATTAACCATAAATTTGGTGAATATTCTTTTCATTGAATCTACCTGGTATTCCTATAGATGTGTGTTTCTTGATTATGGTTTGTTGGTGTTTCCTATTGTTTTGATTGTCTTTTTATTTGTGTTCATTTTTCCCCTTCCTCTAGTCTCTCCTCCTTACCTCTATTCTCCTTACTTCCCTTTTAGCTGAGTCCTCTTTCTCTTTTATTGTCTTACGTGGGATGAAGGGAGGCAGATATTTTTTCTTTATTTAACTCTCCCCTGGCCACCCCTTCACCTTTCCTCATGCGCATGGGAGGTAAGAAACCTCACAAACAATAAAAGACTATCCTCCTTCACTCGCGCCTCTGCTCTCCTTCTCTTTTGCGCACCTCTGTTCAATCTTCCCATGTGTACCTCTCTTTATCTCTCCATGTGCACCTTCCAAGTCCTTGCACTCATGTATGAGTGAGTTTATCACGTCCCAAATAAATGAATCTAAAAATTGTTCTCATTATAGTCATGCATGGGGAAGGAATAGAATGGGAAATAAAAATAATCAAAGAACTGTTCTCCTCCCTTTGGCGCATGGGTCCAACAATAATCTGAATCCAATCTAGATAAAAGAAAAATATCTCCTTTTTGCCTGCCTTCCAAAAACGGATTTCTCTCCCTTAATTCAAATTTCCTCCCTTTCCTCCCATGCAAAATGGTGGAGTTTTCTTAATATTAGATCCACTATTCCTGCTTTGATCTCTAGCAAAATTTTCCAAAACTCCAAGTTCTTCTTTTTGTTTTGCATGCAAAATTGATTGTGATGTAATTGTTTTCAATTTGATAAATGTTGTTTTGTTTTCAATTCCAAATTTGAACATATCTTGTTTTCTAATTTGTTTTCAATAACTTATTTTGATATTTGTCTATTTCTTCAAAAAAATCTTTCCTCTTTCATTTATTAAATGAGGAGATATCAATAAATCAATAACACTATTTTAAATTTTTATATAACTTCACCATTAGATGTTTATTCCATTAATTTAGAATAAAAGCATTATTATTTTCAACTAAAAATAAAATATTTACACAAAGAATTAATTATTTAAATAAAATCAATTTCCCCATAAAAATAATCAAATTTCCATTTAAAACAAACAAATTCTTTTTCGCAATTTCGTTCAACAAATGCATAACCATTATAATAATTAAAATTTAAATCATTTAATCATGCAAAATACATTCTAATTAATTAAATGGTGTGTGAGATTCCATCATCCTCATTAACATATAATGGCTAAAATGACTCTACCTGATCAATTTTCTCACCTTCATTCTCGTTCACATGTTCCTACTTTCACTTGCACTCAATTTCTCATCAGCAATGACAAATCTCAAATTTCACAATAATGAATTTCAAATAATTTCATGTGCATTTTAATTTCAATTTCAATTTCGATTTCAATTAAATAATCAGCTATCATAAATATTGAATATCTCATGATTAATAATTGCATTTAAATAAATGATAAAATCAGTATGTGACATCCTTCCCCTCTTAAAAGAGACATCGTCTCGATGTCTTATTAATCAATCAATAAGCATAGTATCTCAATCAATAAAATATAGTATCTCAATCATAATGAAATAATAACTAACATCATAGTTCTTAAAACATAGGCATAAACAATCCATAGTAGCATCGACACTATCCAAGTTCATAACATGTGAATCAAAAACTAGAGTATCAAGTATCTCCACATAAAGCAAATACTAATCTAAGAAAGAAAATGAGGAAAATGATGGTCAATCGTCTCAGAATCCTCCCATGTAGCACTATCCTCAGTATATTGGTCTCACTGGACCTTGTACTGAGTACTATCCTTGTTATGCAGCTTAATGCTATGCATGTCTAGGATTCAGATGGGCTCCACTAGCACCACCCTTGGATTTCGTACCTGTAATGAATGCCACTAAAGTATATTAGATGCATCATGATGGTATGGTTTCAATAAAGAAACATGGAATACATTATGGAGTCGAGCTAGAGCAAGTGGTAACGCTAGTCTATAAGCAACTGGATTAATGACTTCTAGTACATCAAAGGGTCCCACAAATCTCAGTGCCAACTTTGACGATTTCACAAATGAGATAGAGCTATTATGAGGCTTAACCCTCAAAAAGAATTTATCTCCCACAACAAATTGTCTGAAAGTCAAGTTTCTATCAGCATAGCTCTTTTGTCTATCAGCTGCTTCCCTCAACCTACTCTTGATCAACTTCATTTGCTCATCCATTTCCTTGAGCATATCAGAACCAATGATGATTCTATCTTCCATCCTATCCCAACTAATGGGTGCATGACATTTCTGTCCACAAAGTGCCTCAAAAGGTGCCATACCCAAAGATGCATGGAATGAGTTGTTGTAGGAAAACTCAACCAATGGAAAATATTCCTCCCACTTGTACTACTGATCCATGCAGTACATCCTCAATAGATCCTCAACATCCTAATTGACGCTTTATATTTAGCCATCATTTTTTGGGTGATATGCAAAAATAAAATTCAATTTAGTTCCTAAAGTTGCATTTAGTGTTGTCCAAAACCTAGATGTCATTTTGGTATCCCTATCAAAAATAATGGTCTCTGGTACACCATGCAATTGGAATATCTCTTGCACAAATTTCTTCACAAGCATCAATGATCCATCTTTCAGATTTCCAGGTATGAAATGTGAAACCTTTGTTAGCTTATCAATGACTACTAAGATGGTATCATGCCTGTTCCTGATCAAAGGTAATCCTTGGATAAAATACATACTGATTACTTGCCACTTATACTTAGGTATATCGTGGGGATATAAAAGTCTTGTTGGATGCATATGCTCAGCCTTGACCCACTGGCATTCTAAACGTCTAGCCACATATCCAAAACATCTTTCTTGAGCTTAGGCCAAAAATACAAAGTCTTCAACTCTGCTACCATCTTCGTAACTCCTGGATGCCTTGAGTAAGGTGCATCATGTACTTCCTCTAGAATAAACCTCCTCAAGTCTCCACCCTTAGGGATATACATCCTTCCCCGATATCTCAAAATACCATCATACTCCATCACATATCCATCAAATCTATGATCAGAAGGATCTGCCTCTAAGGCTTGCTTGACACTCTCATAATTCTCATATGTTGGAAGATATTGCAACACTTGTTGTCTCAAATTTGACCTTGTAGTCATCATAGCAGAGAGATGTCCTCTCCTGCTAAGAGCATCTGCAACTCTATTTTCCTTTCCCTTGATATACTCAATACCAAAATCATACTCACTTAGGAACTCAAGCCACCTTCTCTGTCTCGCATTGAGGTTAGGATGTGTAAAGATGTACTTAAGTCCTAAATGATCTATCTTTAGTTCAAATGGTTTCCCTAGGAGATAATGTCTCCACATCTATAATGCATGAACAATACCTGCAAGCTCAAGATCATGTCATACATAATTCAATTCATATTGTTTTAGTTCTCTGGACTCATATGCTACCACTTTCCCTTCCTACATCAACACAACTCCTACGCCTTCACCTGAAGCATCTGTAATCACTATGAAGTTCCCATTAGGATCTAGTATGGTCAAAACTGGTGTCAATGTCACCTTCTGTTTTAGAATTTGAAATGCCTCCTCACACTTCTCAGTCCACTCAAATTTCCTTCCCTTCTTACGAAGAGAAGTAATAGGTGATGCTATCTTGGAAAATCCTTCCACATATTTTGTGTAATATCCTACAAGTCCCATGAAACTAAGAACTTCAGTAACACTTTGCGGTTTTGGCCAATCTACAATTGCTTCTATCTTCGCAGGGTCAATTGAGATTCCCTCAACAAATATGACGTGGCTCAAATAGTGAACCTTCTTCTGAAAGAAAGTACACTTCAAAAGCTTACCAAAAATATTTCGATCTCTTAGTCTTTGCAAGACTATTCTAAAGTGCTTCTCATGCTCCTAATTTTTCTTAGAGTAAATCAAAATATCATCTAAACAATCTCTAAAGATGTTGTTCGTAAGATTCATGAATGTCACTATGGTATTCATTAGACCAAAAGGTACCACTGTAAACTCGTAATGTCCATATCGAATTTGGAAGGTTGTCTTTGGAATAACCTCATCCTTAATCCTTAGCTATTGGTAACCTGATCTAAGATCAATCTTAGAAAACACTGTAGCCCCTTTCATCTGATCAAATGACTCATCTATCCTAGGTAAAGGATACCTATTATTAATGGTAACCTTGTTCATCATTCTGTAATAAATACACAATCTCAAGGTCCCATCCTTCTTCTTAACAAATATTACCGGTGCACCCCATGCAAATACACCTGGTCTAATAAATCCCTGCTTCAATAACTCCTACAATTGAACCTTTAGATCATTTAACTCTGTAGTAGTCATTTTATATGGAGCCTTGGATTGAGACTTAGTTCCAAGTAAAAGTTCAATCAAGAAATCAAATTATCTCTCTAGTTGTAACTTGGTAAGTTCTTCAGGAAAGATATCCCAGAACTCCCTAAGAATAGGATAGCCCTTTGGAATTTGTTCTTCAGTAAGTTCTTCACTCACCAATATAGCATATATGGAACATCCTTTCCGATGTGCTTTCTTTAGCTCCATGGCTGAGATATGTCTCAACTTAAGAGGCTCTTGAGATCCAAAAATCTCAACTGGATGTCCAAAATCATCAAGACAACTCACAATATTATCCTCACAATTCACTATGGATTTATGCCTAGTTTACCAATTGATCCCTAGGATCACATCATATGAACTCAACGGTGCTACATATAGGTTAACTTGGGTTTGGAAATCTGGTATCTCTAAATCACTACACGATAGACATGAATCTACCCTCTTCTCTACTCGGTTATCATACTGAACCATCCATGCATGTGACATATAAACAGGTCTAATAGGTAACTTAACAACTACTTTAGGATCAATAAAGCATTCAGTGGCTCCTGTATCTATCAAAATATAAAATGATTGACCAAAAAGCATACCCGTCATCTGAATAGGTGAAGCTTGAAAATCTTCTTGACGGTTGTCAACCACTGCATAAATTTGGTGTTGCGGTGCTCGCCGATCATTTCATCCTTTCTAACCTCCTATAGGTTGAGAGCAATTGGAGGCATAGTGATCTCCTCCACAATTCTAAAATCCACCTCGTGGCCCTGGGTGACACCTGTCCTGTTCTTGATATTAGAGAAGTTGGTGTTATTATTATTCACTTTCTTGTTTCCACCATAGTTTCCTTCTTCTTTATTCTGAGAGTTTGTTCCTCTCTTCAGGTTCCTTATCTACTGATTTTTGTTACCCCTCTGTTTATTATTGTTATTATTTTGGAACTTCCTATTTCCAAATCCAGATTTAGTATTCACATTCTTTCTGTAGTTAGGTACCTATTGCAACTTTTGTTCCTATTTTATAGCCTTCTCGAAGACCTCATCCATATTCAATGGATTATGAATATCCACATTAGCTCCAATCTGTGGCCTCAATCCTAGGATGAATTTTTGAATGCAAAACCATTCATTCATCTGATACTGTGGTATGTACTTCAGGAGATTAGTGAACCTCTCCTAGTACTGAGTAATTGTCAAACCACCTTGTGTCAAATTCTGAAACTCTATCATCTTCCTATCAAAGAACAGTTGTGGAAGCCATCTCTTCCTGAAAAGTTGCAAGAATACTTCCCATGTAGTCCCACCTAGTAGTAACTTCTTCTCAGTCTTCTCATTATCCCACCAAGTAGCAACTTCTCCAGTGAGTTGATATGCAACCCAAACTGCCTTGGCCTCATTAGACATATTCTTGAGCTCAAAGTACTTTTCCATTTCAATTACCTTGGCTTTAGCTCCATCACCGATGGTCTTACCATCAAACTTGGGTGGGGCTACCCTTTTCAAGTATTTTTCCAACTCCCCTTCAATCCTAGCTTAAGGATTTGGTATTTCTTCAACCCTTGGATTCTCATTATTGGGTTGTTCCTGATTTTGGGGAATTTCACTCTGAGGGTTTTTTCCTTCTTTGACTCCTCAAACTTCTTGTTCCAGATTATCTATTCTGGAACCTTGCCAATTCAAAAGATTGAGAATCTAATCCAACCTGTCATTCTCATTACTTGCAGAAACTCCTTTTCCTCTTGTACCCATTATGTATCAACAATTCCTGCATCAAGGAATGTTTCTTTAGCGTAATGGACAAAGGACCCTAGCGTTCAAACCTAGGGATCTGATATCGAATGTAAAGAGAAAAACTCTTTAATTCCAAACATTGAAAATTCCTTAAATAAATTCATTTATATTCCAAGAAAGTCGAAACTCCATTCATTCAAATTCATTAAATCCAAAAGATTCCAAAAGAACGACTTAAAGTCTACAAATAGATTCAAAATACTTCCAATTAAATTCATACATGTGTCATCTTACACGACATTTATAAAACAAAAAATATTTGTAACAAAAGTTTACAATTCGAGACTTAAGCATTTTGTCGCCTTAAGCTCTACAATAATCATACAAGAAATAAAATAATACATATATGAATAAATCTTCCTTTGATCTTCAATCCAATAGGTTATCTTCAAACATGAATATTTGAACAAGAATTAGGTGCTTTTTCCGCCCAAACTCAAAGCTTAAGCTTCCTCAAAATTCCTTCGTCATTCAAAGAATACCCAACCTTGAACGAATCGCTTAGCAAAAAGAAGTCAACAAGCAAGATGGAATCTGGTGCATGCCTAGTATAACTAGTAAATCTACAAGCATTTTCATTTTTCTAATTCATTTAATAAACAATAAAGTTCGATACTAGGATATGGTAGAGATTTAATTTCATTCCAGCTATTTCAATGGTCCTTAAGTTACTTGGCCAAGTAAAATGTCATGCATGACAAATAATAGTAGTTTTGGAAAAGCAAAACTACGCTATCTAAAAACCCATATTCGACACCCGTCCCAGAAGGTAACTTTCCAAACACATGTCATGCACATTCAATTATGAAGCATGCATGGTTCCATTCAAACTAAAAATTATCTTTCACAAACACATGAACTGCAATTTTGTATTCAAACAAACATGGTCTTTAATAGAATAATTTCACAGTTTTAAATTAGAAATAACATTATGTTCAAATTTAAAATAAAATAATAAAAGTAAATTAAAAGAAGGTGTATCTCAAGTTTGTAATCTAATTACATATTTAAACAACAATAAATGAGCACACATTCTTTCGGTTCATTTGCTCGTGAAATTTAATAACACTTTAATATAGCCTTTCTCTAATTTGTTTAATGTCAAGGTAATTATATTTTTACTTTATTTTATTTTCTTTTCTGTTTTTCCTATTTCCATTAAAAATATTATTTTTGCCAAAAAAATAAAACCTCATATTTAATTTTGTTTCGAATGCAATATTTTAGAATGATTCTCGAAGATTTATCAAATTTAACTCAAGTTTCTCAAGCATATATAATACACAAAAATATTAAATCTTATCGTTCTAGAAAACATTCAGCAATTTGATTTAAACCAAAAACACTATATTTTATGTTTCTTTTGTTTTGACAATTTTATCTCTCTCTGACAGTTTGATTTTTTTTCCGAATCTGCAACATACTGTTTTTCTTGTGTGCATTGTTTCAATATATTAAATCAGAATTTCCTAAAATAAACAAATCTACTGTTTCTTGATATTTTTCTGTTCAAGCTATTCAACAATTTTCTATTTAAGTTATTCTTTGATTTTCCGTAAAAACACAGTTTGGTGTAAGATATTTCTTCTAAATTTGATTAAAATGATGATTTGTTTTTTGTTCAAATTAAAATACAAGAATAAAAGAGAAAGAATTAAATTCAGTTGTGAATTAACTATAAATTTGGTGAATATTCTTTTCATTGAATCTACTTGGTATTCTTGTAGCTGTGTGTTTCCTGATTTTGGTTTGTTGGTGTTTCATGTTGTTATGACTGTCTTTTTATCTATGTTATTTTTTCCCCTTCCTCTAGTCTCTCCTCCTTACCTCTATTCTCCTTACTTACCTTCTAGCCGAGTCCTCTTTCTCTTCTACTATCTTATGTGGGATGAAGGGAGGTAGAATTTTGTTCTTTGTTTAACTCTCCCCTAGCCTCCCCTTCACCTTTCCTCATGCACATGGGAGGTAAGTAGCCTCAAAAACAATAAAAGACTGCCCTCCTTCACTCACGCCTCTGCTCTCCTTCTCTTTTGTGCACCTCTCTTCACTCTTCCCCTGCGCACCTCTCTTTATCTCTCCCTGTGCACCTTCCAAGTCCTTGTACTCATGTATGAGTGAGTATATCAAGTCCCAAATAAATAAGTTTAAAAACTGCTCTCATTACTTTCTCCTAGTTGCGCATGGGGATAGTATAGAATGGGAAATAAAAATAATCAGAGAACTGTTCTTCTCCCTCTGGCACATGGGTCCAACAATAATCTGAATCCAATCTAGATAAAATAAAAATAACTCCTTTTTGCCTGCCTTCCAAAAACAGATTTCTCTCCCTTAATTTGAATTTCCTCCCTTTCCTCCCATGCAAAATGGTGGAGTTTTCTTAATATCAGATCCACTATTCCTACTTTGATCTCCAACAAAATTTTCCAAAAACTCCAAGTTCTTCTTTTTGTTTTGCATGCAAAATTGATTGTGATGTAATTGTTTTCAATTTGATAAATGTTGTTTTGTTTTCAATTCCAAATTTGAATGTATCTTGTTTTCTATTTTTTTTTCAATAACTTATTTTGATGTTTATCTATTTCTTCAAACAAATCTTTCCTCTTTCATTTATTAAATGAGGAGATATCAATAAATCAATAACACTATTTTACATATTTATATAACTTCACCATTAGAAGTTTATTCCATTAATTTAGAATAAAAACATTATTATTTTCAACTAGAAATAAAAGATTTACATAAAGAATTAATTATTTAAATAAAATCAATTTCCCCATAAAAATAATCAAATTGCCATTTAAAACAAACAAATTCTTTTTCGCAATTTCGTTCAACAAATGCATAACCATTATAATAATTAAAATTTAAATAATTTAATCATGCAAAATACGTTATAATTAATTAAGTGGTGTGTGAGATTCCATCATCCTCATTAACGTCTAATGGTTAAAATGACTCTACCTGATCAATGTTCTCACCTTTATTCTCATTCACCTATTCCTGTGTTCAGTTGCACTCAATTTCTCATCAACAATGACAAACCCTGAATTTACAATAATGAATTTCACATAATTTCATTTGCATTTTAATTTCAATTTCGATTTCAAGTAAATAATCATCTATCATAAATATTGAAAATCTCATGATTAATAATTGTATTTAAATAAATGATAAAATCAGTACGTGACAAAAACTTTGTGAGCCTCTGAGAATAGATTAAATAAGAACTTTCCCACTAGTTTCATGTAAATAAGTTGGATATCTTGCTCTGGATTTGAGGGTAGAAGCACAAAGTTGTGTCACACTCTCGACCAACTAAATAGTTATGAGAAAAACATTTTTGGCTGAAAATGTGTCAACGAATAGGGTTCGACCGAAACCATGTGGCCTATACATGGCACACAAAGTTTCAACCGAATATGTTTCGGTCGAATCCGAAAATTTTAAATGTTTCCCTTTGTTGCTTTGAAATTGGCTTATTTTATATACATGGTTTTGGTAGAAAGGGTTTCGATTGAAACCCTTTCTACCAAAACTATCTATGTCGCATCCTAGTTGGCAACCAACTCAACATTTTTTAGAATTTTTTGAAACTTTCAACTTTAATTATGTGTTTATCCAATAAAAATAATTTTTAAAAAGAAAAAAGAAAAATACTAATTTGTAGAGCTTAGAGTGGTGAATCCAAATATGTAATTTTTTAATATATTTTAATAAATTTTAATATATATTTTTTTAAATAATGCAAGTAGGTTGTTAAATCTAAAAAAGAGGTTGATTAGAAATTAAAAGAAAAATAGTAAAACATGTTAATTTTTTTTGAAAAATATATGGTACACTAGAGAAGAGTATCCTCTGAAAAAGGGTATAATTTTTTTAAAAAATGATTTAAAAAGTAGACAATAGGTGACGTCAAATGAAAATTGTCAAATTCTAACTAGTTTGACTTTAAAATGTTATTACGAGAAAAATATACATCAAAATTTCAAATTTCTTTTTTCATGCTCTAGATATTGAAGTTACCTATTTCAAGAAAAAAACATTATAGGAAAATGAAGTTTTTTTCTATTTGTTTCTTGATGTCAAGTGAAGGTCATTTTTTTATAAAATTTTCAACGTTCCAAAATCTACTCTTAAAATGATAAAAAAATTAAAACAATTTTTAAAAAATCTAAAAAAATTACAGCATTAAACTTCATCAATATTTTTACATTTCATTAGTTTACATAATTTTGAAATTCAAAACATAAATACCACTTTATGTGGTTGAAGTTCATAATTTTTTTTTATTGGCTAATTCCTTTATAAAGTGTGACATAGGTTTGTGCTTTTATCCCTGAGTTTTTGTAAGCCTTGACAATATCTTATGACAACTTTTGCAACTTTTACAACTTCGCAATTTTGGTACTTTTGATGGCTTCAAATCCACTTTTTCTTTAACCTATAAACTTGCAACATACAAAGAGAGATAAAAAGTGTTGGTTTTTTAGGAAATGGGGATTTTCATGATTCACCTAGAAAACATCATACTTTATTAGTTTGTGAGTCAAGAGCATCTTAGGTATGGATCCTGCTAATATTTCTATGGAGCTTGCTAGTTTGTGATTTTCATACCCTCCTTTTGTGTTTGTGTTTGTGTTGTGTCTTGTCATGTATGTTTTGTGTTGTCTTATTGCATTTCATACATGTGTGTTCCTTTTCCCTTATGTTGTCTTGTCATAGGATCTTGAATCCTAGTGGCTTGTGCACTCCCCCTAGATTGATTTTCATCCCATCTCTTCAACATTTGGATACTTGGACGCCTATTGAAATATTTGCACTTTAGTGTGAGTCTTAGTGTAAGTTCATATTTCCACTAAAGTGGGGCCTAAATGTAGCATCGTAAATTGTTGCCCTTGACAATTTTTCACACTATTTTTTTCTCCCCCCTTAGTGATTGGACCAAATAGTACACCTGATTTCTTAAATTATGCATCCAATGGCCTATTTTAACACTTCTCAAGAAATCAAATATGCAAGATCCAAGCATACACTTAATATATTTTTCTCTTAGTACTTCGGATCCCAAAAATTAAGGGATCTATACTAGGGCATCCCTGCACTCTAGTCCCCTTAATGTGGCCCAAAAATTCAATGTGTTGGTGGATATATGAAATTTAAATTTTGATTTTCAACTATCAAGATTTAATTTTCAATAAATTAGAACAATTTCATATAAATACTAAGTATTTTGACAATTTCAAGAGACAACTATGATCAAGCAATTTAGAGAGGAATTATCATACTTCAAGATCCAATTCAAGAGCATTCAAGAGTAGAATTTAGACAGTTATTGAAAAATTTCATCATCAAAGGATGATGTCAATTTTTATTATGGGTTTATTCATGTGTATTCATGCATTTTGTTTGTGAGGACTAACCCTTGTATGTCTTCAAAAAAAATCAAGCCAAATTGTAATCAAGCCTTGAGGAAATGTGTGTGACTTCAATACTTTAAGGAGATCAGATTTGAGATGTAATTTGGAGTCCATTGTTGATTCCCCGTTCATTTATCATTATTCTCTATCCCTCAAAAGGATAATCTCCCTTTCATCAATTTTTCCATTGTGGAGATGGAAACACAATTATAAAGTTTGACTAAGGAAAGCCCCTATATATGGCACAACCCTTTCTTTTATTTTGAATGTACAGGTACATATTTGAAGAGGATTGAATAAATATTTTATGGCAATGATGAGGTGGAAAAGTAGGGCAAACCCAAATGCATGAGCAAGAGGATGAACCACGTAATTTTCCAACACTAATCACTATGATTAATGTAATTATGAGAGGCAAAAGATGCAAATAAAAATAAGAAATGATACCTAATTGTTATAGAAACTAGGGGGGGAGTTTTTAGAGCATAAAAATCTATGTGCCTAGTAAAAAATTTGTTGTTTTTAAGATATAGAGGACTCATTCACCTTCAATGGTGAATGGGTCCTTTTAGGGTTTTAGAAAACTAATGTCTAGGTCTTGTACTTCAATGTATGCACTCTCAATTCCTTTGTTTCCAACTCTTGAAAGTTAGAAAATTAATTATGTAGAGCTATTTCCATGATCTTGCAAGATATATGACAACTTTTGCAACTTTGCAACTTTGACAAATTTTCTCCAAACTTGCTCTACTTGATCTTCAACCTATAAATTTACAATCACACTCAAGGGTAGAAAAAATTATAGATTGTTAGTGAATGGAAGTTTTCCTCAGTCAAACCCTTTGAAGGTAATTAAACCAAATGATGAAATGAAGCATCGAACATGAAATATGTAAATGATGTCACCTTGGATGTTGTCTTGTGAAATAAATCTGCAAACTAACATGTAGTGGCCATGAATAATTTAGATCTTGGATCCTTGAATGTGATTTGAACAATGGTTGCAAGTAGATATTCAATGGTACATCCACTTCTTTAGCTCAACAAAATGAATGCATGCATCAAACCCTTGATATGATGATATGATCTTGAATTATTGCAATGAATTCTTGAAATCTACCTTGAAATGCCTTATGAATGCTCTTGAAATGCTTTATTTTATTAATAAATTTCAAATGCTTGGAGACAAAATGAATTTCTAGGAGAAACAATTTGAATTAACCCCTTATTTATACTAAATTAGGAGATTAACCTTGAAATTCAAACAATTAAGTCCAACACAAGATCTGGAAATAAATATTATTAAAAAACTACCAAAATGAAATTCAAACAGGGGGGTCTCATTAAGAGAGGACCACCCATTTGCCACCTAGGGTGAATGGGTCCTGGCTCAGTTTACCAAGACCTAACCCTAGGGGATGGAAAGAGCACTAAAAATCCATTCCCGATCAATTGAAAAATGGAGGTCTTTTAAAGGGAGGACCCATTTTCCACCTAGGGTGAATGGGTCGTAGCACCATTTTCTAGGACCTAACTTTTCCCAATGATTTTTTTTTATTAATTAAATCATAAGTGTCAGGATAGAGCTTCAGGAGGTGTCAAAATTAAGGCTTAAATTTGAATTAAAAGGGGTTAATTAATCAAATTACCCACAATTAATTAATTATCACCTAGATAAATATTAAAGTTCCTTATAACACTTTAAAACACTTAAATAAGGCATAAATTTAAATACATTTTACTAAAAAGGGGCCCATACGACTTAATTAAGCAAATACAACCTAGATAAGTGTGAAAGTGTGTTACAACACTTTACAACACCCTTGCAAAGGATCAATTAAGGAATGTTTCAATCAAATAAAAGGTCCTAGAATATGTGAATGTGTACAACACATTACAACACCACTCCAAGACATCATTAATTCAGTTTTAATGTCATTTATCAAAACCAAGTAAGGGAAAAGGCTCACTTTTTTCGTTACTACATTTTGCCTCCACTTTAGTGAGAGGATGACCCCACGCCAAAATCACACTAAATTGGACATACAAGACACCAAGTATGCAACAATAACAAAGATACATGATCATACCCTATAAAAGGCTAATAAAAATAAATAAAAACAAACCTAGATCAAGCACAACTATTAAAACACGATGTGAAACAGGGTTGTTTGTCCATAACATATGTTGCTCACTCTAGGGGTAGTACAACCTCAGTTTTTCCATTAGGTGAGTTGTCCCAATGAATTGGTTTAGTGAGAAATTCATGCCAATGTGTCAACTTCTTACCGTATAATGAGAAAGGCATGCTAGTGTATTGGCTTCCCATCATACTAACTATACCAAATTTATTCTCCTGATAGCTTTAATAAGGCACCACTATTTAATGGTTTTTGTAAATTATTTTGTCATGTAAATTTTTTGTTAAAGGTTATTTTTCTTTGTTCATGTAAAGGTCTTCCTCTTAGGGAGCTTTGTGCCTAATGTCTCTAGGAGATAAAAGGTCAAAAGTGTCAAATTGTTGCCCATGGGATGCCTCATTTGCATCATGCCATGTTAGTAGATCGTACACTCTTGGATGACATCAAACCCAATGACACCACCAAGAAGAGGACACATCAGAAGAAAAAAGAAATCACACCATGAATTTTTTCCAAAAGATATCATCTATGTATGCCCCCACTTTAAAGTAGTTGCTACACCATGACTGTGAGCAATTGCTTTAAAGTAGCCATTTTTTTTTATCCTAAGACCTGAGATCTTTCCTCAGAAAACCCTATTCCAAGTAATATGTTTATGAAGTAAGTTGCATCATGAGATAGGAAGAAAGGGTTGCCCCTACAAATATATAAGGGATCTATGGATTTGCGGTTAGTATGCCAGTGCTATAGTATTGTCATAGAGCATGAAACTTTTATCCTTCCCAAAATACTCATAGAACTGGAAGAATGACACAAAGAAAGAGAAAACAAAGAAAAACCCTTTTGGGTCAACATGGAAGAAACATGAATGTCTCGACGCCTTGCATCATAAGTAAAAGGAAAACACAAGACAAATAAATTATTCTTATGACATAGAGAAAAATGGAGATACATATAGAGGAATGTGCAAAAAGAGAGAGACATCAAACAAAACATCACAGGGGATCACATCACGCACATCCAATCACATAAATAAATAAAAAGTACTAGTAAGGTGTAGGAAAGTCAACCTAAAGAAGGTTGTCTAACTCCTAATCTCAACCAGTATAAATAGAAGGTGGGAACTAGCCAAAGGGATAAAATGAGTTCCAAACTAGGACACACACCAAGTTCAACACTCTTATTAAGAGATTTTTCGTTTAAGCTCATAGAAGAATAAAATAATGTATTCAACTCATCTTGCACGTTTTCATCAATTTTACCAATATCAATGTCATCATCTAATTTAATCTAAACAACAGATCAAATAACAATGTCCATGCAATTTTCGTTTTTATGTTGTAGCGAGGGTTGAGAGTCATCATGCATTGCTTCAGGTAGGTTCGGATGTTGATTTTCTATGTTATTGTTGTTTTCTTCAGTTTTCAATCTATGAGCAATAGAATGACGTCTACATCTATGCTCTCTACCATTTTGATTTCATTTCAATTTATTGTCAATTTGTTTTTGTGTAAGCGTGATCCCATAATACTGGTTTACAATTTTTGAGAGATCCTATTTTTTGCTGAAATCACGTATTTTTGGAAATATAATGATTTAATCCTTAAAAAGTTCCATTTAAAGGATTCCAATTAAAGAGGATTTGATCGAACCACCTTAGATAAAACCCCCTTGAATAGAACCCCGCTAGTTTTAAACCATACCTATAACAGATTCTCCTTTACACCTATCAAAATGCTGATGAAAAACCACTTTTGATTTACCTTTTGGGGGATCAAATGAATTCATTTAATTTTTTTTTAAGTATGTAGTCCTTAATATAAGCTTCCCAAAAAGTATAATTTTAAATAAATTTAATTTTATTAAATTTATTTTTTATTTCTTGTGAATGTAGGTTTTTCACCAAAAAATCAAGCTCTCTATTCCGTACATGTGGAAAAATGGCAGATTATAAAAAAAAATTGAATTTCGATACATACAAAAAAAGTTATGTTGTATACAGTTTGCCTATGTCTGAATTGTAATTGGTTTGACTTCAAAACTTGATTAAGGAAAAAATATTAAATAAAACACTATGAAACCAAATGAAAGTGCTAGATATTGTAGATATAAATTTAAATTCAAAAAAAAAAAGATTTGTATCCTTCATGTAAAAAATGTTATGTTGTATAAAGTGAGCATCACTTCTTAAAAATGGTGTTTACTAAAAAAAACTTGTTTTCAGAGGAGATGGAAAAAGAAGTGCAATCTGATTCCAAAAATTTTGAAAAAAATATATTTAGAATCTATAGAGAAAATGCCACAAATCACTAGTTTGCATCATCTTCAAATTCCTCACTATTTAGCCGCTATAGGTGCCCAAAACTGAATATTTAGTTAGAAAAAATCAGTTCAGTGTCTAGTGTGGCTAGAAATTGTAAACCAGTATTGTGGGATCACCCGTAAGAGTGGGTTTGGAAATCATAGGTTCCTTCTCTTCCTTGGGAGGACTAGAAGAAACAATAGGCAATTTCTCAATCGCTTTCTCTTTGACTTTGTAAACTTGTTTGACTCTAGGAGGGACAACGAGATTGTTTGTATTATCTTGTGGTCTCTTGTAGGAAATTGCAGGAGTTTTTTCTATAGATTTTTCTTGTATGGTTGGAAGTTTTTTTGGTTCAATCATTTTTTCATGAAGGATAGTTGGTTCGGCCATAGGTTGACCCATGTTTTGAAGGGATAGTTCCACTACTTTCTTTTCCTTGAATTTTTGGTAAGATTTGAAAAAGAAATCCTCATGAGGTTTGATAGAAAATAGGCTCAGGCCAAAAGAAATCTTGTGAAAAATTAAATTTTTTCGATGCAGGATTAAATTTGAGATGGTGCATAGTGAAGATATCATTGTCAAATGGAAACTTTAGACATTTATGCATAATCGAAGGAAAAAAATTCATGGAGTGAAGCTATGGATAGCCTAGCTTCACATGAAATTGGTTTGATTTTGGGATGATGGAGAATGAGACTGTTAATGTTTTCGGTCCCAACTTTAAAGGGAGATCTATCAAGCCTATCGTAGGGTAAGCGAATCCATTGTGCATCTTGATCCATGATTTTTGGTTATCATGTGTTTCTTGATATAGCTCATGCGCATATAAGAATTATTTTGTGATCGCATTCTCTCCACAGACAGGATCAATCAATATCCCATTAGTGGGCTTGTTATTGATTCGGTCGGCTATGTAAAGAGGACCATCAGGTGCACGTTTAGGTATGTCATTTTGTGAGAAAGAAATGTGAAGAGGTTGTCTAATCGAGCTCTTAAGAGGTCTAGCTTTGATAAATTCTATCACTTCATGTGAGGGATTTTGTTCAATGGTATTCATATTATCATCATTCGTGTTGAAATTCATCACATCATTCTTCATTTCACTAGCTTTGACAAATGAAATATTGTTCTTAGGTATGGGATTTGTAAAGATTTGCAGATTTTGATTAGGAGGAGCTACAGACTTATTACCTTGATCATTCGCACCTCCAATTTGAAGTTGGTCATTGGCAATAAGGTCTTGCACAAGATGTTTAAGATGCTTATAGTAGTCTGTATTATGTCCATTTTTTTGATGGTGGTAATGACAATTAGCATTTTTACGAAATCCTTTAGGAAATGGTATAGTAGGATCATGTTCTCTAACAGGAGGTAAGGTAAGCATGATTTTGTCAATAATTTGCAACATGATATTATGAAGGGTATCAGGTAAAGGAGTGAATTCTCTCTCCCTATCCCTGAAAGGAGTTTTCATCTTTATAGCAGCCACTTGATTATTATTTTGTTGACTTGTTTGTTGAAGATTTAATTTTAAAATTCCCTTATTTTGTTTCTTGAAAGGTTGATAATTGTTTTGAGTTGTGAATTCAGACTTTTCAAGGTGACTATGGGGATTTTTCACATCACGGTCACTAGTCAAGTTTTGATGATCATGAAGGGTTGTACATAACTATTTGAGGGATGAAAATCTCAAAATTTCAAGTTTTCTTTGAATTTTATCTTGTATGTAGGCAATGAACATTCATTGGAGGTCAGAATCAGGAATCTTAATGTTTACTTGTGGATAAAGTGTTTGGTTTCTTCCAATGAAATTGGTCACTTTCTCATCCTCTTTTTTCTTGCATGTCATTAAATCCGCAAGGGTCATCATGGGACACATGTGAATATGGAAGTGGTTGCAAAAGGAATCAATGAATTCATTGAAAGATCCAATTGAATTGTTTGGTAAATAGGAGAACCACTCTAGAGTAGTATCCTTCAAAGATCTAGGGAATAACTTAGCCAACAATTTATCCACAAAGATGAAATCGCTACACAAGGTTGTGAAGGTGGAACATGGATAACAAGATATCCTCTCCCACCATATTTCTCAAATTGAGGGACCTATATACCTTGTGGAATTTGTGCTCTTAATATGTTGAGGGAAAATGGTGTAGATTTGATGTATTACAAAGGTTGACCATTATTGTTCTGTTGTAATGTTGCTACTTGTTGTTGAAGGGATGTGATGTTTTGCAAAAGTGAATTAATGAGAGGTTCATTTTGGTTATAAGGTTGAGGGGAATAAGGTGGTATAGTGTATGTATCCAGAGGGCTAGTTAATTGTAGGTTATTGAAGGTGGATTGTTGAGGGGGTATTGTATTCGAAGGCATGAAGGTAGAAGGAATTCCTACGAGAATACCTATTGAAGTGTATATAGTGCTAGTAGTTATGACTGTTGTGGTTGGTTGAATGGTAGATGTAGGCTAAAAGGTTGTTTTAGGTCAAAATGTTGTTGTAGGTTGGAAGGTTGTAGGTTGTGTACTAGTGTATGTAGGAATGGATATTGGTACTATGGAGGATGGGATTGGAATTCCACCTTGGATTTGAGTAGACACCAAAGCTTGAGTAGAAGTGGTAATGGTAGGGATGGTGTTGGTAACAAGAGGCAAATTGGTTGTAGGAGGTGAAGTCATGGGAAATGAAGCATGCAAAATATGATCCATGGAGGGTTGATTCTCAATACTATTAGAAAAGAGCTAGGAAACCCAAGATCCATGGTGAGTATGATATCATGGGATGACATGAGCCTCAAAATACATCTTATAATAGTATTACAATCAGGACACCAAGCTGTAAAGCTCGTGCAAGTTTTACAACCCTAGTGTGCAAACCTTAGAATATCAAAGGGACAATGCAATAACCTAGAATGAAGTGCAATTTTCAGATTCTAAGAAATGCAATTTACTGATTACACAATGCAATAAGCTGAAAATAAATTTTTTTGATGCAATTTTGAATTTTAACAATGCACTGAAATGAAGCAATTTAAGCTAAATGCAAGGAAATTCATGAAACAAAAACTCAAGAAATTGAAACAAAAAGGTAATAAAACCAAACAAAAGCTAAAAACTAAGATATTAATGTCTTGAAAATGCAAAGCAGTAGATAGCAGGGACTCATTTGATAGTAAGGGTGAATGGGTCCTAGTTAGATGTTTCTGGGATGTTTTTGTGGATTTAAAAGTGAATTTTGATGATTTTTCAATTGCCAGAAGGTTCAGATCAGACCTGATCAAGGACTCATTCACCAGGAAGGGCCAATGGGTCTTGGTTAGGTATTTTAAAACTATTTTTTAATGATTTGCAACTTCTCAGTTATATCTTTCTATTTCGGGTCTAAGACAATGAGCTTCAATTTTAGGTTTTCTAGAAATGCAATGTAAATATGAAATGAAAAGATGAAATGCAAGGTCTAAATTAAAATTCCATTTTGTTTTCATTTTCAAATGCAATTGTATGAGATGCAAAATGATTGATTTATTTTTTTATTTTTTCAGATTTAAGAAGCACAAAACAATGCAAATTTAAACCCTATATGATATGAAATATTTCAATGCAAATAATTAACCCTAAATGACATCTTAATTCAAAGAAAAAGAATGAAAAATCTAACTTAAGATGTAATAAGATTCTCCAAAAATTAGAAAATTGCAATGTTCAATATGTCAAGTTCACCAGCAATGATGAGGTGGGAAAATAGGGTAAACCCAATTGCATGAGCAAGAGGATGAACCACTTTATTTTCCAACACTAATCACTATAATTAATGTAATTATGAGAGGAAAAATATGCAAATAACAATTAGAAATAATACCTAGCTATTATAGCAACTATGAGGGGATTTTTTTGAGCATATAATGTTTTGTACCTAGTCAAAAAGTTATTTTTAAGCTACATAGGACTCATTCACCTTTAGTGGCGAATGGATCCTTTTAGGGTCTCAAAAAACTGATTTTTGGGTCTTGTAATTCAATTTCTATACTCTCAATTACCAAGTTTCCAGCTCCTGAAAGTTGGAAATTAATTATGTAGAGCTCTTTCCATGATCTTCCAAGATAGATGACAACTTTTCAAAATTTGCAACTTTGACAATTTTGCTCCAAACTTGCTCCACTTGATCTTCAACCTATAAATCTACAATAACACACTCAAGGGTAGAAAAAAAATTTGATCGTTAGTGAATGGGGGTTTTCCTCAATCAAACCCCTTGTAGGTAATTAAACCAAATGATGAAATGAAGCATGAAACATGAAATATGTAAATGATGTCACCTTGGATATTGTCTTGTGAAAAAATCTACTAAATAACATGTAGTGGGCATGAATAATATAGATCTTGGATCCTTGAATGTGATTTGAATAATGGTTGCAAGTAGATATTCAATGCTACATCCACTTCTTTGGCTCACCAATGTGAATGCATGCATCAAACCCTTGACATGATGATATGATCTTGAACTGCTGCAATGAACTCTTGAAATCTACCTTGAAATGCCTTATGAATGCTCTTGAAATGATCTAATGCTTAATAACTTGAATTATTGGAGACTTAGAATGAATTTCTAGGAGAAACAATTTGAATTAACCCCTTTTTTATACTAAATTAGGAGAATAACCCCGAAATTCAAACAATTAAGGTTGACACTAGATCTAGAAAGAAACATTATTTAATTCCCCCTAGAATTAAATTCAAACAAGGGGGTCTCATTAAGGGAGGACCCATTCGCCACCTAGGGTGAATGGGTCCTGGCTCAATTTACCAAGACCTAACCTTGGGGGATGGAAAGAATACTAAAAACCCATTCCAGATCAACTCAAAAATGGGGGTCTTGATAAGGGAGTACCCATTCTCCACCTAGGGTGAATGGGTCCTGGCACAATTTTCCAGGACCTAACTTTTCCCAATGATTTTTTTATTAATTAAATCATAAGTGTTGGGATAGATCTTCGGGAGGTGTCAAAATTAAGGCTTAAATTTTAATTAAAGGGGGTTAATCACTCCAATTACACACAATTAATTAATGACCACCTAGATAAATGTGAAAGTACCTTATAACACTTTACAACACTTAAATAATGCATAAATTTAAATACATTTTACTAAAAAAAGGCCCATAAGGCTTAATTAAGCAAATATATCCTAGAAAAATGTGAAAGTGTGTTACAACACTTGACAAAACCCTTGCAAAGGATCAATTAAGGCATTTTTTATTAAAATAAAAGGTCTGAGAATAGTGTGAATTTGTACAACACATTACAACACCACTCCAAGACATCATTAATTCAGTTTTAATGTTAATTATCAAAACCAAGTAAGGGAAAAGGCTTAATTTTTTTGTTACTACAGTCAATTCATCATTCATGTATTCAAGCACTACAAATTGACAAGATCTAGGAACTACAATATCTCATTAATAGATGAAGATTCGACAACAAGATTCAAAATTGAGAAGCTATAGATTGGGTACCTGAGGACTACAAAATCATATTTCAATTTTAGACACCTATACTAGGGTGTCCTTGCACCTTAGTCAACCAAAACTTAGCTCATATTTGAATCATAGGTCCACACATTTATTCTCTCTTCATTTTTGGTCCTTAAATCTGACTTTCAATTTCTAGTTTTTTGAATTTAATGTCATAATAGTGCATTTTTATAGTCATTTAGTTGCATCATTGCATTTTCATTTCAAATCCATTCTCAATCATTATAAATCACACAAATCACAAAACAAAAGAGGGGTCGATTGACTTACCTAAAAGGTTGCAAGTCAATTTTCTCTTTAAGCCCCTAATCTCCAATGTTATAGTAGTGAAAAATGCCTACATTCTAGATGAAGTCCTAAGGTTTCACTTTTCCACTTTAACAAGAGGTAATTCCACTTTAAAAAGAGGTAATTGAATATACCTTTAGCTAAAGATATTCCATAATAGAACCATTCCTATTTCTCACCTCACAATCATCTACACAACTTGTCCAAACATTTTCTATTTTTACATGTGATTATAGATATTTATAGACTTTCAATAGTTAATCGAGGATTGAATACAAGTTTGGCTTCATATATATTCAAATTTATCTATATCAATTCCAATTCTATACTTATATCTTCTTGAGCTGTTAAACATGAATATTTATTGACTACATGGGGGACCCTAATCCCTTTACTTTCTTCTCTAAAAAACATGTGGACTTCTATTAATTATTTGTAAATCTCCAAGAAGGCCAATTTGTCACTCATATATCTCGAGGAAAAATAAGGTTCCTTGTAACATCCTCCCATTTTGATGTATGAAAATTTGTGGAATTGAATATAACAATTATGAAATCTACATATTCTATTTGTGCTTCTACTAAGAACATTTTAACAAAGCCCCCTTCCAATAGTCTGATTATTTAAAACAGTAGAACATTATTTACTCTTCCAAAGTTTTATGTAGCTACCCCATTGCACCTATAGTGTAGGAAAAATTATCCCCTTTCAAAACTTAATTTGGGTAATAATTAACAATAAATGAGTTTAATAATGCCTTGATTTAGTGTCGTAATATATTTTTCATATTCACATCAAGTTTAGGGTCCTTTTAAATAAAATGGACTTAATTGTGCCTTATTTTTGGTGTTGTAAGGTGTAACATTACACTTTCACATTAGTTTAGGGTTTTATTAATTGATTGAGGTTAATATACCTTAATTGTACCCTTTAATTGAAATCCAAGCATAATTAAATGAAATTTTTGAGGGATAAAACCTGACATTCATAAATGATGCAGTCAAAGACCAAGACCCTGAATTGACGTTTCATTCTTCACAACCACCACACCAATATCTCATCTACCCAGCATAATAAAAATGGTTCTCATAGAGAAATAAACAAACCCACAAAGTTTTGAAATACAAATCATCAATCATACATATATAAGTGCACTGAAAAATTTTGACACACCACATTTCAAAATTTATTTTGAATGTGCAAACAACTTCTATTTGATTTGAAAATTTTGGTATTAGAAACTCCCACCTTCATCTACAAGAAAATAACTGATTTAAAAACTTTCTACCAAGACAACCATGCTAAATATTAGGTTGAAAATCCAAAAAACCCATTTCTAAACACTGGCGTTTGATCCCTTCCAACAACTTTTAAACTTTCATAAATTTTTAGATATTTTAATACATAATATGAACCACAAAAAATAGGGAATTTGAATTTTTTATTATATAACTGAGATTGATTGCAACAACTTGGAGTGCAAATATTTCACCAATTACAAGACTATTCCATTCTCGCAACATCTATTTACAGGCAATCAAAGAAAAGTTCAAACATTCTGAAAAATAAATTACTTGCAAGCCAAAATAAAATTATGAAACTTTGAAATCACCTCCAAAATCCTTTGCAACACTTTGGATGTTGTTGGTATTTTCCTACTCAACTTGTTTTATCACTTCTAGCTGCAACCTTGCTACATGTATGGATGTGTTTGGTGGTTTTGTCATTAATGTTGCCATTGATGTCAACATAGTTCGGATTGATTGTAGATTGTACTTGTATAGTTGAGATACTATAGAAGTGCTTATAGTACATCGAGCCATATTTATGAAGTTGTAGTTGGGATTTTGCGAAGTGATTTTGAGAAAATTTGAGAAATAATGAAGGCAGTATTGAAGTGTGTGTCTTGAGTGTTCTCTAGTATTATGTTATGCATTTCTTTCACATTGATCCTATGTTTGTGTAGATTTTTAGGTGTGTTCATGAGCTTCAATGGATAATATATTCCGAGTTTTAGCTTTCGGTTTGATGGAGAGTGAAAGATGTGTTCACCAGAGTGTGAACTGGTTTGGCAAAACTATTTGTTCATGGACTGGGAGAAATGTTTTGGCTCTGCAGTCTTCGGGAATTTGGTTTCAAATCCTATGGATCTGGGAGATAACTTATTTTGATATTTTTTATGTTTTGACAAACGTGCTTCGTATTTTGTGCTCCATAAGACCTACTCCAGAGCTCTTGTGTGTTGTCGGCTGGTCTGATTAGAATGTTGAAGAGTTTTCTATGAATGAAGTTTTTTATAGTTCTTGTGGATACACTTGAAGTGTTCTTGGAGATGGAATTTTTTTTGGTGAAGCATGTTGATTGATCCATGTGTGATCATCTTATTGGAGATGTGCATACTTCAAATACCATTTTTGTTTTCATTAGGTTTAGCTGACCGAGTGTCTACATGTTACATTAAGATTTTTCATCAAATTAAGAAAGCATGTGATCGATCCAAGATTTTTTTTGGGCCCTAATTAAATGTGTAATTGGTCCTCTCTCATTCTTATCCACTGTAGGAATGTTGAGTAGCTGACCTAATTTGAATTTATAATTTAAAATTGTATAGCCGACCTTGGAGAATGTTCTAAGGTTGAAGACAGTATAAAATCAAATCAAGTTGTGAATTGATCATCCATCCATCCACAAATCAATAAATCAAGTGAAGTGTGTGAAAAGAAAAGTTTACAAGAGAAAATCAAGGAAATAGTACTTTAATGTGTTGGATTCCCAAAAGCAGTGAGCTGATGGTGTCTACAATCTTCTAATCAAGTTGTGAATGTGTGGAACCCTTGTGGTGGATCTGTATTTATCTTTTTCATTTTATGTAGGTAGTGAGCCTCCTTCTAGACAGTAAGTCCCTTTTAAGGTAGTGAGCCTTTGTATTTGGTATTGCATTATTACTATATTGTGAGCTAATCCTCACCATGGTTTTTCCCTCATTATTTTTTCCACATAAATCTAGTGTCTTATGTTTTATTTCTATTATCTGCATTTCATGTTCACACTTAATAACAAATTGAAGTTAGAGTGAAATTGATTAAGGTTAGAAGTAAAGTGATTTGATACAACTGATTCACCCCCCTCTCAATTTTCATGTGCATTTAAACAAATGGTATCAGAGCTCTAGTTCCTCGGTGAAAAACTTAACTGCTTGAGGTAGATCAAATGGTGCACAAGTTGCAGATCCCTATTTTTGATGGATTTGATTATAGTGAATGGAAAGAATAGATGAGAGGACATCTGGTTTCTCTTGGTTTCAAGACCTAGAAATCTATGGAGACAAAGTATGTTATACCATCTGGTGGTCCTTCCTGTGTTGATGAGATTGTGTCTTATGAGGAGAATGAAAAGGAAAGGTATGCTATCTCCAGTGATCTATGTAAAACTAAAAGGACAAAAGTTATTTCTTTAGGCACTTCTCATGAAGTTTGGGAAAAATTGAAAGACATTTATGAAGAAAATCATAGAGTTAAGTTGTCAAGGAAACTAACTGCTAAGAAAAAAATTGAGAACCTGAGAATGGAAGAAGGTGAAGATATTGCAAGATACTATCAAAGAGTTGAACTAATAGAAACTAAAATCTAGAATCAAGGTGGTACTATGTCATATGAAGATATAATTGAGAATATCTTGATGACCCTACCAGAGAATTATAGTGAAAAATTATCTACTATTGAGGAATCATATGATCCAAATAAATTTTCTAAAGAGCAACTATTTGGTGTCTTGACTACATTCGAGATGAAAAAATTTGCAAGAGATAAGGAGAAGACTAAAACAACCTTTAAAGAAATGAAGATAGGAAATGACTCAGATGATGATGATTCAGAAGAGTTGGAAGCAATATTCACAAGGAAATTGAAGAAAGGTACTGGTAAATACAAAGGTAGGTTGCCCTTTAAGTGTTTCAGTTGTGGTAATATTGGTCATTATGCATCAAGATGTCCTAATAGAGCTACACACAAGAAGAACAATAATAATACCAATAATCACAAAGACAAAAAGGATAGGAAGTTCAAGAAATTGTATTATGTTAAAGAAGATGCAAGAATTTTTGATGATGAATCTGACTTTGAGGAGGATAAAGATGAAGGTTTATTTCTAGCCCTAGAAAATAAAGTTGTATTTTCTAACCATGGAAGATGTGCAAAGGAATCTGGTCTAGAAATAAGGAAGGATGAGACAGAAGGTACTCTTGTAACTGCTTTTCATGCTAGATAGGATGAAGACTTTTGTGTAATTGATAGTGGGTGTTCAACTTATATGACTAGAGATAAGAGTAAGTTCACTAAACTTGAAAAGTATGATGGAGGAATAGTTATGTTTGGAGATGAATTTGGTGCTAATATTGTTGCTAAAGGAGCAATTAGTGTTGATGGGAAACATAGTACTGATGAGGTCTATTATGTTGATGTTTTAAGGCATAATCTCTTAAGTGTTGGACAAATGTGTAGAAAAGGTTTTAAGCTTGTGTTTCAAAATAAAACTTGTGAGATCATAAAAGGATCTGAAACTGTGGTTGCAGCTAGAAGAAGAAATCATGGAAACATCTATCAACTTAAGGGAGGTTATGGTTAGTGTTTTGTTTCTCAGATTAATGAAAGTTGGCTCTAGTAGGTCAGAGTATGGGACGTGAATTTCAGAAATCTGATCAAGATTAGTTCTAGGGAAGTTGTCAAAGATCTTCCTAGAATAACAAAGCCTTCAGATTCAATTTGTATAAGTTTCCAGTTGGGAAAATAAACAAGAAACAATTTTAAAGGAAAGGAACAATCATCTACCAGAATGTTGGAATTAATTCATACAAACCTCTATGGCCCTACAAGAATAGAAAGCCTTAATGGTGACAAGTAATTTATGCTCTTAATTGATGATTACTCTAGGATGACATGGGTTACATTTCTTTTAGAAAAATATCAGGCTCTTGATAGATTCAAGGTATTCAAGGCAAGACTAGATAATGAAGAAAACTTGAAAATCAAATGTTTAAGGTCTGATAGAGCTGGAGAAATTACATTTGGTGAGTTTAATGCATTATGTGAAGAACATGGCATACAAAGACATTATTTTTCTTCTAGAACCCCTCAGGAGAATGGAGTTGTGGAAAGTGTTAGAAAATGTGCCTCAACTTGCTAGCTTGAACCTTTGTTAAGAACTTGACGAACTTAGCTTTTGTTCATTCCCTTTCCTTTATACCATGGATTACTTCCTTCTCTTTGGCAGTAGCATGATGAACCTTGGCTTCATCGGCAGAACAATCACATATCGGTGAGTGACAATGTGTTGTCTCACCGATATGCCGATATGTGATGTTTTGTATTAGTGTGACTTGGGTTTATCGGTGGAACTATTCACTCAGCTACAATGATGGACCGATGTCAGATGAAAGCGACTTGGATTCTGACGGAAGTGGGGACCACAACATAGTGTATCGGTTAAGTTTATCCTGATCTATGGTTGTGATGTGTTTAATCCAACAGTGCTCATTATATTATACACTCCTTTGTGGTGAGGACTGACAAACTCTTGTGAAGCAAGCAGAATTGACTGAGCAGTTGACACTTGTCATCTTAATCAACAATGGCCTATAGTCTCGTGCCTCTTGTGGTGGGTCTCGAGTGACTCATGAGGTGTGTGCAGGCTTCGAACATGTGTCATCGTGTTAACTCTTTTTGGGACACTTATTGGGAATATTTTTGAATCCTTTTTTGATTCTCCAATACTTCAAAAGCAGTGTATGCGTGTCTTGGTGGACCTTGGCCATGACAAGAAGAATATGAAGGGGGAAATACATGGACTTGTTGACTATTGATGTGTATACCATTCAGTGGAGGTTGTTGACTTGGACAGAGGCCATTTGGATTCCTAAGAAGTTTTGATGGTTAGTCTACAAGGGAAATTGAATCAAACCAGTTGTGTAGAGAATGAATCGATCATGGCATTTGTTGTGCATGGTAACACACCAAAATCATAATGGGTTGAAGGTTCAATGGTTGTATGATCGATGTGTGGTCAGTTGGTGAATATCATTGTATGCTAATTCAAGTAGCATTGTAACATTGTTATTCTATGTAATGTTGATCAAGGAAATTTTATGTTGTAGTAATTGTCACCTCTGAAGGAGAGACTAAAACTTGTATGCAAATTATTTTGTTGTAATACAGGATTTCATTTTTGGTGTGGTGGGTTTTTCTCCTGTAAGGGTTTTCCCACGCAAATCTGGTGTCAATTGTGTTTCAATTTATTTTCATTTATGTTATTTATTTCATATGCATCTTAGTAAACTGTAATTGAAAAGTTTAAAAGGAATATCTCTTTCTCCTCTGATTCTTGGTATTAGGAAAATTTGTTCCATAATCAAATTTTTCCTAACAAGTGGTATCAGAGCCTAGGCAGTTGTGTTATCCTTGTGGGTAGGTTGGATTTTTTGTGTCAATTTATGTTAAGTGGGAGTTTTGTAGAGGTCTTGAATCTGTCTAATTACAAATTGAGATGGCAATGAAAAGTATGTCGGGAAGAATTGATATTGAGAAATTCAATGGCAGCAATTTTGAGTTGTGGAAACTCAAAATGGAATTTCTATTGGTTGACTGTGATATTTGGGTTGTTGTGTCTAGAACGAAACCTATAGGCATGAAGCAAGAAGATTGGGACCTCGCAGATTGAAAATAAAAAGGATTGATAAGACTTTGTTTGGAAAATTCAGTTCTTTTGAATATTCATGAAGAAAATTCTACATCTTCTTTATGGAAAATACTGAGAGATATTTATCAGGCCAAGTCCTTGGTGAATAAGTTGTACTGTTTGAAAATGGAGGGAGGAACATCTATTGTTGATCATTTGAATACCTTTAACATGTTGATTTCTTAGTTAACATTTTTAGGTGTGAAGATTGATGAAGAAGATTGTTATATGCTCTTGTTATGTTCTTTGTCGGATTCGTGGGATCACTTGGTGATGGTGATTGGGAGCATGAAAACTAATTTCAAGATGGAATATGCGGTTGCTTCTTTGTTATCAGAATAGATGAGAAGGAATTCTTCTGAGATGGTGAAGGAGGCTTTGGATGTTTGAGGTAGATCGAAAGAAAAAGGCAAGAAGAAGGACAAGAAGTCCAAATCAAAGTCAGAAGGGAGATCAAAGTCTCCCGGTAAGAAGTCCAAGGTGAAGTGCTGGAATTGTGGGTAGCATGGTCATCTCCGAAGGGATTGCAAAGAGGAGAAAAAGAAGAAGAAGAATTTTTTTGACAACGATTCTTCTCAGAGTGATGCAGATGCCTTCATTGTAGCCTTGGCAACTCAGGCATTAGATGATGTCTGGTTGATTGATTTTGGAGCATCCTTCCACATGACATCTCATAGAGCCTGGTTTAATAATTATGAAGAATGTGATGGTGGAAAGGTATATCTGGCAAGTGATTCATCTCTAGAAATAATTGGTCATGGAAGTGTCAGAATCCTATTTCCGGATGGTAGAATTAAGGGAATTGATGGCATAATGCATATACTAGGTTTGGCTTGAAATTTAATTTTTGTAAGCAAGTTGAACGATGTTGGAGAGCAAGTCTCATTCTCAAGTAATCGCTGTAAAATGACTAGAGGCTCGGGGGTGCTAGCTACGGGTGCCCGGATTGGTACTTTGTTCAAGATGGATGCAATGGCTATTCAATGCAATAGTGTCTCTGCAAGGTCACAAAAGGTTGTTCGTGAAGAGAAGAATTAAAATGTTCCTATTGGTGAAAATTCCTTGGAAGTTAAACTTCCAATAGAAAATAATATGCTTTGGAATAATAGGCTTGATCACATTGGTGAGAAAGGTTTAAAATCCTTGAAAAATAAAGGCCCGATCGAGGGGCTTGATGATTGTAATCTTGAATTTGAATTATGTGAACATTGTATATATGGTAAACATCACCGTGTTTCATTCTACTCTAGTCCTCATAAATCTTCTAGTGTTCTACATTATATTCATTCTGATGTGCTTGGTCTAGTGGATGTTCCTTCATTATAGAAGTCTAAGTATTATGTTTCTTTTATTGATGATTATTTGAGAAGGGCATTTGTGTATTTCTTAAAAGGTAGATCAGTAGTGTTCAGTCATTTTAAGGAATTTAAAAGCCTTGTGGAAAATTAGACTAGAAGAAAAATAAAGTGTCTAAGGACTGACAATGGTGGTGAGTTTTTTTTGATGAGTTTGAAAGGTATTGCAAATACCATGGGATTAAGAGGCATAAAACAACACCTTACACTCCGCAACAAAATGGAGTTGTTGAAAGGTTGAACATTACATTGATAGAGAAGGCAAGAAGTATGTTGAGAAATGATGGTCTGGAGCAGAAGTTATAGGTTGAGGGTATGGCTACAACATGTTACTTGTTGAATAGATCACCTTCTTTAGCACTTGTTGATAAAATTCCTATGGAAGCTTGGTCTAGTAAGAAGCCCTCTCTCAGACATGTTTGTGTCTTTGGTTGTGAAGCATATGTTTATGTGCCATATGTGAAGAGATCTAAATTGGACAATAAAATTGAAAAATGTATCTTCATTGGGTATGGCCTTGGTGTGAAAGGATACAAACTTTGGAATTCCGTGATTAAGAAGGTATTCTACAGTAGAAGTGTAATCTTTCGAGAGCTGAAACCTTCTTTAGTGGATTTGTAGTTAGAGATGAAAGAAAAAGAAGAAAAGAATGATGTTGTTGAGATACCTCTAACTCCATAAAAAGAGGAACAACATATTGAAAGTGTGCCTAAAACTAAGGAGAGTTCGAGAAGCTCTAAGGGTTCTAAACAAGAAGAAGAACTGCAACCTTAGCCTTATCCTATGAGGAGGTCTACACGTGAGAGGAAACAACCAGATAGGTATGGATTCTCTATGTTAGATTCTAGTTGTGCCTATGATTTTATTACTAACATGGATGAGCCTAGGACTGTAAAAGAGGCAACTGAAATGTCTGATTTAGATTCATAGTTGGAAGCCATGAATAAATAAATGGAATCATTAAGAAAAAATGATACTTGGGATTAGGTCCCATTGCCTAAAGGTAGAAAGCCTACGGGCTGCAAATGGGTGTTTAAAAAGAAAATTGGTCTCGATGGTTGTGTTGAGAAATATAAATCGAGATTGGTTGCGAAAGGTTATTCCCAAGTAGAGGGAGTTGGCATCTATCAGATTTCTTTTGTCACTTGCGGCAGCATATGATTTGGAGTTTGTGCAGATGGACGTGAAGACAAAATTTCTTCATGGTGATCTTGAAGAAGAAATTTATATGTCCCAGCCTAAGCACTTTGTGAGAAAAGGTAAAGAAAATCTGGTTTGCAAGTTGAAAAAATCTTTGTATGGTTTGAAACAATCACCTAGAATGTGGTACCAAAAATTTGAAACATTTGTTTTTTCATTGGGATTTGTAAGATCAAAATCATATCATTATGTGTACTAGAAGACTAAAAATGATCAAGTTCCTATTATTGCCCTTTATTTTGATGATATGTTGTTCAAACGAAATAGTAAGTTAATGATTTTTTATCTAAAGTCTTAGTTGTCTGCAAAGTTCGAAATGAAAGATTTTGGTGTAGCTAGGTATATTCTAGGGATGGAAATAACTAGGGACAGAAAAAGCAGAAAAATTTGTCTTAGTTAGAGTAAGTATATTAATACTATGCTGGAGATATTTGGTATGAATGATTGCAAATAGCTGGTTATTCCATTTTTGCAGGGGATGAAGCTATCTATTGAAGATTGTCCAAAATCTCCTGCTGAGATGGAGGACATGACTAGAGTGCCTTATGCTAGTGTAGTTGGAATTTTAATGTATGCAATGGTCTGTACAAGGATAGAAATTTCCCAAGAAATGGGAGTTCTTAGTTGTTTTATGGCGAATCTAGGAAGGACACATTGGGATGCTATGAAAAGAGTGTTTAGATATCTGAGGGGCACTTTGAAATATGCTCTATGTTACCATGGAAATTTGGTTGGTTCATAGAGGACTCTTAGCATTCATGGATATGTGGATTCTGATTGGGCAGGGGACATTGACAATAGTAGGTCCACTAGTGGATATACTTTCATGTTGAATGGTGGTGCAATTAGTTGGATGAGCAAGCGACAATTTGTAGTCACTTTGTCCACTACGGAGGCTAAGTACATGGCATAAACTCATGCTTATAAGGAATTCGTTTGTCTTAGAATATTCTATTCTAATATTGGTTTTGATGCAGGGAAAATTATTATTTATTGTGACAGTTATTTGCCATTTTTCTAGTGAAAAATCCAACTTTCCATGCCAGGATGAAACATATCAATGTGCAGTATCACTTTGTTAAAGATATGGTGGAGGATGGAAAGGTCTGTTTAGAAAAGGTGGATACTCTGAAGAATTTTGTCAATGCATTGACAAATCTAGTGAGCACAGACAAGTTCAGGTGGTGTGCAAGTTCAATGGGCTTTGGGGCTTATGATCTTCAGTAAGTTTAAAGTCTGGAGGAAGCCAATAAGTCTTCATCAAGTGGGAGCTTGTTGGAAATTGTTCCTCAACTTGCTAGCTTGAACCACTAGTAAGAACTTGAAAAACTTAGCTTATGTTCATGCCCTTTCCTCTATATCACGGAGTACTTCCTTCTCTTTAGCGGGAGTGCAATGAACCTTGGCTTCATCAGAAAAATGATTGCATATCGGTGAGTGACAATGTGTTGTCTCATCGATATGTTGATATGTGATGTTTTGTATCGGTGTGACTTGGGTTTATCAGTGGAACTTTTTACCAAGCTATGTTGATGGATCGATGTCAGACGAAAGCGACTTGGATTCCGATGGAAGTGGGGAACATAGTAGAGTGTATCAGTTAAGGTGATCCTGATCTATGGTTGTGATGTGTTTAATCCAAAGGTGCTCATTATATTCTATGCTCCTTTGTGGTGATGACCAACAGACTCTTGTCAAGCAAGCCCAATTGAATGAGCAGTTGACACTTGTCATCTTAATCAATGATGCCCGCTAGTCTCTTGCCTCTTGTGGTGGGTCTCAAGTGACTCATAAGGGGTGTGTAGGCTTTGAACACGTTTCATCATTTTAATTCTTTTTGGGAGACTTATTGGGAATATTGTAGATTCCTTTTTTGATTCTCCAAAACTTCACAAGTAGTGTACGCATGTCTTGGTGGACCCTGGCCATGACAAATAGAATATGATTGGGGAAACACACATACCTATTGACTATTTATTTGTACATCATTTAGTGGAGGTTTCTGACTTGGACAAAGGTTGTTTGGATTCCTGAGAAGTTTCAATGATTAGTCTGCAGGGGAAGTTGAATCAAACCAGTTGTGCAGAGAATGAATCGATCATGGCGTTTGTTGTGCATGGTAACACACCAGAATCGTAACGGATTGAAGGTTTGATGGTTGTATGATCGATGTGTGATTAGTTGGTGAATATCATTGTATGATAAGTTTAGTAGCATTGTAACAATTTTATTCTATGTAAGGTTGATCAAGGAAATTTGTTGTTGTAGTAATTGTCACCTGTGAAGGAGAGACTAAAACTTATATGTAAATTATTTTGTTGTAATCCAAGAGTTATTTTTTGGTGTGGTGGGTTTTTCTCCCATAAGGGTTTTCCCACATAAATCTAGTTTCAATTATGTTTGAATGTATTTCCCATTTCTGTTATTTATTTTGTATGCATCTTAGTGAACTGTAATTGCAAATTTTAAAAGGCATATCTCGTTCTCCTCTGAGTCTTGGTATTAGGAAAAAAAAATTGCAATTGAATTTTTCCTAACAGAAAGGAAGAACTGGATTGTTCAAGAGGCTATTAGAACTATGATGAAGAAGAAAATTTTCTTGATGTGTATTGGAGAGAATAAATCCACATTCTTGTTTGTATTCTTAACAGAGTTCAGATCAGAGGTAACAACACTAAGACTCTTTATGAGCTATGGACTGGTAAGACTCCTACCGTTAAATACTTTAAAGTATTTGGAAGTAGATGTTATATTAAAAGAGATCATGAAAATCTTGGAAAGTTTGATGCTAGATGTGATGAACGAATTCTTCTTGGATATTTAAATAACAACAAGGCATATAGATGCTTTTTAATAAAAGACTAAGGAAAATAATTGAAAGTGCTAATGTAGAAGTTGATGAAACTATGCATAAACTAGTAGAAATAAATGAATTTTAACCTGATGATCCTATCTATGGGGAAGTACAAGAAGAAGAAAAGGGAGAGAAAGAACAAAGTGATGAAGATGAGATTCTAGAACCTGCACCTAAGACTCCTAAATATGTACAAATAAATCATCTAGAGGAATATATAATTGGAGACATAAGTGAAGGAGTGAAGACAAGAAGAAAAGTGGTTGAGGTAAACTTGTGTTTACTATCTAAGATAGAACCTAATACTGTGAGTGAATCATGTAATGATGAAATTTGGGTTAGAGAAATAAAAGAGGAACTGTAGTAGATAGAGAAGAATGAGACATGGGAACTAGTCCCTAGACCTACAAAGAAGAATGTAACTTGTTCAAAATGGGTATTCAGAAATAAGTTGAATGAAGATGGTAAAGTGGTAAGGAATAAAGCAAGACTTGTATGTAAAGGATATTCACATGTTGAAGAATATATTTTGAAGAAAATTTTGCACCTAGAGCAAGAATGGAGGCCATTCAAATGTGTTTGGCATTTCCAACTCATAAAGACTTCAAAGTGTACCAAATGGATGTCAATTTTGCATTTATGAATGGAGAAATGGAAGAAGAAGTATATATGGAGCAACCAAAAGGTTTTCAGTTGTCAAAAAAACCGGACATGGTTTGTAAGTTAAAGAAGGTGTTATATGGACTTAAACAAGCTCCTAGAGCTTGGTATGCAAGGTTGGATAGATACCTGACAAAGAAAGGATTCAGGAAAGGGTCTTTAGATAACAATCTTTACTTCAAGGTTGATAAAAATAAAATGTTGATAGTTATGGTATATGTTGATGATATTATCTTTGGTGGAAATGAAGGTATGTGTAAGAAATTGGCTAAAGATATGCAAAAAGAATTTGAAATGTCTATGGTTGGTGAGTTGAATTTCTTCCTTGGACTTCAAGTAAATCAAACTGACAAAGGGATATTCATTTCACAATCTAAGTATGTAAAGGAATTGTTAAATAATTTTGCAATGGATGACTCCAAACCTGTTTGTACCCGCATGGTAACTAGATGTAAGCTAAGTAAGGATGATGAATCTGCTAAAGTTGATAAAAGCATGTACAGATCCATGATTGGTGGATTGTTGTATCTTACTGCTACTAGACTGGACATCATGCATGCAGTATGTTTAGTTGCAAGATTTCAAGTAGAACCTAATGAAGCACATGTTATAGCCATAAAGAGGATATTCAAATATCTTAAGGGAACTCTAGACTATGGAATATGGTATCTAAAGACAATGATTTCACATTAAATTCCTACATTGATGCAAATAGGGTTGGTTGTGTAGATGACCAGAAGAGTACAAGTGGCAGTGCATTCTTCCTTGGAGGAAGATTAGTTTCATGGTTGAGTAAGAAACAAGATTTAGTTTCTTTATCCACTGTAGAAGAAAAGTACATTGCAGCAACATCATGTTGTACATGGGTACTATGGATGAAGCAAACCTTGATTGACATAGTTGTGGTTAGTGATGAACCTATCTCTATATTTTTCAATAATACAAGAGCTATAAACATTTCAAAGTGATGCATTCTTGGACAAAGAAAATATTTATCAGGTATCACTTCTTGAGGGAGAAGGTGTTGAAGAATAAAGTTAGATTTGAATATGTACCTACCAAGGAAAAAATTATTGAAATATTCACTAAATCCCTTCTAAAGGATACTTTTGAGTATCTCAGGGGAAAGCTAGGGGTTACTTCCCCTCCTTTGAACTAAGCGCACATGGAGGTGCATCTGTCTAGTGGATTCACATACTCTTTTGATCTGGACTGATGATTGAGGTCTACTCCTCAGGGGGAGTAGAGAAGTGCATTGTAATAGTATGTGATGTGGGTGTACTCCTAAGGGGGGGTGAATAGAGATTTATATGGCAAGATTTTTTCCTTTGCTATTGATTTCAAAGGGTGAGAGAGAATAATGTGAAATTTTTATACTTGTACAGGTTGTCACTTCTAAAGATTGTGTATGTTGCCTTTGATGGTTCTTTACATCATGTGTTGCCATCAATGAAAAATGGGGAGATTGTTGCAACTATGGATGTGTTTGGTGGTGTTGTCATTAATGTTTTCATTGACGTCAACATAGTTCAGGATGATTGCAGCCATTACTTATATAGTTGAGTTATTTTAGAAGTTCTTAGAGTACATGGAGCTATATTTATTAAGTTGTAGTTATGATTTTTCCAAGTGCTTCTGGAGAAAACTTGAGAAATAATGAAGGTAGTATTGAAGTGTGTGTCTTGAGTGTGATCTTGTATTGTGCTTTTCATTTCTTCTATGTTGATCCTATGCTTGTGCGGATTTGTAGGTGTGTTAATGAGCATCAATGGATAATATATTATGAGTTTTAGCATTTGGTTCGATGGAGAGTGAAACATTTATTCACCGATGTGTGAAATGGTTCGGTAAAACTATTTGTTTGTGGATTGGGAGAAATATTTTAGATTTTCAATCTTCTAGAATTTGGTTTCAGATCCTATGGATCTAGGAGATGACTTATTTTGATAGTTTTTGTGTTCTAACAAACTTTCTTGGTATTTGGCACTCCAGAAGACCTGCTCCAGAGCTCCCATGTGTTGTTGGTTGGTTTGATTGGATTGTTGAAGATTTTGTTGTGAATGAAGTTTGTTATAGTTGTTGTAGATGCACTTGAAGTGTTCTCAAAGATGGTAAAATATCTAGTGAAGCATGTTGAGTGATCCACATGTGATCACCTTGTTGGAGATGTGCATACTTCAGAGATCATTGGTGTTTTCATTAGGTTTGGCCGACCTAGTGTCTACACGTTACACTAATATTTTGCATTGAATTAAGGAAGTGTTTGATCAATCCAAGATGTTGTTTGGGTCCTAATTGAATATGTAATTAGTCCTCTCTCATTCTTATACACCACAAGAATGTTGAGTAGCCGACCTAATTTGAATTTGTAATTTAAAATTATTCAACTGGTCTTGGAGAATGTTTCTAAGGTTGAAGATGGTATAAAATAAAATCAAGTTGTTGTGACTTGATCATCCATCCATCCACAAATCAAGTAAGAAATTGAAGTGTGCAAATGAGTGTGAAAATAAGAGTGTACGAGAGCGAATTGAGCCAATAGTACTTTAATGTGTTGGATTCGTGAAAGAAGTGAGCTAATGGTGTCTACAATCTTCTGATCAAGCTAAAAATGTGTGGAACCATTTTGGTGGATCTTTATTTATCTTTTTCAATTTTGTAGGTAGTGAGCCTCCTTTTGGACAGTAAGTCCCTTTTAAGGTAGTGAGCCCTTGTGTTTGGGTAGTGAGCCTTTGTATCTGGGTAGTGACTCATCTGGCAGTGAGAATTTGTATTCGGTATTGCATTATTACTATATTGTGAGCTAATCCTCATTGTGGTTTTTCCCTCATTGGGTTTTCCACGTAAATATGTTGTCTTTGGTGTTTTATTTTTGATATCTGCATTTCATGTTCATAGTTAATAATAGATTGAAGTTAAAGTGGAATTGATTAAGGTTAAAAGTAAAGTTATCGATACAACTGATTCACACCTCTCATTTGTCTTGTGCATTTCAAAAAACCCTCAACCAAATTTATTTATTCAACTCATTCCATACCTCCCCAAATGAGGCATTGGAAATCCTCCCTCTTGCAAAACTAAAAATCCATTGAATTTCATAACGTTTCTTGGCATTGTTTCTCATAACTCCCCCTGTAACCTCTCATCATAAACATGGAACTTTGATTGGCTCATTTTTTGAATTGGCCTCCAGACTCTCTTCCAAATCATTTTCATATATTTCAAAAAGAAAATTCCCCAAGTTGGACAATGGGTTTTCCAATTTCCACTTTTTGGATTTTAAACACATAAAATGTGCAACTAACAAAATCACTAAACTAAAAAATTTGAGCCAATAAATAAAATATTGGTTACAAAAATTTGAGTCCATTTTTCCCCCAAACATAATATTTAAACATTCATATATCCAACCAAGTTAACAAATAATTTTTTCTAAGCCCAGAGTGTGCCAAAATCAAGTGTTGAAAGGTTGTCTGTAGCAAGAAACCACACAAGAAAAGGAAGAATTAAAATAAAATGTTCTTGGGGATTCAAGATTTTTAGGTACCCTTAGATGATCCTACATCAAACACCTGGGGTAAGAATAAATTTTCCATGAGTTGGAACTCATGAGCATTTGAAGATCCTATAATTATTCTTCAACCACTTTTCTTCCTTATCAACCTATTTCTTCTTATTCAGACTACTCTGAATCTTATTATCTCTTCCTTCCTTCATCCTTCCTCTCTTTCTTCCCGTCATGAAATTCATTTGAAAATATCAGGATTCTTCTTTCCACCCTAATTTTTCATTATCAACATTTGCATACAAATTAGAATTAACAAATTCATCGAAATCAAAGAATTCCATTTTCACTTCTTTTTTACCTTGTCTTCCTTCATTCTTCCATTCTTCCATGTCAATAAAATTTATCATACCTTGATTTTTCAATTTGTAACCTATTATTGCTTCCCCTAACCATCTTTCCCATTTCACTTTCTTTCACCAATTCATTAAAATATAAATCAACATGAACATCAACTTCAACAAATTTTCAAAAATCATCAAATATCTTAATCTTCTCCCCTATCCCTACTAGTGCATCAATCTCATATAAATTAGTCATTTTGATATAGATCAACCTCTTCTTTATTAGCAAATAATTAAAAAAATTCAAAATTTACCTCAAAATTTGTTGCAACTTGTGTTTCACTTGTTGTTAATGCAAGCCACTCCTTCTCTATTGTTGCAATTTGCATTAATAAGTCACCTTCTTCTTCATATATTTTTTCTCCTTCAATTTCCTTATTCACTAGCTTCCCCATAAACTTTTCTTCACTCTATTTTCCCAAAAATTCTAATGTTTCCATGTCCTTCAGTGGACCAAACTTCATTGCAACTTCATGGTTACCTTCTTCAACAATACTGTCATTTTCATGCAAAAATTCATTTATCTCTTTCAAATCAAATTTTCTTTCACAAATATCATATGAATGACTATTTACCTATATGTATTATTGCTTCTATACTACTAACCCAACTTCACAGTCACCATATTCCTTTATCTTTTCTACATGCAAATTTATTTTTACTGTGCAAAATTCAAAAGGAGATAATACCCCTATTTTTGCTACTACAACCTCTTTCCCTATGAATGCAATTTCATTTTTATTTTCTTTTGTCCTCAAAAAAATGCACATTTTTTGCTACCTCTTTCTTTCTCCATTCTTTCCTTATGATTTTTTTCTTTTCTTTCTTTTCTTTAACCACAATCATGTGGGTTGATCCCACATGTTCTTCTTTCCATGTCACTTTCATCATAGGGCTACAACTCTTCATTTTATCATTCTTATTTTCATCGTTCTCTTTGTCAAATATTTTTTCTTCATCTTTCTTCTCTTCACCTGCATACACAAATTGACTTGCAAATACATTCTTGTTACAAAAATAATGGAAATCCTTCATGCCCGTATATTCCTCTTCAACCTTCTTATCTATTGCCACTTCTACTGTTGTAATTTTGTTCTTCTTTTTTGCAATCACAAATTTATTAGGAAAGTAATATATTTCCAAGGCTTCCACTCTAGCCTCAATCTTCTTTAATTCTTCAAAATCCCACTTTGTAAACCTCTTGTATTTCCACTCTTCCATAGGTAAAATCCTCAGAGGCCTTCTCATGACCCATATTTTCCTCTATTTTAAAGACATCTTTGAAGACTCACAAGTCCCTCTGTAGTTACAAGTCCTCCTTGCAACAATCTCTCTCGCTTCAGGGTATCAACCCTCTGCAGTCACAGGTCCTCCTTGTAACAAACTCACTTTTTCTTATCCTAGACACAATAGATGGTTTATGTAAGACACACTTCTCTCATGCACCTTCTACCCAGCCTTAACCTCTATTGGAGGATAACATCTACAAACATATTCCAACTCTTCTTACCAATCAATTGCTGTATCACTTCCTAGCCAATCTTCCTAATATGATACCATTTGTTGTACTTGAATACCAAGACCCTGAATCGAGGTGTTGTTCTTCACAACCACCACACCAATATCTCATCTACCCAATATAAAAAAAATGGTTCTCATAGGGAAATAAACAAAGCCATAAATTTTTGAAATACAAATCATCAATCATGCATTTAAGTGCACTGGAAACTTTTAACATACCACATTTCAAAAATTATTTTTATTGTACAAACAAATTCGATTTCTTCTAAACACTTCAGTAATAGAAGCTCCCACCTTCATTTATAGGAAAACAAGTGATTCAAAATTTTCTACCAAAACAACCATGCTAAAAATTAGGCTGAAAACCCAAGAAACCCATTTCTAAACACTAGTGTTTGATCCCTTCTAGCAACTTTTAAACTTTCATACATTTTTGGATTTTTGAATACATAATATGACCACAACAAATAAGGGATTTGAAAATTCTATTACAATTGAGATTTCTTGCAACAACTTGGAGTACATAGATTTCACCAATTACAAGACTATTCCATTCTTGCAACATCTATCTACATGAAATCAAAGAAAACTTCAAACATTCTGAAAATCAATTACTTGCAAGCCAAAAATCAGATTATAAAACTTTGAAATTACCTCTAAAATCCTTTGCAACATTTTGGATGTTGTTGGTATTTTCCTTCTCAACTTCTTTTGTCACTTCCAACTGCAACCCTTCAACCACATTTCTCCATTCAACTCTTGGGTGTAGGATTTCTCCTTGTAATAACAACAATAAAATATTTTCCATACATCCCCAAATGAGGCATTGGAAATCCTCCCACTTTCAAAACTAAAAATGTATTGAATTTAATAACCTTTCTTGGTTGCTCATAACTCCCCCTATAACCTGTCATCATAAACATGACACTTTGATTGGCTCCTTGTTGTGCATGGGCCTCCATATTCTCTTCCAAATTATTTTCAAATATTTCAAAATAAAAATTCCAAAACTTGGACATTAGGTTTTCCAATTTCCTTTTTTTGGGATTTCAAGCACATTAAATGTACAACTAAAAAAATCACTAAACTACAAATTTTGAGACAATAAATAAAATATTGGTTACAAAAATTTGACTCCATTTTTCACCCAAACATAATATTTAATCATTCATATATCCAACCAAGTTAAAAAATAAATTTTCTAAGCCCAAAGTCTGCCCAAATCAAGTGCTTAAAGGATACCTACAACAAGAAACCACACAAGAAAAAGAAGAATTAAAATAAAATATTTTTGGGGATGCATGATTGCTAGGTACCCCTAAATTCTCTTGTATCAATTAATAACATTTCACAACACTTAACTTTGGAAGATGTGTGTCCTAGGTAGGTGACCTAGGACCCATTTTCCATAGGGCGAATGGGTCCTAGGTAAGTGGCCTAGGAACCATTCGCCTAAGGACCCCCCTTTGAAATATGTTTTTGGTGGTATTTTAATGATTTCAAATCCATAATTAAATTTTGTCTTGTGATATTTGAATTTTAGGAATTAATGACAAAATATGAATAAATAAGAGGGTATTTCACTTAGTTTCATCCTAAGAATCTAAACAAATTTATGAGCAAGTCCTAATAGAAATTTTATGAGATCAAGGGAAATTCAAGAGATTTTTCAAAGCATTCAAGGGTAGATTTATAGAATATTATTGCAACAATCAAGATTCCTATCATCATGTTGAAGATTTATTGCATCATGCATGTTGTTTGAGCTAATATGGTGATGTAGTGTTCAATATCTATTCAAGCATATCAAAGGCATTATTTCACATCAAGTTTCATGATCAAGATCTACAGTCATTGAGGCCACTTCATGCTAGTTTTCATATCTACAATCCAAGGTTCAAAATAAGGTTTGGTCAATTGTTACATTTTTTTTTTCATTCATCATTCCTTGTTTCATGTTTCATTTCATTTGAAGATTTAATTACCCAAAATAGGGTTTGACCAAGGTAAACCCCCATTCACCTAACAAACAACATTTTTCTCTCTTTGATGTATGATTGTATATTTTAGGTTGAAGATCCTTTGAAGAGAAAATTTGAAGAAAGTTATAAAGTTGTCAAAGTTGAAAGAAAATATTTCAAATCACAAAAAGTCTTCTAGAAAATTTATTTCTGGTTATTTGATAGTGAACACCTTGAATCTAGGAGTGCAGACTAAGCAAAATAGAACCCGTAAAGAAATTTTCAAAAACCCTAGCTAGGAACCATTTGTCATAGGGTGAATGAGTTCTCAATGAGCTTCAAAAGTAAATTTTGGTGAAAGGTACACAACATTTTCCCCTTTCCAGATCTTCCTTTTGATTACTATTTCAATCAGATTTGATTATTGTTCTTCATTTGCATATTATAGCTTACATTTTAAATGAAATGAGAGAAATAGGTCCTTGTGGGTGAACCCTCATTTTCAACCCAACTTTACATATTTCTTTGTTTCAGCAACAACTGGTTGTAGTCAAGAAAATCATTGTTTGTCAAGGAATAAACAATAAATGAATTCAGGTATAATTTCTCTATTGTCAACACCTTGGATATTTGGTCGTGTATTGCATTACTAATAGTTGTTGACCAATCAATGACTAATTTAATTCAAAAATAATTATAAAAATTAATATATACATCCAAGGCTAATATTGTTTAACATCTTCCTATCTTATGACCCTACTTATAAAATTGACACAACCATTCACCTCTTCCAAAAATCACTTCTACATATTTTCTTAGGAATTTTAGGCACAAAAGATTAGAATTTTGAAGTCATGTCTTATTTATTATATTTGAAAACCTATTTTTGTTGTTTTCATAGTAATCTTGAGTTGAATCTATAGAAAGACGTGTATATTGATCTTTTACAGGAAGTGTGAATTTATCTTACATGTATTGAGTCTATGATAAAAATGCAGGATTCTACTAGAATCTCTATTGTTCCTTTAATTAGAGTTGTTGTGTTGGGAACATGTCAAAACCAAGTCCACTAATTGAATGGATACTAGGAAATTTTTTGCCTCTACCATTCCACTAGCTTTAATATTTTGGATCTAAGTAGACATGCTAGTTGTTGTAGTGTAGAAAAATGGATCCCTTGACATTCACACTTGTTTGCGCCCTCCTTGCGGATTTTAGCTTAATGCTGCCTTAATTTAGTGTAGTAATGTGGATGACACATTCAAATTAGGTCTTGGGCCTTTGTAAACTAATGTATTTTAAATGGTACCTTGGTAAAGTGTTGTAACTCACTTTCACATTTTTCTAGGGTTTTATCAAATAACCAAGCATAACAAACACAATTTTAATCAAAATTAATCCTAATCTTGCCTTATTTGGAGTGCTATAGTGTTGTAACACACTTTCACACTTCTCTAGAATTTTCATTAATAATTGGGCTTTCTTATGCTTTAATTTCCCCTATTTTGCATCCAAAAGCCTCATTTATTGCATATTTTTGTGGATAATCCTGACACCAATTAGTAACCAATCATAATTCAGGTGTTTCTGGCTTGTTTGGTCCATATATAGGGATATGGGACTCATTCGCCACCTTGGGCGAATAGGTCCCACTCAGATCTTTTGGCCTCAAACTAGTTTTCACACATTTCTAAGCACTTTTGGTTTTTTGTCCCATACATTATGTCTTATGGGACTCATTTGACACCTTGGAAAAATGAGTTCCACATGACAAAAATTCAAATTTAATTCAATTTTTTGACAAGATTTGATTCTCCTAGATCTGATGTCAGCTTGTAGTGTTGTAATTTTGGGAATTCTTGCATAATTGAGTATAAATACAAGGATTTTTCTCTCATTTTCATCCTAACATCCTAAGCATTCAAGTATTCATCCTTATAGTAAAATGAGTTCACAAGAGCATTCAAGGGTAGATTATCAAGCATTTTAGAGAAGCATTCAAGTGGAAATCATCATGTTAAAGATTGTATATATCATGTTTGTTATTGTGCTAACAATTGTGATGTAGAGTTTATTATTCAAGCAAGTGTTTCAAGCAAGATCAACATCATTCAATAACGAGTCAAGAACCACATCCTTTGTAACCATTTCAAGCATATTTATAGCACCTCATTGCTAGGGTTTGGTGAGTTGCAACATTATCTTTTTTTATTCATCATTCTCCATTCTTACTTGCTTTCATTTCAAGGTTTAATTACCAACAAGGGGTTTGACCAAGGAAAACCCCTATCCATTAACCCCACAACATTTTTCCCTCTCCTTTGTGTGTGATTTGTAGTTTTAGGTTTTGTATTTTACAAGGACCAAGATTGGAGAAAAGTTATTAAATTTTTCATCAACCCTTGGAGAAACTTGGAGAAGACCTACAAGTGGCAATTTGTAGTTTCAGATCTAAAAATCAATCAAGAAGAGCAGAGTAGGCTGAGTAGAAAAAAATCAGGCCCCAAAATTCTAGAAAAGTAGAAGTGGACTGATTCGCCACAAGTGTTCAATGAGTCCCATTGTACAGTAACAAAGATTTTTACAGATCTAGATACCCTTTTGGAAAAAACTTGTTCTGACATAGTTTTCTAGAAACATGATTGATCTTTTGAACCTAGAGAATGAGTCCTAGTGAACCTTGATAGTAGAAGTTTTAGTGATTTAGACCTCCATTCTATTGAGAAACGATGCCTCAATTACCAGCTTGAACCTCTGTCAAAAGAAGACTTCGAAAAAATTTCATTTTTTTTGCTTTTACCGCAATACCGCAGCGGTCTTCCTTTTTGTTATGGTGGTACCGCGGTGAAGGGTTTGGCGGTTACCTCTTTACTAAATGTTGTCTCCTTCCTCACCATGGTGGCCACAATAACTGTCTTTCCACCTGGCTGGCGGTTACCACCATACCGTGGCCAATCAAGTGACTTATTGTGGTGGTCACGGTAAGACCACTAGCGGCTTGGCTGGCGGTTACTGCCATATTGCGGCCAGTCAAGTGACTGACCGCGGTGGCCGCAGTAAGACTGTCAGTGGCCTGGCTGGTAGTTACTGCCATACCATGGCCAGTCAAGTGTCTAACCACGGTGGCCACAGTAAAACTACCAGCGGCCTGGTTGGCGGCTACCGCCATACCGCGGCCAGTCAAGTGGCTAACTGCGGTGGTCGTGGTAAGACCATCAGCAGTCTGCCAAGTTGGCTACCCCTATACCGCGGTGAGTCTTGATGCAAGCTGCAGTAGCATGGTAGGAAAAAAGGGTTGAACTCAGTGAATTTGGGGTGAGCTCGGTCGATCTCACTGCCATACGGTAGGTTGAACTTGGTAGGGCTGCGGTAGCATGGTAAGGTCTGTGGAGAGCTTGGATGAGCTCGTTGACTAGTTTGACCAAGTAGGACTTGGTGGCATAAGTGGTAGGTGAATGAGATGTGGAGACGTGGCTTAGTGTTAGAGTGATAATTGGCTATAGGCCAAAGTCGTAGTAGCAGTTATTGCAGGTCGACTCAGGGTGGCGGATAGGACCCAATTTGGGTAAAGAAGTTATGGCCTGGGTGGCTTGATGCAAGAAGATCGATATGGGTAGATCATTGGTGCGATTTGATCAGAGTTGGATGTACCTTGTGATCGGTGGTTGACTGATAGAATTGAATACAATGTATGACTTAAGTAAATTCGAGTAAATGATTGCAAGTGGAGTGAGATTATTTGAACTGTATGTTGTATGAACATTGTAACAGTGAGATAATTCAAGCAGTGTTGCTATGAGTTGATTAGAGAAGACTGCAATTTTGTATGTAACTATTTTTGTTACTATAATACAATTGTCTTGACTTTGTGTGGTGAGTTTTTTACCTGTAAAGGTTTTCCCACGTATATCTTGTGTCAATTGTGAATGCTCAATTTTGTTATCTCATTTATGTTGCATGTATTTTATCTCAAGTATTTTAGATGCTATTGAAACCTGTTTATGCTCTTCTCCTCTGTTGTATTAGTGTTAATGGAATGTATTCCACACTATTGGGTCTCTAGATCCTATATGTTTTTTCCTTCAAGTGGTATCAGAGCCTGGCCAATTGTGTAATCCTTGTAGGAAAGATTTTTTTTTGTGCTAATACTGTTTCAGTGGGAGTCTTGCATTGTTGAAAATTGTTTCTGTTTGAGATGGCAAGTACATCAAGTAGAGTAGATATTGAGAAGTTTAATGGCAATAACTTTGAGTTATGGAAACTCAAGATAAAATACTTGCTTGTGGATAGAGACCTCTCGATCGCAGTGTCTGGAACTAAGCCACAAAGTATGACACAAGAAACTTGGGATTTTGTTGATAGAAAAGAAAGAGGTTTGATAAGACTAAGTCTAGACAATTCTATACTCTTGAACATACATGAGGATCAGTCTGCAGCTTCATTATGGAAGAAGCTTGGTGATATTTACCAGAGAAAGTCTCTGGTAAATAAGTTATTCCTGATGAAGAAGTTGTACTCCTTGAAGATGGAAGAAGGTGCATCTGTTGCAGACCATTTGAACTCGTTTAACATGAGTGTTACTCAGCTGGCATCTGTAGGTGTAAAGATAGAGGAGGAGAACCATTGCATGCTCCTGTTGTGTTCGTTACCTAACAATTGGTATCATCTTGTGATGGCCATTAGAAGCACTACCGTTGCTTTCAAATGGAAGACGTTGTTGCTTCATTTCTATTTGAAGAGATGCAAAGGAAGTCTTCAGAGATGGCCAATGAGGCTCTTGTTGTTCGAGGTAGACCAAAGGAGAAAGGAAAGAAGAAGGACAAGAAGTCAAAATCCAAATCTACAGGGAGATCAAAGTCTCCTGGTAAAAAGTTCAAGGTGAGATGCTGGAACTGTGGGTAACCTGGACATATCCGGAAGGACTGCAAAGAGAAGAAGAAGAAGAAGAAGAATTCTTCTGACAACGAATCTTCTCAAAGTGATGCAAATGACTTCATTGCAGCAGCCTTGAAAACTCAGGCATTAGATGATGTTTGATTGGTTGACTTAGGTGCATATTTTCACATGACATCCAATAGAGAATGTTTCTCTAAATACGAGAAGTATGATGGTGGAAAGGTATACTTGGCAATTAATTCAACGCTGGAGATAGTTGGCAGAGGGAGAGTCGAAATTCAGTTTCCTAATGGGAGAGTCAAGGGTATTGGTGGCGTACTTCACATACCAGGTCTAGCTCAAAATATTCTCTCTGTGAGTAAGTTAAATGATGCTGGTGTAGAAGTTTCTTTTTCAAGTAAGGGATGTAAAATGGCTAGAGGTGCAATGGTGTTGGCTAAGGGTGTTTGTACTAGCACTCTGTACAAGATGGATGCATGACATGTTCTTTGCAAGAGTGCCTCTATAAAGTCATGTAATATTGCACCTGTAGAGAAAGATGAGGACACTTCTCTCGATGCAAATGCTATGGAGGTAAAAATACCAGCTAAGTAGTCTATGCTATGGCATCATAGACTTGGTCAGATTGGTGAGAAAGGTTTAAAAACCTTGAAGAATAAAAAACTTGTAGAAGGGCTTGATGATTGTAACATTGAGTTCAATTTTTGTGAACATTGTATCTATGGAAAACAACACCGTATTTCATTTTATTCTAGTCCTCACAAATCTTCTGGTATACTGGATTATGCTCATTCTGATGTGTTTGGTCTAGTTAATTTCCCTTCATTATCGAAGTCTAGATATTATGTTTCTTTTATTGATGGTTGTTCGAGAAGGGCATTTGTATACTTTATTAAAAGAAAATCAAAAGTGTTCAGTCGGTTTAAAGAGTTTAAATATTTGGTAGAGAATCAGACTGGAAGGAAATCAAATGTTTGAGGACAGACAATGGCGGTGAATTTTGTTCTACCGATTTTGAAAGGTATTGCACTGATCATGGAATTAAAATGCATAAGACAATGCCTTACACTCCACAACAAAATGGAGTTTTTGAAAGGTTGAACAAGACACTGATGGAAAAGGAAAGGAGTATGCTCAGTGGTGTTGTTCTAGAGCAGAAGTTCTGGGCTGAGGTTGTGGCTACAACATGTTATCTAATAAATATATCTCATTGTTCAGCTCTTGTTGACAAGACGCCTTTGGAAGCATGGTCTGGTAAGAATACCTCTCTGAGGCATGTCTGTGTGTTTGGCTACGAGGCATATGTTTATGTGACAAATGAAAAGAGATCTAAATTGGATAACAAGGTTGTCAAATGTATTCTCATCGGCTATGGAGTTGGTGTGAAAGGATACAAGCTTTGGAACCCTATTACTGAGAAGGTTTTGTATAGAAAAAGTGTGATATTTCATGAGCTAAAGCCTTCAGTAAGTGATCAGCAGCTTGAGATAGATCAAAGTGACAAGAAGAAGGATGCAGTTGAGATTCCCCAAACTCCAGAAAGGGAAGAAATGCATAGTGTGCCTGAGACTAGGAGAGTTCAAGCAGCTCTAGAAGTTTTGATGATGAAGAACAATCTCAGCCTGTAAGAAGATCTACACGAGAAAAAAGGCAACCTGATAGGTATGGTTTCTCTATGTTAGATTCAAACTATGTCTATTATTTAATTACCTACACGGATGAACCTAGGATTGTTAAAGAAGCAATCAACATGGTTGATTCATATTCTTGGCTGGATGCCATGAATGAAGAAATTGAGTCTTTGAAAAAGAATGAAACCTAGAATTTGGTACCACTGCCTAAAGGGTGAAATCATGTTGGCTATAAGTGGATATTCAAAAGAAAGATAGGTCTTGATGGCAGTGTTGAGAAGTATAAGGCAAGGTTGGTTGCAAAGGGTTTTTCTCAAATTGAGGGAATTGATTATGGAGAAATTTTTTCCCTTGTAGCAAAGCTAACATCCATCAAATTTTTATTATCATTGGCAGTTGTGTATGATTTTGAAATTGAATAGATGGATGTGAAGACAACGTTTCTCCATGGTGAGATGGAAGAAGAAATCTACATGTCCTAGCCTCAGCATTTTGTTGAAAGAGGTAACCAAAATCTGGTTTTCAAGTTAAATAAATCTCTCTATCATTTAAAACAATCTCCTAGAATGTGGTACCAGAAATTTGACACATTTGTGTTGTCAATTGGATTTGTGAGATCAAAATTTGATCATTGCATTTATTATAAATCTGAGAATGATCGTATTCTTGTTATTACCCTGTATGTGGATGATATGTTATTCATTGGAAATAGCAAGACTATGATTTCTGATCTTAAATCTCAGTTGTTTGCAAAGTTCAAAATGAAAGATCTTGGTGCAGCCAGGTACATTCTTGGAATGGAGATTACTAGGGAAAGAACAAGCAGAAAGCTCTGGGTCAGTCAAAGTAAGTATGTAAAAACAGTTTTGGAGAGGTTTAGCATGGATGACTGGAAGCAGCTAGTTGTTCCAATCATGCAGGGAATGAAGCTATTTGTTGAAGACTATCCAAAGTCTGCTACTGAGATGGAGGACATGATCAGTGTGCCTTATGCAAGTATTTTTTGCAGTGTAATGTATGTTATAGTTTGTACAAGACTAGACATTCCCCAAGCAGTTGGAGTTCTAAGCTGATTTATGGAAAATCAACGAAGATCACATTGGGATGATGTGAAGAGAGTATTCAGGTATTTGAAGGGGACTTCAGATTATGCACTTTGTTACCATGGCAATATGGTTGCATCATAGAGATATCTCAGCATCCAAGGTTATGTTGATTTAGGTTGGGTAGGGGACATTGACAACAGGTGATCCACTAGTGGATACACTTTCATGCTTAATGGTGGAGCAATCAGTTGGATGAGCAAGTGACAAGTTGTATCTGCTTTATCCACAATAGAGGCAAAGTACATGGTTGCAACGCATGCCTACAAAGAAATGGTTTGGTTAGAACGTTTGTGTTCAGATATTGGATTTAATGTTGTGTAGATTACAATCTGTTGTGACAGTCAAAGTGCCATTTGTTTGGCAAAGAATGCGACCTTTCATGCTAGGACCAAAAAAATTGAAGTGCAGTATCACTTTGTGAGGGATATGGTTGAAGATGGCAAGGTCAGTTTGGAAAAGGTTGACACCTTAAAGAATGTTGCAGACACTTTGACAAAGCCGGTTAGCACATACAAGTTCAGATGGTGCGCAGAATCGATGGGCTTTGGGGCCTATGACAGACAGTAATTTTTTTGGGTCTATGAGGAAGCAGGGAATCTTCATCAAGTGGGATCTTGTTGAGAAACAATGCCTCAATTACCAGCTTGAACCTCTGTTAGAAAAAGACTTGGCGAAAATTTCATTTTTTTTGCTTTTACTGCCATACTGCGACGGTCTTCCTTTCTATTATGGTTGTACCGTGGTGAAGGGTTTGGCGGTTACCTCGTTACTGCACTCTGTCTCCTTCCTCACTGCAGTGGCCGTGGTAATTGTCTTTCCACTTAGTTGGCGGTTACTACCATACTGCGGTCAATCAAGTGACTGACTACGGTGGCCACGGTAAGACCGCCAGCGGCGTGGTGGTGGTTACCACCATACCGTGGCCAATCAAGTGACTAACTGTGATGGCCATGGTAAGACTGCCAGTGGCCTGGCTGGTAGTTACTACCATACCACGACCAGTCAAGTGACTGACCGCGGTGGCCACGGTAAGACCGCCAATGGTTTGCCAGGTCGGCTACTGCTATACCGCGGTGAGTCTTGATGCCAGCTACAGTAGCGTGGTAGGAAGAAAGGGTTGAACTCAATGAATTGAGGGTGATATCAGTCGAGCTCACTGCCATAACGTAGGTTAAACTCGGCAGGGCTGCGATAGCACGGTAAGGTCTGTGGAGAGCTCGGATGAGCTCGTTGACTGGTTTGACCGAGTTGGCCTCAGTGGCAGAAGTGGTAGGTGAATGAGATGTGGACACATGGCTTAGCGTTAGAGTGATAATTGGCTATAGGCCAAAGTCATAGTAGTAGTTATTGTAGGTCGACTCAGAGTGGCGGACAGGACCCGATTTGGGTAAAGAAGTTATAGCCTGGGTGGCTTGATGCAGGAAGATCGGTATGGGTAGATCATTGGTATGATTTTATCAGAGTTGAATGTACCTTGTGATCGGTGGTTGACTGATAGAATTGAATGCAATGTATGACTTAAGTAAAGTCGAGTACGTGATTGCATGTGGAGTGAGATTATTCAAACTGTATGTTGTATGAACATTGTAACAGTGAGATAATTCAAGTAGTGCTGCTGTGAGCTGATCAGAGAAGACTGTAATTTTGTATGTAACTATTTTTGTTACTGTAATACAATTGTCTTCACTTTGTGTTGTGGGCTTTCTACCTGTAAATTTTTTTCCACGTATATCTTGTGTCAACTATGAATGCTCAATTCTTTTATCTCCTTTATGCTGCATGTATTTTATCTCAAGTATTTTAGATGCTATTGAAATCTATTTATGCTCTTCTCCTCTTTTGTATTAGTTTTAAGGGAATGTATTTCTCACTATTGGGTCTCTAGATCATGTATGTTTTTTCCTTCACATTCTACCTTCTCCGATTTTCTAGGTGCACACTCTCCATGTTTACAGTTTATTGTTGTATTTCATTCATCTTTCTAGGGCATTTAGAGTTAGTTTGCATTCAATTAGGGATTTTTTTTACATCTTGGATATCATTGTCTTTTCCAAGTCTAAACTTGGTGGTGAACCCCTCATTAGATCTCATTCACCCTTTAGGACAACCCTCTTGAAAGATATCTTTCTTCTTTGAAAATATATTTCAAGGGTTTGTTCTTGAGTGAAGTGTGTGAAGATTTCCCCTTTCCTTTTAGGTCCAAAACCCTAGAGGTGAAAGAGAGGACACAATATTCAAAATTTCATTTTGGTGAACCTACATATAGAGCATCATAATTCTGATTTAGAGTGCATTTTCATCCTAAATTTAGCTTGCATTAACATTGCATTATGATTTGCATTGGTTAATTTTCTTTCTAGGGACTCAAATTTTGCATTAGTGAAAGCTCATTTAGCTTGCATTTTTGCATCTAGTTTCATTGAAAATAATTAAAATTATATATTTTCATCTTAGACTTAGATCAAAAATAGTAAAAATCATAAAATCCAATTCAAAAATCTTGAATTTAAAAAAAAAATCATCCCTAGGACTCATTCACCACCCGAGGAAAATCAGTCCTTTTGCATATTTTTTATTTCATTTTCTAGAATTTACAGTTCAGTTTTTGACTTTTTATTTCTTATTGTTATCTTTTTGTTTCAATTTATATATCTTTTGCATCTAGCTTAAATTCATCTTGTGCATTGCCTAAAATCAAAATTGCATTTACAATAGTTCATTTCACATTGTTGCATAGTTTACAATCTTAATTTTGCATCATGGATATGTGCTTTAGCAAGCTTTGGATATCATTAAAGTCCTCAATGGATGTGTCAATATGTGCTTTTGGAAATTATCCTAACAAAATTGAACTCACTCATGCTCACTCAACTCCTAATGCATTTCCTCCTCGTGATGTTGACATAATTGGAGAAGATGGTGACAACATGAATAAGTTCCTAAATGATTGTCTTAACAACCTCAAAGCTAACACATCCTTTTATCCATCCATGAAACAACCAAATACCCCTATGGTACCACCTCTTGAGATGTTTGGTTACTGACATCCTGAAATAAAATTTAAATCTAAGTTCCCTACAATAGGTGAACCTAGTTCCTCCAAACAAGCAAACATTCAACCATTTTACGATAACAAAGTAATAAACACTTCCATAAATCTTGAAGAAACATATGGAAAAGGATTCACAATATTGCGTAAACAAGGATGCAATAAAAAAATTGAACATGAGACCCATCAAATCCTAGAGAAAGTTGCAACCAATGAAAACAAAAAGGGCTTAGCATATCAAGATCCCCCTCACAACATAAGAGGTACTAAAGAATACCTAAGGATTCGTAGTGATGGTACATCGATCTTTTATTCTCCTCCTGATATGAATGTCTTTCTTCCTAAAGAAAAACCAATGATTTATAGCAATGACAAGGATGGTAGGATCACCCTAGGTCCTCTTCCTCAACCTTCAACTAGAGAATTTGGTGAATCTGGCAAGCGCAAGAGACCTTACAAGTTAAAGTTTCCTTCACAAAAGCACAACAGGCATATGTGTCAACTTTTAAGTCAGATTTTAGTGTATTTGAGTGAATGAATTGAAAAATTTGGCTAGCGCTCAAATCAACACAAACAGGCATGGTCAGTTCAGCATCGGAGTTGGCACCGACTTCTATGCTGAATTCAGTGTCGGATTTAGCATTGGATTTAGCATGGGGAAATCATATCACCTCCATTAGCACCTAGAATAGCACCAAGAAGTAATGTCAGAAATTGCACCAAAATGGGCACCCAATTTGGCTTTCGGTTTTGCTTCCATGTCTACTCCCATTTTTGCTTCTAGTTTTACTTCCAATTTTACGTCCAGTTTTTCTTCCAGTTTTTCCTCTAGGTTTGCTTCCAATTTTGCTTCTAGTTTTGCTTCCAATTTTTCTTGCAGGTTTGCTTCCAAATTTTCTTCCAGGTTTTCTTCGGGTTTTGATTCCAATTTTTCTTTCGGTTTTCCTTCCAGTTTTTCTTCTAGTTTTTCTTCTAGTTTTGCTTCCATTTTTTCTTCCGGGTTTTCTTCCAATTTTTCTTCCTTTTTTGCTTCTAGTTTTGCTTTTGGTTTTGCTTCTAGTTTTGCTTCTAGTTTTGCTTCCAATTTGTCTTCCGATTTTGCTTCGAGTTATGCTTTTGATTCTTCTTCCATGTTTTCTTTTGGTTTTTCTTCCAAGTTTTCTTCCAGGTTTGCTTCCAGTTTTGCTTCCGGTTTTGCTTCCAATTTTGCTTCCAATTTTGCTTCTAGATTTTCTTCCAGTTTTGCTTCCAAGTTTACTTTTGATTTTGCTTCCAATTTTTCTTTCAAGATTGCTTACGGTTTTCTTCTATTTTGGCTTCCATTGTTGCTTTCTTTTTTTCTTCTAAAAATGCTTCTTCTTTTGCTTCCTTTTATTAATTTAATATGTTTTATTTCAATTTAATTAGTTAAATATATCATGCCTCTTAAATAACTCATATGATTATAGAGTAAATAATTTAATTGTTTAACTCGTATGATTAAATAATAATATATTTATTAAAATCATCATACTTAATAAATATCCATCCAAAAGTCATCGACCACTTTTAATATATATAAATTGACAAGTCAATATTGATAATATCATCATCATATATAACTAAAAAAAGTGAAATTCAAATATGCCAATACAACAAAAACATGTAAAAATGATATATGTCCAACAGTCGACATAAGTGAAAAAAATACATGTACAAATGATATAAATAAAATTGATAAATTATGTAACTCAAATTGATACAAGTCAAGATGATACATTTCCAAATAATATAGTGAAAATGATACATGTCAATATGATACAACTCAATAATATAGTATTGTAGGTCATGAAAATGATACATATGATAGTAACCATGAAAAGAGTCATCATAACAATATATCAACAATGATCCATGATGTAGTCTATATCATCATGGATGTCACTGGTTACTATCACTAAATTTGTCATCATCATCATCCTCTGTCATGTGATCTGTACTAAAAGAACCAATATTTTGTGGATCTATATCATGTTGAGGACCATATTGATCTTTTGGAAGACTCATGTTCTGCAAAAATAAACATTTAAAAGGAAAATTTAATATTTATTTCATGCAATAATTTATTTTTTTGTTATATATCTAATATCACAACATATGAGAAAACCATAATAATATTACATCATATCAAAGTGCACACACCATAATAAAATTTCAAAAAAGTTACAACTAATACCGGTGAGCCGAGAGAAACTTTAGCTTTCAAAAACAAAGCCAATTAGGTTGGAAAACTTGTGGATCACTCCATCATTTGTTGGAAGAGGAACAAAGATGACAAGAACTCTAGAGGCCCACCATAATGGATTTCATTATTCAACCATAAGAGCATAAGAGAGAGATGATATCATGTATCAAGATATTAAGCATGCATTCTTGTAGCCAACGGAGAAGGAGATGATTACTTTGCTTCATTTTCATTTGCATAACCATATCACGACATAAGAACCAAGAAGACCAAGGATGTCCAATTTTATGTGGAGATAATGGATTTGGATTTGGATTGTTAACCTTGAGAGAGTAGGACTTGGGAAAAATGAATTTGATATGGCTATTGTTTTCAAAAACTTCAAGCGAGATGTACTCCGCATTGAGTTCATTCCTTAATCTTTACTTGATGGCATCAAGGAATGGTTAAACTCCACGAATATAAATTATTATGAAATCAAAATAAAATTGAACTAGCAGCCAATTTTGAAGAGTATTACTGATGATCAAGATAAATTTATTGAATATGGTGGTTGGGAATTTTTTAATATGGAAGCTAGTGATTCTGATTCTGATAATTTAGAAGAGTTAGATCAAGGATATGAACCCTTTTATGTAGAAGAGGAATCAAAATCATATTTCATGTAGCCACTATAAACAGTGTTACAAGCCACCAAGATGGATGGAATTCTTATATAAGGATAATTTTCAATATTTTAGGTATCGACTTTAATGCCAACTACAATGGCAACATTGAAATTCCCTAGTAGTATTTACGTTAAGGGAATTTCCTTTAGATGTAAGGATTCAAAGCACATCAACCATGTGGTACAAATGATTAAATCCCAAAGAAGATTTGTAGCAATGAAAGAGTCTGAAAAGGAAGAGAGAGCTACACTGGTGACTCAAGAGAAACGTCATCTTTCAAAAACAAAGCCAATTAGGCTAGAAGACGTGTGGATCAGCCCAGAATTTGGTGGAAGAGGACAAAAGATGATTGGAACTTTGGAGGCCCACCATAATGGATTTCAGTATTCAATCATGAGAGTAGAAGATAGATTTTTTATCATGTATCAGAACATTAAGCATGCATACTTCCATCCAACGGAGAAGGAGATGATTACTTTGCTTCATTTTCATTTCATAACCATATCATGGTGTGGGAATCAAGAAGACCAAGGATGTCTAGTTTTATGTGGAGGTAATGGATGTGGACCAAAATTTAGGATGGGAGATCTTGATGTCTACCAAGAGGCATAAATTTAGATGAATTAGGTTCACCTACATGTCAGCCAAAGTTTACTTCCAATTTTTATGACTATTTTTCTTAACTGTGAGAGTTTACTTACAAATTTGAAAATTTCTTTCTGGTCATTTTGATGAGGATATATTTAGCCAATGTGTAAGAACCTTTTGTTTGCATCACAAGTGTATGTGTATTGGAAGAATTTTTATTATCTATGTTCTACATCTATGTCATATCACTTATTGGATCTTCTATTTTAATGTTTTCTATGGCCTTCTCTATTTGAGGTAGCACTTGACAATCCTACCTCCTTTCCTTAGCTGAGAAGTGGATTTGAATATGGAAATACTACACTTTAAAACTAGTTATGGTTTAAGGAGAGATATTATTGCTTTCTTGTTGACACCCTCAATCTTCAACAAGGACTTAGATGCACAAACTGAAATGCAAGCTTTCAAACTTAGATTTAAATGCTCATAATTTGATTAATTATGGTTTTCACAAGCACTTGTCTTTACATGACTATTTTGGATTGTCAATACGTGTAATAGTGATTGCATCCTTATCAAGTTTGGCTACCCTTACTTAGAATGCCTTGGTCTTTGGAATCGATACAAATTTATGCATTGTTATTCCATATTTGTAACATCTAGGATATTTAAGGGGTACAACATTTAGAAATTCAGTACTATCATCCAAGGAAAACTTACAGATGGTGTATCAAGAATAATAGAATTTTTTTTATTAGGGTTAATGATTTCTTCCCCCATGCTGCTGATATTTTCCCAAAAACATGTTTTTTATTATTATTTCAACACATCGCACAATTCAATGTATTGATTAACATTTGTTATGCATTTCAATTGTTTATGCAAATGATGCATATATGTTAACTCAATTAGTGTTGTTACTTTGGTAGTTTGACTTCTATGAAAACCAACCATTAGGCCATTGTGTGTGGGAGCACATTTGTGTTTTTAGTTAGCTTTTTTGGATAGCTCTATTGGGTGTTGAGGACATTCCATTTATCTTTTGAATGTTAAGAAGTTGGAGTTTCAAGGATTTGTCAAGCGAGTAGGAGAGCTATGGGAGCAACCTCATCTAAAATATTTTGAACTAGAGTTTGATATAGCATTTAGAGAGATTGGTTTTCATGGAGTTCCTTTCAAAGCCTCTCCTTTTATTGTCCCTACAGTAAACTAATTGGTAGAGTTGGTGGAATTAACTTTCTTAATAATCGCTATTAGTGAGATTGAGAATTGTTAACCTTGAGAGAGTAGGACTTGTGAGAAAGGAATTTGACATGGCTATTATTTTCAAACACTTGAAGTAGGATGTACTCCGCATGTACGCCATTCCTCAATCTCCGCTTAATGGCATCAAGGAATGGTTGAGCTCCATAGATATAAAGTATTATGAAAGAAGAATGAACTTGAACCAGTGACCAATTTTGAAGACTATTACTGATGATCCAGATAAATTTATTTAAGATGGTGACTAGGAATTTTTGAATATGGAAGCTAGTGATTCTTATTCGGATAATTCAGAAGAGTCAGATCAAGGATACGAACCCTATGATGTAGAAGAGGAATCATAATCAGATGAGGAAGGTTTAGAAGATGAATCACTTGTGGATTCAGAGGAGGATGAATAAGAAGAAGATTATGAAGAGGAGGAAGGTAAAACATGGGATGAATTAGAATTTGAAGCCAAAAATGCAAATAAGGAAAAAGGAGACAAGTCTGACAATGAAGAGGAAAGGCAACAACAAAAGGTAAAACCTACAAGGAAGTCTCGAGCACCTGATATTAGAGATTCAAGAGGAATGCTTGCCAAGAGGCATAAAGTTAGATGAATTGAGTTAATCTAAATCCTTCTACTATTTATTCATGCACATAAACGTTCATCTTGTAATCATAATATTTGAGCTCTATTTACTCATCCTACGCATCAATAAACAACTCAACACAAGAGATGCAAATTGATATATTAACACAACAATATCCTACTAAGCTATTAAAAATCAACTATTGATACCTCATTCTCCATCCATATTACAAAATCGTTCCACTTTTTGTTTTATAAGATATTCTTTTCAAATTGCATTGGATGGCAGCCATATTTCTTCTCCTGTCAAAACTTGGCACATGGACTAGTTAAACTAATTAATATGCAATCATTTACTTTTCCAAGGAAATAAAAAATATGCCATTTAACATATTAAATATAGTTAAAAATGTACAAATCAAGGCTTGTAAACCTTTCTAGCAATTGCGATGTGTGGCACAAATTTTCTCAAGCCTAGCCTTGGAGGCCTTGCCCTGAAACATATACTAATTCAATTTACTATACACAAATAAAATTTAAATATTGTTTAATAAATTTTATATAATCTTATGAGAAAATTTAAATTCCTACATACTCTCCTCACTAGACTTCCCTTGCGCATCAGATTTATGTGACGACGCGCGAGTCTTCCTTCTATCTCTGGCTATGTTGCAGTGACTCCTACAAGTCACCAATGGCATGCAGTAGTGCAGTGACCACTGCTGTCCCACGGCTCCTTCATCAACTCGATGCGGTAGAGCGGTTTTTACCATGGTCCCACAAGTTTCTTCTTCTTTCTCGGTGGTAGTGCGGTGAAAGCTTTTGTGGCACAATTTTTATTCACAGAGGAGGCCATGGAGAGAGGATGTGGATGACATAGAAATGCTAAATCGTTGAGAGGAAAGTGGGTGGACATTGTAGCATACAATAATGTTAATGACCAAGACTTCTAAATTTTTAGAATTATTTGCAATCCATGTTTAAAAAATGATGATTCGTATGGCCTAAAATTTGAAATTCTTTAGTAATATTATGTTGTACTTGGATAATTGAAAACTTTTTTTATTCTCCTAGGAATATTTTTTACTTTCTATTATAATTCTAGACCAAACAACTTTTGCGGGGATAGCCTTTTACACCAATCTTAATTTGTATGAAGTTCATGAACCTGTTGTCAACGATAAATTCCTTTCGTAGATAGGAAATGTAAAGGCTTCATTTAAGAAAAGATAAGTAGTCTCTTTCTGAGGGTAATCCACACACAAAGAGTAAAAAGCACATAAAAAAATAATTGTACAGTAGAAAATTAGATTCAATCAGTTATGTCTTATTTCACTTGCACACTTATCTGAAAGACATAGGGTATTCACCATACATTTCCCTTAACAAAGAAAACATGTGCTTTCATTTATTTTTACTATATATCTCAAAAGTGAAATTGTTGTTACATAATTATGCATTGAGAAAATAATATATACAAAAAATGCAAAGAAAATGTTTGAAATTTAACATGCAACCTACTGTGTTTTTTTTTATAATCGGTGATAATATTTGATTTTATTAATAATAATGCAGAATTTACATCAAATTCAAAAATTAAGTCCATCCAACAACTTCTAAAATATGTTTGTATAACAAACACAACTCCCAACAAACTAGAAAAAACTACTAAATCCATATGTAAACAACCCTATCTACTATTACCCATACCCCATACTGTTTACATTTTCAAATAAAAAATAAGGCTTAACCTCAGAAAAAGTTCAACAAAAACTAAGATATAAATTATATTTTAACCAAAATTGGGCTTCAATTTATGCGAAAGTGCTCAACGTGCTACCCAGTTGCATTGGGCATATTTCCTTGATTGGCTTCATCTTCTTCCTTGGGCACAAACCTTTCTTCTCTCACAGCTCCTCTCTCGCGACATCTTTGAGTCCCCCAATGACAGTCTCGACCTCCATTATTTCTACACAAAGTTGTAGGGCTTTCCATCCTAGCTTCACTCCTTCTCTTCACATAGCTTTGGTGATTCCTTCTAGCCACCTAATGAAGGGATGATTTACCTCTGCTACTTCAGGGTCCACATCTTCCATGCCTTCACTCACATCAAAGCCTTCTCTTGGTATAGCCCATTCCAAGATACTTTCCATATTCACTAAGAAATCCTTGTGTACCAAAGCCTTCATTACTTTCCTCACTTCCTCAATCGACTCTCCTAAGTTCAGCCCCCATGCCATGATTAGTGAGTAAATATCCATATTAGTATGATATTTGTGCTCCAAATCTTCAAAGCCATTACCCAAGATATTTTGCACAGATTGTGCCACCTTCACATCCTTGGAGAGGAACAATCTGTTGGAGTGAAAATACAGTGAGAGGGGTGGGTGAATCAGTGTTTATAACTTCTTAAACAATTTAAACTGAAACTGAAAAGAACCATACATATGTTCTCATTTATCAATGATAGTGTCATTCATGTATTTGAATGCAATCATATAAACTGAAATGAGTAATGTAACATTGTGTTTTAAAGAAGTAAAGTACTGAAGCAAATGAGTCACAAACACACAAATAGACAAAAGATATGCCAAGTGGAAAACCCTCCTGGTGTAGAAAAACCACTCCTGAACCTACTACCTTTTTCAAGCTTTCATTTCAATAAATATTTTGACAAAGCCTCAATGGCTTATTCCTGAGCACCGACTCAAGGAGCACCAACCCCTTTCCTGATATTCAGTAAAACATATAATAGTACAGAGGATCTCTCTGTTTCACTTGATTTCTATCAAGTGCCTCTTGACAGAAAAAGCATAGAATTTTCAAGAGTCAAAAATTGACTCTTTAGAATTCCATACATTATCTAATCTCGATGTAGCTTGAGAAAAAATCTTATCACAGTCACAATACAATCTCATCAAAATGTATTACAATGATACATATTTTATTTCTTTTTTCACTGTTTGATTTTCAACATCTTTCCATACAGAAACTACAAATCTGACTACACATTGTGTTTTCCAATTTTCAGCATCATCAAAATAGACTTTCACATGGCTTTTATAGTAATGCCCTTGTTTCAAGTTTATTTTTCTATCATGATAGAACCCTAATCTTATTGTTTTTGGCTTTTTATAGAAAACATCATTACATATTGGAAGTATTACCACAGTTGCTTGAATTTCATTTTCTAGAAGGTTATACAAGGTTGATTTCAGGTTACACAATAACTGACAAGTAACAATTTTGATGTTGCAATGATCATAAAAGAAGGTTCTTTCTTTCTATCGAGGATAGAACAACAATATCCAAGAATAGAGGTGTGACATAACATATCTTCAGTAGAAGCCTGCACATGCAGTGCTTACACAAAAGCATTGAGAATAGATCTTTTAAAACAGAAAATGATAACCATTTTACCCTAACAAAACTAGAAATGTAACTGAAGTATAGATTTAGCAAATGAACCCTCATCCAGAATATACCCAGAAGTAGTAATGAAGAGTACATATTCCCTAAGAATTTTGACCAAGAAGCTGCTACAAAAATGAAATAACTGAAACCCCAAGCAACATGTAACCAAAAGCAATTAATCATGCACTATAATAGTTACCCATAATTCCAAGTGAGGCTAAGAGAATAATCCATGAACTCTACCCATTATAGTGGTTGCACGTCTTAAGAAACTGAAACCACTATGAAGTGCGACTGAAGTAACTTCACAAGAACTATTATCCATGAACCCAGATAAGCAAATGAAGAGATTCAATGACATTGTTATTACCCACAACTAGAAATCACAATTCCTTTAAAAATAGTCATAATAACCTTTAAAAGAAATTGCAGTCATGTTTTTTGTTTTTAAAAATAAATATTTTAGACTTTTCTCTAGAAAGCATTTGACATTTTTCATTTTTTTGTTTTCAAAAGAGAGAAAAATATGGCTCAAAATAACCTTTACTGAGCTGAAACAGATCTCCAAACCAGACAAGGAACAAATACCTGGCAAACAAAGTTGTTGTCAAAGAATGGATTACCAAATCTGCAGAGGAGAAGAAAAATAGCCACACATCCTTCCAAACTTTTGCCTACACCGAGTGGCTGGAAGCTGAAACACATTTTTATGGTCTTCTTACTACTCCCAATCATTGTCCAAGAAAAAAAATGTCAGGGATAACAAAGAAATGGTCGAGAGCAATGATCCATGGTGGCGGCTAGTAGGGTTCCAAGAAAAAACATGAATAGTGTGAATTGAAAAACTATTTGCCCTAATCTTCCACAGCAAGCAAAAACGAAATCCTTGGCATAATATGATAGCATTTGCAGTCCAAGAGGACAAAAAATTAACAGATCAAAACCGCATAATACACTTTGAAATCCGTAGAAAGATCCACGACATGCATGCTGATAGGAAATTTTTTACATATGTTTCCTTACCGCACAACTGCGGCCACCCTTCGAACTACCCATGGTACAATGATAGCTCCAAGTTAACCGCTAACATCTTCCACTGCATTACGGCGGTTAGCTTCCTGATAGCTCACGGTATAGGGGTAGCACCTTTCAAACCCCTAACATCTTCCACCGCATTACCATAGTTAGCTTCCTGATAGCTTGCAGTATAGTTGTAGCTATCTACTTGAAGCTAGCCATTCTCATCACGTTACCGTGGTTTCCCTGATGATAACCTGTGGTGTAGCGGTAGTTGTTGCCTTCCCACTGGCGGTTTCCACCACACTACTACGATCACTGGTTTAACTAGCAGTGGTACTGTGATAAGACATTTTAAGTGCGATCTTACCAAAGTCAAAAATGCTTGTTGTCAGCCTTGAGGCCTGATATAAATGACAACCAATAAACCCAAGACAAATACAAATAGAAGATCGAATAGAAATCCTTTACCCAAGGTCTAGTGCCACCTTGATATGTTCAATTCTATATTATGTGCCATTTCCAAATGAAGTCAAATGAAGTCCAAAGACTTATGATGAATAGAGAAGACTTGATGAATATTAAGATGCTTGTAACTGATCAAGCCAGTCACTTGTAAACAAGTGAAGTATTGAAACACAAATGTTAAACTAGAAAACTATCATCTGATCAATGGAGCAAATAACTTGTAATCAGAATACCTCAACCGAGATCTGCACATGGACCCAAGATATCAGAGCCACCAAGAAAATATAAATAATGAAGTAAATGTGCCAGTCAGAATAGTAGATCAACTAAGAAGATAACTATCAAGTTGTCAGAGAATCACAAAGAGACATCAAGGACAAAAATAACACAAGAGGGATTCAACAAACTCCCCCTTTGTCTTTGATGGAAAAACTGAGCCACCAAACCAAAGATAATGAACTGTAACTGAATGCACAAAATTCTCCCCCTTTTTGACACAAGGATAAAGGGAGACCAAAAAAGATAAACCAGAACCAACTATGAATATTCAATAGACTACAGATTGTAACTTTAAGTAGCAAGATTGAGCTGCAGGAAGGGCTAACCAGCTCCCCCTATCACCAAGATAGACTTTTTAAGATAATAGAGATTGAGAGACAACTCCCAATCGAGAACTAAGTCTCTCAAAAACATCTTTAGCCCTCGGTTTTGTAAAAATGTCAGCAACCTGTGCTTGTGTAGGAACATATTGCACAGATACCTCATTAGCCAGCACCTTTTCATGAAGAAATTGAAAATTTATAGCTATATGTTTAGTTCGAGAGTGCATAACTGGATTTTTTGAGATATTTATTGCACTAGTATTGTCTCACAGAATAGTAATAGGTTTTAGAATTTCAATACCCATATCTAATAATGTCTATGACATCCAAATTACCTGAGTGCAGCAAGAAGTGGCAGCTATATATTTAGCTTCAACGGTAGAGAGGGAAATAGATTCTTGCTTTTTGTTGTGCCAATCCACTAAACGATCACTAAGAAAGAAAGCAACACCACTGGTGCTTTTCCTGTCATCTAGACATCCTGCCCAGTCAAAATCAGTATGAGCTACTAAAGAGAAATCATTGCTTCTGGGATACCAGAGCCCATAATCAATTGTGCCTTGAAAATATTTAAGAATCCTTCTCACAACATTGATGTGAGATTCCTTAGGAGATGATTGAAAATGGGAAACCATGCAAACAACTTGCATTATGTCAGGTCTTGAGGTTGTTAAATACAATAGGCTGCCTATCATTGACCTATAATTAGTTGAGTTTACAGCAGAGAGTCATCAACTTTGCTAAGTTTATAGCCAGTAGCCATTGGAGTGCTTATAGGATGACTTTCATCCATTTTAAACCTTTTTAACATTTCTTTTGCATATCTAATTTCAAGTTTAGTCCAGATTTCTCTAGAAGAACTGCAGTGCATGACTTTGATGAAGACATCTTTAGTCAGAGCACATAGAAGAGCATGCTTTTCTCTTGCATTGGTTTCATATCTCTTCTTTTCATTATAAGTAGTTGGCAAAGTAGCTGGTATAGTGTACCTAGTCAATACTATGCTCCAGACATCAAGGTCAATAGAAGTTAAATAAGTCTCCATTTTGATTTTTAGGAATACATAATCAGTTCCATCAAATAATGGAACTATAGTCATGGAAATACCTTCATGAGCTTGAGACATTTTGAATAGACTCCAAGTCCAGAATCAATCCTAGGTTAGAAAGACCTATCAGAGGACCCTAGGCTCTGATACCAATTATTGGAGTGAAAATACACTGAGAGGGGGTGGGGGGGTGAATTAGTGTTTATAACTTCTTAAACAATTTAAACAGAAACTGAAAAGAATCATACGTATTTTCTCATTTATCAATGATAGTGTCATTCATGTATTCGAATGAAATCATATAAACTGAAATGAGTAATGTAACATTGCATTTTAAAGTAGTAAAGTACTGAAGCAAATGAGTCACAGAGACACAAATAGACACAAGATATGCCGAGTGGAAAACCCTCCTAGGGTAGAAAAACCACTTCTGAACCTGCTACCTTTTTTAGGCTTTCATTTCAATAAATATTTTCACAAAGCCTCAATGGCTGATTTCTGAGCATTGACTCAAGGAGCACCAAACCCTTTCCTGATATTCAGTAGAATGTACAATAGTACAGAGGATCTCTTTGTTTCACTTGATTTCTGTCAAGTGCCTCTTGACAGACAAAGGATAGGATTTTCAAGAGTCAAAAATTGACTCTTTAGAATTCCATACATTATCTAATCTCGATGCAGCTTGAGAAAAATCTTATCACAGTCACAATACAATCTCATCAAACTGTATTACAATGACACATCTTTTCTTTCTTTTCTCATTGTTTCATTTTCAACATCTTTCCATACAAAAACTACAAATCTGACTACACACTATGTTTTCCAATTTTTAGCCTCATCAAAAATAGACTCACATGTATTTTATAGTAATGCCCTTGTTTCAAGTTTATTTTTCTACCATGATAGAACCCTAATCTCATTGTTTTTGGCATTTTATAGAAAACATCATTACATATTGGAAGTATTACCACAGTTGCTTGAATTGCATTTTCTAGAAGGTTATACAAGGTTGATTTCAGGTTACAAAATAACTGACAAGTAACAGTTCTGATGTTGTAGTGATCATTAAAGAAGGTTATTTCTTTCTGTTGAGGATAGAGCAACAATGTCCCAGAATAGAGGTGTGACAGAACATATCATCACTAGAAGCCTGTACATGCAGTGCTTACACAAAAGCAATGAGAACACATCTTTTAAAACAGAAAATGATAACCATTTTACCCTGATAGAACCAGAAATGTAACTAAAGTATAGATTTAGCAAATGAACCCTCATCCAAAATATACCCAGAATTAGTAATGAAGAGTACATATTCCCTAAGAATTTTGACCAAGAAGCTGCTACAAAAATGAAATAACTGAAACCCCAAGCAGCATGTAACCGAAAGAAATTAATCATAACAACTACCCACAATTCCAAGTGAGGTTGAGAGAATATTCCATGAACTATACCCATTATAGTGGCTGCACTTTTTAAGAAATTGAAACCACTATGAAGTGCGACTGAAGTAACTTCACAAGAACCGTTATCCATGAACCTAGATAAACAAATGAAGAGATTCGATGAAATTATTATTACCCACAACCAGAAATCACAATTCCTTTAAAAAATGTCATAATAACCTTTAAAATAAATTGCAGTCACGTTTTTTGTTTTTAAAAATAAACATTTCCGACTTTTCTCTAGAAAGCAATTGATGTTTTTCATTTTTCTATTTTAAAAAGAGAGAAAAAAATGGCTTGAAATAACATTTACTGAGCTGAAACGGATCTGCAAACCAGATAAGGAACAAATACCTGGCAAACGAAGTTGCTATCAAAGAATGGATTACCAGATCTGCAAAGAAGAAGAAAAATAGCCACACATCCTTCCAAACTCATGCCTACACCCAGTGGCTGGAAACTGACACACAGAGCGACCATTTTGATGGTCTTCTTACTACTCCCAATCGCTATCCAAGAAAAAAAATGCCAAGGATAAAAAAGAAATGGCCGAGAGAAATGATCCATGGTGGCAGCCAGTAGGGTTCCAAGAAAAAATGTGAATAGTGTGAATCGAAAAACTGTTTGCCCTAATCTTACAAAGCAAGCAAAAACGAAATCCTTTGCATAATATGATAGCATTTGGAGTCCGAGAGGAAAAAAAATTAATAGATTAAAACCGCATAATACACTTTGAAATCTATAGAAAGATCCATGACATGCATGCCGATAGGAAAAAGTTGACATATGTTTCCTTACCGCACAACCGCGGCCACCCTTTAGACTACTCGCGGTACAGCGGTAGCTCAAAATTAATGGCTAACATCTTCCACCACATTACCATAGTTAGCTTCTTGATAGCTCACGATATAGCGGTAGCACCTTTCAAACTGCTAACATCTTCCACTGCATTACCGCAGTTAGCTTCCTGACAGCTCGTGGTATAGTGGTAGCTATCTACTTGTGGCTAGCCATTCTCACCACATTACCGAGGTTTCCCGAATGATAGCCTATGGTGTAGCAGTAGCTATTGGCTTGCCACTAGCGGTTTCCACTGCACTACCACGGTCACTGGCTTAACTGCCAGTGGTACCGCAGTAAGACATTTTAAGTGGGGTCTTACCAAAGTCAAACATGTTTGTTGTCGGCCTTTAGGCCCGATATAAATGACAACCAATAAACCCAAGACAAATTCAAATAGAAGATCAAATAGAAAGCGTTTACCCAAGGTCTAGTGCCACCTTGATATGTTCAATGCTATATTATGTGCCATTTCCAAGTGAAGTCAAATGAAGTCCAAAGACTTATGATGAATAGAGAAGACTTGACAAATATTAAGATGCTTGTAACTGATCAAGCATAATTAATCAACCTATAAAAGAACTGATCAAGCTAGTCACTTTTAAACAAGTGAAGTACTGAACACAAATGTTAAATCAGAAAAATATCACCTGATCAATGGAGCAAATAACCTATAATCAGAATACCTCAACCGAGATGTGCACATGGACCCAAGATATCAGAGCCACCAAGATAATATAAATAATGAAGTAAATGTGCCAATTAGAATAGTAGATCAACTAAGAAGATAACTATCAAGTTGCCAGAGAATCACAAAGAGACATTAAGGACAAAAATAACACAAGAGAGATTCAACAAAATCCTCTTAGCCTCTTAATAGTTTCTTTTCCAACAAAAGGGGACTCCAATTTTCTCCTCAAATGTAGAGTTAAATTGGCCTCCATTTCTTCTCTAGTACACTAGCTTCCAAACTGCTTCACACCACATACTTGTTACATTCCTTGCCAATGCAAATCAAGAAGAATCAAATGAAATTCCTTGTGTGTCTTTAAAACACATCCTATTATCAACCCTCACCATTAATGTCAAATGTGCATCCATCTTCAGAAACAATGCCTTCATCAATGCTTCAAGTCCTTCGAGAATTTAATGCATTCCTCTACTTGCTAGTGTTAACTCCTTCCTGCATTAATTACAATAGAAAAATTTCATCCATAGGAATTCTGCTAAAATATTCTATTATTATTTCCTCTACCTCTGCAAAAGATAGATCCCATTTCAATAGGGTATTTTCTTTCGTGTTCCCAATTATCCTAACATGACTAACCTTAAAGTCCTCAAAAAAATCTAATTCTTCAATAATTTTCCTAATCACACCCTGCAAATGCCGAGCATCAATTCCTCCTTTTATTATTGTTTGGATTACTTGGATGAATTATTGGAAAAAAAAATTAGGATTACTTGGATGCTTCTTCCATTCATTTTGTATCAACATATGTTCATGAAGACACAAAAGTTAATAGCTCAATCAGGTAGAGATTTTATGATTTCCAAATGAAGAGTAAAGTACATTTTTATTTCGGCTACATTACATTCATGTGCATAAACAAAATGAGAAGATTACAAATTGCTAGATTGCACTTAAGCAGATGCATATAATATAGGAAAGATTGCACAATCCTTTAAAAAATGTACTCTTTATTGATAATGTAAATGTATGTTGTTCCACACAAGCTATGGAACTAACTATTTGAATGCATATAATAAAAAAATTATACATTTATAAATACAAAAGAGAAAAATTCACATAAAGAGAAAGGGGACCCGTCATTGCCTCAATGACAAATCCTGGTTGCTTTGTTTTGCATCATCTTCAGTCTTCCCACTTGCCTCCAAGTTGATGTCTTTGTTGTTGCTCCTAGGTTCCCTGCATTTGAGTGAGAAGATTGTTGTTAGAGAAATGAAGGATCGCCAATCAAAATATGTGCATACATCTATAAACATATAATTTTATCATCACGTGCATTCAAATAACTTGCATACCATAGATGTCCAGGAAAAAAAGAAAGTTATCAAACATATCTATCATATGCTTGGTTTTATCTAACATGTTTTCTCATTGTGCAGGTATAGATAAATTTAGGTTTTTTTTTGTTTTTCTGGTTACATCATGTGGGGTTAAATGTGGCTCCCACAAGGGCTGAGCCTGACCTTTTTCCCTATTGTTTCATTTGAGAAGGATAATCACAAGTAAACCATCGATGAAGCATTAAAGATCAATCTTTGCAAGGATAGTGGAGTATGTTGGTAAGGGGTGGTCCCATTATTGATAAATATTTTTCCTTATTAATAAGAAAATTCCACTATCAACATAGCCATAATTCTAACAAAACTGATTATCAAGGATTCAAAGATAGTTTTCATTAACACTTTGGTTAAAAGTAAGTAGCCCTAAGCATCATAATAGTCACAAGAATTGAACATGAGAGGTATTCATGTAGATTAAAAGATTACACAATAGTCATCACTTGCAAAGATAGAGACAACATGTTTCCACATAACAAATTAAATTGAATGCATGAAAGGTACAATGATGAAGTCCATAATAGTGAATGTTTCTTAAGAGGGATTGAAGGACAACATTTTGTATCAAGGAGAACAAGGTAACCTCAAACTCTGTTGTACTTGAGTATGATATTACCTAAGCTTCTGGTGTTTCTAGATGGAACCAATAGCGGAAAAGTCTAGTCTCCATCTAAAGGAACCATCTTCAGAGCTCTATCCTGAAATGAGGGTTGAAAACATTAGAAGAAAATAAATGTCATAATTCTAAAGTAACAATTTGTATCAAGAAAAATGTCGGAAAGTATAATTTAAAAGACAAATCCTTACAATTGCACATCAAATTGGACCAAACAGTAACATCAAATGTGCCCTGATAAATCTTACAGATTAAAACAACTTGAAAATAACACTTTGGAGACAACAAATCAATAAATATTCATGAAAATTGACACAACAATTGAACATTGAAAAATGGATTATGAGTTATAATGTATCTGCTCCATTATATTTCTCAAAATATAAACATACATAACATGAGTTCTTTTTATATAAGTAAGTGGATTAGATCGTCTACTATCTATTCTAATGGGTTGAATATTGATGATATGATGATCAAAATTGGACCTCGGTTTCCCTATTTGTACAGGAAGCAAAAAATTTCAGGTTCGTTCACAAAAGTTACATCGTTTCTTAACTAAAGGATAATTAACATAACATCTAGAAACTTAAAAAGATAGGTCTATTCCAATTGTTGCCAAAAATTAAATAATTATTGTGTTTGTTGATAGGTAGAATATTTTGATGAAACAAATACTAATACCCAAGATCCAACTAGGTTATTAAGATTTGGACAGGATGATCCAAAGCATCCTTTAAACCATACCAGGGCGAAAAGAGAAAGATTGAAGAGAACACCCAAAAAAATTTCACACCGGATCAAGGTAAAATCCAACCTGGTTATGAAACTGATAGAAATCCAAATTTTTCTAAACCATCCATACCTGAACGTTGCATCACAATCTATTCTTCCTACACATAAAAACGCCACATGTTAACCCCTTCTAAATTTAACTCAAAATACCATGAAACAATGAGTCCCCTATATTAGTAAGTAAGTAGGTAGTCTATAGGGAATAGTTTAATTTAGGATGCTCATGAAAGGAATCTTCAAGTGACTGTGAGTGGGTTGTTTGAGATTGCAGCTGATGGTGCACTATCTAGTCTTAAAGGTAATTAGCAAAGCAGCAAATGTGCAAGAAAATCAAATTGTACACAACAAACAATTCACAATTTTATCTTGCATAATTCCTTAAGTTTGAAGACAAAAGTATCATTGTATCTTGATGAAAGTAGTGACCTTAATTGTCAATCACTGGCAACCATGATTTTAAAACATGGTATTGTTCTTATGGAGGCAACATTTTAAGTAAGGCGGTGAGTGGTGGTTTGGAACAATGGTAGGTATGAAGGACTTGCTTTATATGAATACTATATAGTCTAGCTTAAGACAACATTCTTAAAATATATTGAAGGTGGATTAGGGAACTCAAGGGTTACCATGATAAAGATTAAAGAAAAGACTGAGATCTATTTAAAAGCCACTATCATGAAGATATTAAATATGTCAAATGCAAAACCCTAGCAACTGGAGTAATGAACACAGTGTGAAAGAGGATAGTGTGTTAGGGAAGATTTAGGAGATCTCCACATTATCTCATCACATGAAAATACATCATTTATTTATTTATTTTAAATTGAAAGAAATTATTCTAAACCCTATATAGGACACATTAATACTTCAAAAGCATCTTATTTATTTTTTAAAATTAAAAGAAGTCATTCTAAACCTTATATAGGATACATTGATAATTCAAAAGCATCTAAAGGAATTTGAGATTATGTAAACATATGTCAGTTAAATACCTGTATTACAAACAATAGCATGAACATTGTAACCCTTGTTGATCAGAGCTAGAATTGATTAACAACAATGAATCCTATGCCTCCTATCACACACATCTACTTACCATTCTCTATCATTCTTTACTAAAACACTTGACCATTTTGGTGGGCTAGGCCTAAAAATTAAGGTTTCAACAAAGGTTTTATTGTATGTTTATTAAAATGAAAACTCCATTCTGGCAGGCTATGCTTGAAAATAAGATTTCGACAAAAAATTTAGAGTATTCTTATTAAATTTTTAGAGTATTTTAGTGGGCTATATTCTTGATTCCTTAAATGATTTATTCAAATGGAATGTGACTGACGTGATTTTCTGAATTTAGTGTTGTAAATTGTAATGATGCCACAATTACCATAGTATCATCATCTCTTATTATATCCACTGCAGTATGGCGGTTTTTTACCCTTCCCTTCTGTTGTTTATCGCACTACCACCTTGTTGAAGGCTTCTTATTGCGCGGTTGTGGTGTATTCCGCTCTACTACATATGTTGCTCACCTTCCTAACTATATAGTGGTGTATGCTTTCGATCATTACTTGAAGAGTGTCGATGAGACAATCTTATTTGTCTTACTGATATCTCAATGTCTCATCAACATTAGATCTTATGTTCCTCTGATGTTAGTTATTGGTGTTGATGAGACAAGTTAATATCTCTTGCGGATATGCCATTGTCTCATCGATATTTTCCTTCGGCAATATTTCTTTATATATCAGTGTAACTCTTCCATATCAGGGAGACTTGTGACTATCACCCTAGTATGGTGGTGTTTTTCCCTTCCCTTTAGTTTTTTATCGCACTACCACCTTGCTCAAGGCTTCTTGCTATGGTGTTGCGGTGTATACCGCTCTACCACATATGTTGCTCACCTTCTCGATGGTCTAGCGGTGTATGATTTTGATCATTACTTGAAGAGTGTCGATGAGATAATCTTATTTGTCTTACCGATATCTCAATGTCTCATCGAGGTATGTGCAGGATCATGAAGGGCCAAAAAGTGGCGATATGTAAGCCATATGATGGCCCATGTGGCTGACGACTTTTTTTTTACCCAAAATTGATGAAACGAAAAGGGTTTTTAGAGGAGATTCTCAACTTTCCACCAATATAAATTATCCTTTACTTTGAATTTAATAAATAATTATTATTTAGTTTCTATTAGAATTATGAATAAAGTCCTGATTGATAGGCTAATTGAAAAATGTCTATAACTTTCAAATGGTATGACATTTTTTGAATCCGAAACATGCATCACATTCTATACTTTGCATACTATAGGATTAAAAAAATCAAATTGAATTTCATGAATTTTTGACCAAGTTAAGGTGGTTAGACAAACGATCTTTTATATTTTTAAAAAGTTGCAATAAACAATTCATAATTAATTGTTTACATGGAAAAAAATTATAAAAAAATATGCATCACATCGAAACATGAGTCCTCTACTTATATCTAAAATCTTATAAAAAAATATTATCATTTTATTATGGTTATGGTGGTCAGACAGACACCTAATTCTTATTTTTACCCTGAAATTTAAATACTACTGCATTGAAATTTCAAATTTTCACCAAATAGAATTTAAAAAATAAAATAAAGGTCTTGTTTTTTAGAAACTGCATTCAATTTGCTACATATTCTATTTTTACATTTTTTTCAAATAATATAGATAACTTATTCAAATTTTTACGTCAAGTTGTCTAGCTCTGATTTTTTGTCTTTTTATTGCCACTTAAGGGCCTATTTTTTCCATGATGATCCTCCACATACCCATGATCGACATTACTTCATTATATCCAAGAGTTGTGTTTCACCAAGCACTTGTAGATATACCTTGTTGATGTGACGTAAGTGATTCTCTCCTCGACATACTCGTATCTTGTTCACATTTCACTATTTTACATTGTCAATGAGACATATAAATAAGTATCTTCAACATAGGGGTGTCTAAACCGAAGCTAAACCCAAAGCTAAACTCGAAGCTAAAGTCGGGAGCTAAAAGTGGCGCTAAAATCGAAGCTAAACTCAGAGACAAAGGTGGCACTAACGGTGGTGCCACACTCAAAGCCAATATTGGCACTAAAGGAGGTGATAATTTTATTATCAATTAGTGCCTAAATTAGTGCCAAATTATCCTAATTGACACAAATAAATACCAAAAATAGCGTGATCCCAATAAATAACGCTGAGGTTTTTGAAAAATTGGCAAAAAATACATTAAAATAGTGGGTGGAAGAAAAAAATAATGCAAATCATAGGGATTTGTTGTAGTGCTTGTCCACCACCTGAAAGTGAAAGGAAACTGCAATTTGTTTTGAACAAAGAACTAATAACATTACCACCAATAAAAGATAGACTAGTGTTATTTCCTAAAGATGCAAAAGTTCCACTTTGTCGATACCAAATTTTTTTTGGACATAGTACTAATGAGTTTTGAGCATTCAAATTAGTATTGGCTAACTTTCACTTCGATGGCAATAATTACCATCGAGTGATTGCATAACATATCCCCTTTTCACTCTTTGTCATGTAATAGTTGTAGAACATTTTATTCTCACTATTACATGACCTTTCCCATCACCTCCCTCGACTCACTCTTGTCTTACACTTAGTGGGGGCAAGAGTTAGATATTCATGTCCTAGAAATGCATTTATCATTGCCCCTTAGTTGTGTTATCTACCTTCCACTTATACAAATTGAGATTGGGAGGAAAATGACCTGCTCATAGGTTGACTCACCTGTGACTTACTAGCCTTTTGCATTATTTCTTTATTTTCATTTTCTTTTGTGTGATTGCATGTGCATAGCGTGATCCCCTATGATGTTATGTTTGATGTTCTCTCTCTCTTTGTTACATTCCTCTATTTGTACCTTCATTCTTCTCTATGTCGTAAATCCTTTTTTGTGATTATTCTCTTTTGTCTTGTGTTTTCCTTTTGGGGATGATGCAAGGTGTCGAGACATTCATGTCTCTTCAATGTTGACCCAAAACAAATTTCTTTATTTTTACTTTCCTTGTGTCATTCTTCCAATTATAGATTTATATTTAGGGAATGATAATAGTTCCATCTCTCTATAAATATTGCAACAAGAACATATTGACCCTAAATCCATAGATCCCTTATGTGTTTGGTGTTTTAATTTTAGGGGCAACCCCTCTCTTTTATTTTTCTTACATGATGTAGCTTTAGTTGGAAACATATGACTTGGCATAGGGATTTCCAAGTTAGGTCTTATGTCTTCTTTATGTGCATTTATCATTTTATACTTTAAATTAATTGCTCACAACATGGTGTTTAGCAATTTCTTTAAAGTGGGGGCATACATTGGCATTATTCTTTTTCCTTTTTCATGGTTCATGGTGTAGTCTTCTTACTTCATACGATGCATTTTTTTCTTGGTGGATGAAATTGGGTGTGATTTCCTTCAAGAGCATGATCTCTCTTAGCATATTACATTCCTCATGGTGGCTTGATGCGACGAACTACATCCTCTAAGTTGCGAATTTTATACTCTTGATTGGTCCTCTCTTGGAGACATTAGCCAAAATGCTCACTAAGTTAAAGACCTCACATGAACTAAGAAAAAATCCTTTGAAAATTTCCTATTTTGTATTGTTTGTTATATAGCCACCTTGCATAACATAGGATGCATTCCTTTAGAACCATCCTATTTTTTCATGAGCTCCAGGCATATGAAGTTTTACTTGCCTCATGAAGCTCGAAAATAATTTTTTGGTGGTGCCTTATTAAATTTATTAGGGGGTATAACTTTTGTATGGTTTGAGTGGGAAGCCCAACCGAGGCATGAATTTCCTCATAGCCACTTATGTGTTGAGTGCATACCATCCATGAGTGTATGTGTCTCACCTTTTAGGAATTCTCACCCAGCAGACATCCAACAATTTTGTTGCCTCAGAATGAGTATGCATTGTTTTGACAAACAACCTAGATCTGATCCACATCATGATGGAGAAACAGTCAAAGCTTGATTCGATTATTTTTACCTTTTTCTCTCTTTCATCTTTGGCAGTGTATGCTTGTGCTTTTCTATTGCTCTTTATATCATTCTCATGTGTGTTATTTTGTGCCCATGTTGATTTGTCTTGGGATCTTGATCCTGGGGGCTTGATCACCCCTCTTGATCATTCTTGTCTCATCTTATTCTAGAATTGATACATTTGAACCCCTCTTGATGCATGTTTGTCTACTTTAGTGTGAGTTTGAAGCAAGTTCATCCTCTCACTAAAGTGGGGGATAAATGTAGTATAGAAAAATGGATATCTTGATATTTTCACACTCGTTTGGGCCCTCCTTTTGGATTTTGGCCTAATGTTGCCTTGATTTAGTGTTGTAATGTGGATAAAACATTCACATTAGGTCTTGGTCCCTTGTGAACTTGTTGGTTTCCCAAATCAATAGATCCAATGAATCTTATAGAATAGCCAATTTCTAATGCTTAGATTCAAAGGTGGATTTGGCCAACTAATAAGAAATGAGATTAGAACACATTTCCCCTACACTGTAGGCTCTGTAGGACCTAGGCAGATTGACCCTTCACAATTTCTAAAGACTTATTTCAATTATGCATAGACATTGCATTTTATAGAAGATAATTCCCAATTAAAATGTACCTAAGAAAGTCTTGACAACATCAAATCTGGCTATATTTTTGGTACCCCAACACTTACTCAGCAATTGGAAAGAAAAAATCAACACTAAACCTAAACCCAACGATAAAAATTTAAATGATTTTGAATTTATAAATTGATTTTTTTCTAAAATTCATTTAGCTGAATGACAAATCAGTACCTAATTATGGGCCATGGATTCAAATATATAATCATAAAGAAAATTTCATCAAAAAATAAACTTCTACTAGTGGATTTCAAACTACAAATTCTTTATTCTAATAGATGCACTCTTGTTGTCATCCAAATTCTTCTTACAGATCCACCTTGCACACTCGAAATCACAATTATTTGCTCAAAGTAATTTAACTATTTCTTCAAAATAGAAACATGAGCAAACAACACAACCTCAAGGAAATTGAGATGAAAAATTCAACATACTTTGTATATTAAACTCATATGACTTAAAATGTACAAATATGGAGACAATTTGATAACATCCATGCTCTATTTGCACAAAACGATTGAAATTTACTCATGAAACTCAACCATTACAATTGCATACTCAATTCATGACTCAGACTCAACATTTCTCTATCTACCCAACCCCATACAAGAATTCAGAACCCCTTATAATTGAGAAGGAATGAGAATAAGAAGAAACAAAAGAATCCCAAAAATCAATCTGACGATGACACTTGGTAGCTTCATCCTCTATTGATCAGCAACAAGAAACTAGACAAAGCTTCTCTCATCTCTCCTCATTTGCAATAAAAACGCTACCTCTGTATTTTGCCTTCATTCACTTTTATCTTTCAATAGAGAATTTATCATTCCATAAAAAACCTGCACCATTTTACCCTATTGTAAATGCCTAGTTCCTCTGTAAGGAATATTTTATACTTCCTGTGAAAACTCATTTCCCAGCAAAGAAAACCCCTTCTAAACAATATTTTATTCACTTTATAAATCATCCCCCCATGTCATTTTACCTTTACACTTCATTTTTACATATTAAAATAATCATCGTTCCAATTTTGACCAATTTAATCTTTCAGTGGGAAATTTATCTCACCTTTCCTTGTTTACATTTCACCTCATGTTTTGAAAGCGTTTCCTTTTCACATCAAAAACCTTTGAATATTTCACCTTGGGCTTTTAGAAAATATTTTCCCGTCAATCTTTGAGTTTCATTTATCGGGCAACAAAATGTTTTACTAGTGTCTTTTAATTTAATACTTCTCCATATTCTACTATATATTAAAAAATCTGCTTTCCTTTTTGTAAAAGAAAAATGAAAACCCCCACATTCATATTGAGCAACATTTAATTTTCTAATTTTTTTTCCTTTGAGACTTTATCGGGCCCACCTAGCCATGTGGAAAGAATTCACACATATCGCAATACTTTTATTAACATCACCTTCAGCCTTGTGGAGTTAGCGATCAAGGGTTAGTATTTGGTCACATCCCTTATTTTTTCCTTGCTATTGATCTTTTCTTTCGTACCCTAACTCATACTCTGCAACTATGCATGGATATGGCGGCTATCAACCAAACGTTTACAGTAATCAATAGGAACTTCTATCTTCTTTGACTTCGGTCTATGTGAATGAAGGCTCACCACAACTTCGATGCACTCCACAACAAATGCAAATTAGAATTTCCTCAAATAATCTTTGATACATTCTCCTGGTGGGCACAAACCACTCTATTGAACAAAGATGTTTCCAACAACATATTCCTCTACTTCTATTGAGATTTCGTTTGTAATATAAATTACCCACTTTCTGCAAGTCTGATGGCTTCTTCAGCAAAAACGTTTTACTTCCCCTTCCATTTTGAAAATCTCAAAACTCAAATATTTGCATTTGACTTTCTTTATGCTTGCTCCATGGTAGCACCATCACCTTTTGTATGTAACATGGGGTCTTTTCACATCTTCTTATTTCAATGCAGTGCTCAATCCTCTTGCAATTTCACCCTACTAGTAAAACCCTTCCAAAATAGAATTTCCTCAAACAATTTTGATACATTTTCACTATTGGCGCATGCCTTTCCTTTGCAAAGAAAATCCATGCTTGATTTTCTTTGTTCCCTTTAGCATCTCTTTACATCTCTATAAAAAATTCATTTGCAATATCATATCGCATTCTTCTTAGCCTGTTTGATGGTAACCACTTTTCAAACATTTCATCAAGCCCTTTTTCAAAATTGTGTTGCATTCTTCTTGGAATCATTCCTCTTGTGACAAACTTGTTATGAGATAGTCACTTCTTTCAATCCCATGTGCAACAAACATTTGATGTATTTTATCCTATGGCTTTGGCCATTAGAATCACAACACCCATCTTGAAAAATTGTAGTTTCAACAAACCTAAATTATACAAAAGCACCACAAAATTTTTATTCTTCTGAGGAAAAGTATTCACTAGTAGATGAGATTCTCTTATGCCCAAGCTCATAGATTTGTATTGCAATGTGCTTAAGAGGATCTGATATTTTGGTTGTATTCAAAGATATCCATTTGTCCATTTGTGGAGATCTAGATGACACCCAAGATATTCTACCCGGATGAAAGACTTGTTGGGGATAAGAAACATGACATAATATAGCTGAAAGGGAAAGGTACACAAGCCTCTCTCTAAGCTCATGCTCGCTATTTTGTAATAGCTTGATCCAAGCTTTTGATTTCTCACATGCATCAAAATTTTCTTTCTTTTCAACCTCACATACCCAAGAATTTAGGGATTCTAAATTGATGTCTACAAGCAACAAGTTCCTGCAGATCACATTTAATAAATGAATGTGTTGAAAATTGACCATTGATAGTATCCTTGGCAAAAAAATTAGACATCTTTCCAAAGTACATGCCTGTTGACTTCCTGAAAACCAACTGGAAAACCATTTCGAGAGTATTGTTTCAAATAACATATTAGCCCGTATCAAATATTTTCTCTCTTGATATTATGCAATGTCTCCAATAACTTAGCAAGATCAATTAATTTTGTGACTTTATCCCATGGTAAGTTCAAGTGAAACACCACCTTCTTCACGATTGTTTTCATATGGACATGGCTGACCTCACAAGCTTGAACTATGCTCACCTCTTAATCCATGTACTTGAACAGAAAATGGACCGTGCTCTACATTTAAACTCTTGAAGGTGATGATATGTGTATACCCATCAATATGATTGAATTCAAAAAAACGTACTAAAATGACTGTAACATTGTATGTCTACCCCTTTTTATTCAAAGCATATCTTACTAAGCTTCCTCAAACTGTGTGACACATGTCGGGTTCCTTTGTGGGTCTGACTGAAAAAAACTCATTTTAGAACAAATCTCATCTTGAATTGATCTAAGGCTACCTCCGAGTGCATATGAGGTGAAAAGATGGACTGGGTTATCATTAAAATTTGTTTTCTAGCATATTTGCACAATGATCAAAACTAGTCAAGTGGGCTCTGGAATCACCTTGATAAACTAGTCAAATGACCTCTAGGAGCTATAAAAACTTATAGGCATGTAGACATTTGAACTGAAAATAGTGCAATAAATTGTTCAAAAAAAGATATTTGGAGGTGCAAGATATTCAATATCAATGTTGATTGGTTAGACTTTTTTGCAATTGCACCTGTTCAAAACCAATTAGGTCACCAAGTCACCACTTTGCAAAAATATCAAATCACCACCTAGGAAGCTACCACTAGAAACATTAGATCAGTTAGATCCATTGAGCATGTGTGCAATATGGTTTTCCTTCAATCATCACTCTCACAAGATATTAGGGGTCAAAGTTGACTACCTTGAAACATGTCAAAAATGTAGGTGTAAAAGCAGAACAAATTGCATTTTCTTTTGATCTCAAAAAAATAGAAAACCAGATCTTGAGGCTTTGAAACCGGATTAGGGAGCATATGAATGTGAGGGGAAAGTAGAGAACCAATATATTTTTCATGACGATTATCCATCTATGAAATACCAGCTTGAACAAGAGGTCACTTCGTAGGACAAAGAGTTTGCAAACAACAAAACAATCCTAGAACCCTCTAGCTTTGCTCTTCAAAAATATAAAAAAACTCATCACAAGAGGTTGAAAACTAACATACATTTTCACATGTCACACGAGTACACCTGCCAAGTGATTTTACCTGAAAATGAATGGGATTTGAATTATGACCCTCTAAAGTAGGTCATTGGGGTAGATTTTTAAGGTGCACTTCTGAGTGCAAATCAAATTTTTTCATCATGGGAACTTCAAATTTTGCAAATTTTTAAGGTGCCACTAGTGGCTCCAACTGGGGATGTATGCCCCCTATGGGCATAGCAATAATTTAGATATATGGGGAGTAGACCAAATGCTAATTCCATTAGGCGCTCTAAAATTGCTCCTTTATGTTGCGTTGAAACTCATTTTTCAAACTTCATTTGGTGGCCCCAGGCCCTCAAAAATGAAGTATCAAAATTTACCTCTATCAAACACTCTATTTTTTGTTGTCTGCAGTAGGCCAAGTTTGAAAACACTTCCATGAACTGGCCATAAATTAGCCTTGTCATTGACATGCCTTACCATATCACTGTGCTTTCCAATGTCACCACTAATTCTATAAATCTGCAATCTGCAATCAAACACTAACTAAAGTCCATAATCATTGTGACATTTTACCTTGGCCAGCTCATTGTCATGTTCCAATAAATTCTCATCCAAATGAACTAGAAACTAAAAGTGTTCATACTCTTCCAAGTAGATGGCATCATGAAACTCAACCTTATCTACAACATTTGTATGAAATATAAAATATTCATTGGCAATTCCATCGAGGAGCTCATCAACGTGTTGCCTTGTTTTCTCAAGTCCACATTTTAACCTTGAATCAGATGCATCATTAGGGTTCTCAACAAAGAGTGGATTATCTCTACACCCATAAAGATTATCTTTTCTCATCTCTAGTGAAGATGGAGGCTTATCAAATAGGGGTTTTCTATTCTTTTCATTGTTTTCATGAAAGATTCTACCTCATTAGCATTAAGTTCTAAGTCTTTCATATCATCATTGTATTCAAAATCATTACAATCACTAGAAGAGCACACAGATACATTTTCAACTTCATTCACATCATCTATAGTTAAAATATTTGACTCACATTTTGAAAACTCTTCACAGGAAGAAATTTGTTCCTTCTCAAGCAAACATGTGTTCCCATCATTATTTGCATCATTTTTCTGCTCTACACATAGATAAAAAACTTCTACAATATCAACACTATCTAAAAATTCATCAAACTACTTCACATTACCAATGGGTAATTATGTTGATTCAAGATCCATGTTCTTGTCATGATGTACAATCTAATAATTCAGTAATGAAGCCCTTCTCTCATCCATGATTACATCATCATCCTCTTCATGTATAGCTAACATCTCCATATCTACTTCATGTACACAACCATGAGCAGTAGGGACATAAGCATGCTCATCAGCATCTTAATAATTTCTAGCAACATGTTCAGGATCAGCATACTGAACATACACATTCGTATCTTTAGATTCACCATCATTCATAGATTTAACATGCTCTATTGATGGCAAACCAAAACTACATTCCAGGTGTGCATCAAATGCAATTTTTTCATTCACTTGTGGACACGTGATTTCATGATAATTTTTATCATTGCATCCTTCATGTGAGTAATATGCTTCTAGATCATCCTCAAAAGAGTAATTACAATCCTCAGAGAAATAGTCAGCTTGTTTGTCACTATGATCCTCATCACAAGAAAACCCATCACCACATGAACCATGCTTAGATTTTCCAGAGTGAGTTCTTGAAGTTTCATTTTCAAAATCATGATCATTGATTTGTAATGAAGTGCCAGCAACACTTGCATTACTTTCTCTTATCAAAACATGACATGGAATGACATTTTTCATCTCTTTTACTTCTTCATCACTCAAGATATTACAAGAAAAGATTTCATGCATATCTATTTTTTCATCATACCTTGTATCTTTGTCTTCATCACTGTTGTATTGATTTGCATATGTGATGATTGTGAGCTGATTATAATCAATATCCCCATCCATACAACAAGATGGACATTCATCTTCTGATACACTCTTTTCACTTTTTTATGATTGTTTTCTATTTTTACTCGATAGGACAACCACTATCTTCATTTTGAGACATCACATTTTTTACATAATTACGTTGGTCTCCTTCAACATCTTTATACAATCAAGTACCTAGTCAAAGCAATGAGGCTTCAACTCCTTTGGAAAGGTACTTGTTGATAGGGATTTTTACACACTTTCTCAACACAGGCAATGCGTAGGTGCATTACCTCTCTTGAAAGGAAATATCCAACGAGTTGCTGAAAATCACCCCAAGGTCTCTCGGGTGTTAGGTCACGACAATGCTTGGAATATCTCAATTGATGTTTGATGTGATCTAGTTGGTAATCACAAGGTGGAATTAAGTGAGTTAAGTTGGAAGAGGATCGGATCTATGAATGGAGTTTCTAAGGTAGGGAAATCAGTGTACGTGTGTTGCATGTTACAACAATAGTTTTGAACTCTAGTTTTGTTTTAAGATTTGGCTTTACAATGTGCAATGAACCTTAGCTCAAGTTACTTCTTAAAAAGAGGGAAAAAGGGTAGGGAAGAGAGAGAGTTCCTAGACCTGAAACTACCAATGAACAATGATCGTGGAGGTCTCTACTATGGACATCTTCCTTAAAACAAAATTTCACTTAACCAAAAATTTCACAGTGTCATGAAATTGGTGCTATCTTCTAAGGACACCAAATGTTTTATCATTCATTCACCATATATATGCATGAACAAAGTTAAATATTTAAAAGAAACTTCAAATCTAGGTCCAGACTAACTTTGCACAACCATCTACCAGCAGTAAATAGCCAAAAGTATGGACAAGGAAAGCATCTACACAACAAAAATCTTCATAACCATGAACAACATTACTAAATCTACCAAAGTTAACAAAAAGCAAACAGAACAACAAAGTAAACTTTAACTAGATTATCTAACTACTAGAGATGAATCATGAAACATGAGAAGAAACTCAAAAATGCACCAAAGTCAATGTATTTCTATTGAAATTTCCACAGCATGTCATTACAACAACTTAAATCTCTTTGAAAATTAGAGGAGGTCCCCTATTTATAGTGTCCCCAAAGTAGAACATGTGGCCAAGATTGATTTGCATTTGTGTGGCCACAATTCACTGTAACCTAGGGTTCTACCTACCTCGCAATATATTACATTTTAAAATACATTTTTGTCCATATCCCTATTTTTTCTTTTAGTGGCAATACTGTAGAGTTTTTGTCCTCTTGATGATTGATCTTTGTTGTAGCTATTCCTTTAGAAATTCTTCATCAATAACAAGGTTGCCTTCTTGCTTCTTCAAAGCTACATATTCCATGAATTTCAGGATCACTAGCTGAATCTTATCGACCTCTATGATGTCGGATCTCAACACTTGGTAGCTCCACTCTTTGGAATTGTCGATGACCTTCTCCCAATCCTCCTCATACTTGGCAGTGTGATCCTTGAACAAATCAGACTGGGTAAAGGCTCGGGCAGCAAAGCTCATGTAATTTGTGGTAATCTCGCCCGACATTCCATCTTCCATCCTTTTCTGGAGGTGAGGCTTTACTTTTTCTGAATTTATTTGGACAACGGGCATATCATACCTGGTCATTAACTTCAGATATCAGTCGCAATCTAACCAAATCTTATTGTCCCAATCGATATTCGAATTCACGTTTTCAAGCACCTACCCCAGCCTCTCCTTCTGATTCTCAAAGTTTCGCTTCCAGATATCCACAAGCCAGTGATCATCTTCTTTGAATGTGAATTATTTCTCCAAAATTTCCCTCGACAACTTAAGGATGGCCACAATTTTAGGATAGGTAGACTCATACTTCACTGGAAAGTCAGTGAAAATTTTCTTTCTGCCCTCAAGAGACTTCTGTATGTTTAAGAACTTGTTCATCGTATGAACAACATGATTAATACCCGTATTTCCAACATCCAAGACCTACAGGAACCAGCTCTTTGTAGTCTTTTCCAAGTTCTTTTTCTTTTCTAGCTTGTCAATCTACTCTCTAAAGAGCAATTGTGGCAGGGCCAGTGAGGTGATGTTTTGTTCTTCTATAGATGACCACTGTTGAATATAATTTTTCAAGTCAGCTACCTATTCTTTGAGCTCCTCCTTCGATACCTTATCCTACTCGATTAGATGCACCATCGTGGCTATGGATTCTTGGAGGTGATCTACCTCTTTCTCCCTAGTGGCTACTCCTAAGTCAATGGTGGAGATATTATAACTTTCTCCTCACTCTCCCACCACTGGCATAGCTACTTGCACCATTCTTGATCCTGAGGTATCCATCGTTACCTTTGACTGGATCTTTGGCTTTTTCTCTTTCTCGGTGTCGATTTGAGATCGAGCCAATATAGCTTATAGCCTTGTCTTTCAACCTTTTGAAGTAGGAGCCTTCCTTTCCAACTATTTCTCCAACCAATCAGGCATCGAAGATTTTTCTTTAGGTGATTCATGTTTATCATCCCTCTCATCCTACCTTATTTCAATTGCTTTCTCATTCAAAGCCTCTTCCTATTTTGTCCTTGCATCTTCTTTATCCTCATCGGAGTCTTGGATGAACACTGTGCATTTGATAGGGACCTTGATGAGCACACACTCCTTGGGTTTATCTTCCACTTCATCATGCCCATGCTCCTTGGGTTGCTCAACTTCTGGGTTCTCATGAACCTCAATCTCTTCCTTAGGATTATCCTCTTCATTTATTTCTTGTTCATCATGAGGGGGAATCTTCTCATCATGCCCAGAGTCATGATCATGTTCTTCCACTAAAGTTTTATCAACCTCTGTCTTTGTGGTAGCAACCTCCTCTTCATTGATAGGTTGTCTTTCACCCCTTTATCTTCAATTTCCTTGAGTTGCTTGACCAACTCAACATCAAGCTCAGGATCAGATATCTCTTCATTTATGTTTGTGTCTTGACCCTCACCATCATCACTAGAAGATTCATAGGTGACCTCATCAATTACTCGATGCTCGTATACTGGGTGTTCATGATAATCGTCTGCCTCCTCCTCTAACCCCTTAGTTGCCTCCATTTGTTGTCGTCGGTCTAATTCCTCAGAGATCTGCATGGTGGCTTCAATTTTAGGTGGCTCAATAGGAGGAGGAGGAACTGGGGTGTTGATTATTTCCTAGGTGATTGCAACTTGCACCACTGGATTTGCAAACATTCTTGAGATCTCGAATGGCACATTTTGCATATATTTTACGAAAGTCTCCAAAAGGGTAAGGGCGGGCATTACAGTTGCAACGACAACAGTTGGAAGAGAAAAATATGGAGACATGGAGGATGAGGAGACCGGTGAGGTGGTGGCAGAGGATGAATCCACTGATATTATCTGTGCAACGGGAGAAGTGGAAACAAGGTGGATGGTGATTTCCACCACAAGCGGAGAGGAAGCAACTATTGCATGTGGGATAAGCTGGGTGGGTGCAATAGTAGTAGTGGTTGTAGTAGAAAATGGGATAGGCAAAGACCTTGGTTGATCCACCTCCATTTCTTCTCCCTCATGGAGTGGATCCTCTCGAATTATTGGCATCTCGGTGATGCTACCTAATTTCTTGTGTTTGTTGGAAGGTTCACCTTCTGAATCCTTTAGCATACACTTTTGGGTTAGTTTGTTGCTCATATGTCTCCTTTCTCTTTCTTGATCGAACAAATGAAGGGGATTTTGATGCTTCTCCAATTGATGTAGTTTTCGCACCCTCAGATCCACTTGGCTCACTCTCGAGCCCTTTGTATTCCAAGACAACCCCTTGTTGCTTCAATTGAGAAACTCGCTCATCAATCCATGCCTTTGTTTGATCCTTAATAGGTTTAGTAAGAATATCGAGGTCATCAACCTCTTGCTCATCCGAATCAATTAATGGTAACTCCAGATTTGCAATTGCATTGTACCTGGGGTCTATTACAGTTCTCTCATCTTCTTCAAGATGATCGGGAACCAAGAACAAGCTTACCCTTTTTACAAAGTATGCGGTCATCCGCATATAATGCCTTATTCACGATTCAAAGTGATCCTTGCAATTGTCCTAGAAACCTTCAACATTGTGGAGGTGGGCATAATCCTGTCCAATTACCTTCCTGATATGGCCATATAGATCCATCCATGACCTGGTCGTCTAAGACTTGAAATGGTACTCTACCAGCTCCTTTTCTAAATTGTGGGCACATTGGGAAGTATAGAGCTCGTACATCCCCTAGCCAAGTGTAAGGGATCCCCGCTAGATGCTTTTTTCTTAGGATGGTGTGAATGTGATGCAGTTGCCAAGAGAGTTCAACAATATTATCTGTTCATTAAGGTATCGGGGAAACTTATTTGGTTTTTCTGAAAAATCCCTGGGTGCAGATGTAGGTGAATTTGGGGTATTGAATGAATACAAAGGCGTACTGCTTGAGGAAGGAATAGGCACTGTGAGAGACTCTTCTATCAAAGTCACCTCCAAGAAGCCTGATGATATAAGAAATTAAGGCATCATTTACCTGGCAATAATCCCTCTTGAAGTTTCTAAATTGCAGCTGAGGGTACCTATTGTAAACTTTTAGTTCTCTATCGGGCTCTTGATTTGGAGCTCTAAATAATCCATTGTAATGCCTTTGATCAGCCAAGGAGTATACCAAGTAAGAATTCATGTAGAACTTGGATTTTTTCTAAACATTCATGAATTTCTCATGAAAATAGTTACTAATTATTCCTCCCCAGTAGAAGGTGGTGTCCTCCCCATGGAGAATTTTCCCAACGATGTACACAATCCATTGCTAAAAATATGCCATAGTGGGGAGGCCCATTACTTTGCTCAATAGGGTGACTAGATCATGGTAATCCTCATAGAAGTTGCTCCTGAATAACTCCTGAGGCACCTTATTTGTGCTACCCCTCTTGTACTTTAAACAATATCGGTTGATCAATTTCTTACATTTTAGAGGGTCTTCATCCCACATCTCTTTACATTCTTGGATGGTTGGCAATGTTATCTCCCCAAAGATAGGGATATGGAAGGTCTTTGTAATCCCTGAAGCTGACATGTCGGCCATAATGTTCCCATCTCTATCAACAATAGTCCTCATTTTCGACTGATATGCTACTCTGCAAGCCATTACTAGCTCAGGGGCAATCAAAGCGGGAGGGAAATCCACAACCTTAGCTATTCCACTGCTCCTTATGAGTCTAGAATTTTCGGTTTTGGGGCTTATTTTAACCCTTTGTGTGAAATCATCAATGTTGGCATGTCTGATATTGGTGTCAGTAATATCCTTCCACCTGGTGGTGACTTTGGAGTGCAATGGTCCTCCTTGGAATTGATATTTCATCTGATCTTTATCTTCCTTGCTTTGAAAAACCTTACCAGTTCTCTTTCCTTTGTCTTTGACTACCCCTGAGGCTTCTGCACCTGATTCCATATATCCTGCACATAGAGGCAATGGTAAGTACAAGCATGTATGATGATACAAACGGCTAGCCAAATCCCTGGAAAACATGGTTAGATTAGATAATTCATCATTTAGGAATCTAACACTTAGTCAAAATTATCATCAATAATTCACTGGAGGGAATTTGGATGGTTCGGGCCCTAGAGGTCGGACTTCCCCTATCAGATTGTTGTTCTGAAGTGCGAAAAGGGTAGGGAGACATGAATGATTTATCTTGATCTTGGGTTTGGATAATTTGAAGTGTCCATGTGGGAGAAGGTCAAATTTTAGCATGTGGTTCATCGTTCGTTTTCAAATGGGAAGTCATTTGGGTCATCATTAGGGCACCCAGAGTCAAATTCAGGGAAGTTTGTCAAGTGTTACCCATTTGAGATGACTTTGGAGAAACAACATTCTAAGGGCAGAGTTTCGGAATCTGAAACCCAGGAGGTAGAAGGACACGAGATGGAATTTTCCAATTTCTTCAGTCAGTTGGGTGCTCGGGCCACGAACATCAGGACACCATTGAAGGATAGCCATGTAAAACAAAGAGGCAAGGATGGAAGTCTAAAACTTGTAACCTAGCAGACCGGACCCGGAGAGGGGTTTCACCTCCTACTTTGTTTGTTAAAACTTGGCAGAGATTGAAGTGTCGAGGCCCAGAGGCCAGAAGGACAGCTTGGGTCCTCCATTCAGGACGACCAAAATGAGATGGAATCCCGACAGTGGAAGTCTAGTGGGCGGGGTCCGATGAAGGCAGGGACTCAAAGTTTTCATTTTAATTGTTCCAAACTCAAGCAGCAGGGAGGCACTCAGGACCCAGAAGCTGGAACTGCTTGACGACCGTTTAAAACAGTGGAATGGAAACGACGGCCCGCGGATGAAATTATGTGGGTCATGACCTAAGGGTCATTTGGACATTTTCATTTTCCTCATAATTTTTGTGCCAAATGGCCAGCCGGAGTCTGAGGTCCGCAAAGACATGGAGAAAATGTTGTTGAAAACCATAAAGGAGTGGCAATCTGGAGGTAGAGTTCCAGAGTCTGGAACTCGCAAGGATTTTTGTCATCGAGGAAATTTTGTCAAATTTTGACTTTAGATGACCAAGGCAATCAATGGTATCGGGCTCGAAGGGTGTGGTCGCTAAGTTCAAACAACAGCGACAGGAAGACAATGTTTTGAATTCGATTTTTAAGTGTTTCGAGGGATGATGTAAAGATATCAATACGTGGGTTTTGAAACATTATCTCCGCTCTATTAGATTCATTTCATTGTATCCCTCATCGTCCATTAATTAAGCATGAAGTTATAAAAAACATGAAAGGAGGTCGGATGGCAAGCATACCTCAAAGACCCGATGAAGAGAGATGTTGAATTCGCAAGGAACGACAAAGTGGGGGCTCAGGCGTGAGGGCAGTGAAGGCTAGGGAGGTGTTTCTCTTTTCTGTTGTTCCTAACATGTGAAAATGATATGTCAAGGGTAATATTTATATCCCTAAGTGAAATTAATGCACTTAATAAATGCAGGTACCGTAGACGGTGAGGTTGGTGAATTCAAAAATCAGGGCAACGACGGGAGGACCGGAACCCAAGGGCCGGAAAGACTTTGGGGCACGATAGTCCAAAAATTTTCAAGTGTGAAGTCAACGACAAAGAAGGCGTCGGGGTACAAGGACCGGAAGGACGCAAGCCAATGGTCATTTGGAATAGCGAACTAGCATAGGAATCCCGGGCAGGGAATCCCGATGAACTGGGCCTGGAGGGCATAGTAGATAGTCAATTTTAACATAAATTCAAGACAGAAAAGACAATGCTGGGACCCAGAAGTTGGAAGGACGCAGGCCAAAGGCTGCCCAAAAGAGAAAAATAGACAAGGAAACTCGGTGAGCCAAGATCGACAAGTCACACAGACGCCAACAAAAGGTGAAATTCTAAAGGAGCTCTGAGACTTAGCAAATTTTGAGGGGCGATACATGGTCAACCAAAGATGGCACTTTTAGAGATGCACTGACTATTTAGGACATCAAAATAATGGGGCATGCAAAACGAGGCAGCGAACAAATGAACTGGTGAGGCGAAAGAAAGAGAGAGTCCCTATTTTGAATGGGGCATGTGTGCAAAGCGCACAACAAATGGTGACTCTTCTTGGAGAACACTCCTGAGCGTTCAAGGGATAAGTATTCATTCAAGACCCAAAATCTTTGGTTTCGTAGACCATGGGCTAACATCCATAAGTGAACTAAGAGAACAAGATCCTTAGTTGAATTAGACCATGAAACATCTAAAAATTGTGTGTAGTGCATTCATTCCTTCCCCTAGGAATCGTGACAAGAAATGGCTAGTCAAACTCACAAGCTACATGGATCGTCCAACATCAAAAGTAACCTAAACATTTCCCTGTTGCCAATCAAGCATCCATAACCCTGGCGGAGTTGTCACTATGACCCCATGAAAATTTCTCTACTTTTGGTTGGGCATCCATAGCCCTGGTAGAGTTATCTACACATCCATATGGTTGCTTGATTTTAGAATTTTCTTTCTTTTTTTTCTCTGGATTTTCTTTCCTTTTTGACACTTTATTATTTTTCTCAATCGTGCAAGCATTGAAGCCTACGATGGGTTTGAGAACCAAAGTTGTCACTAGAGAGGACTTGAGATTTTTCACTTACCAAATTATCATAGCCACCATTGCATGGCCCTTTAGAGATAATTAACATGTGTTTTGTGCAAGATCTGACATGAGCATAAGAGGATTCAACCAAGGATGGAGTTCTAGAATAGAGTTCAAGTGAGGAAACCATCCCTTCTTGACAGTTATTAGAGACTAATAGTCGAGAATGAATATTTATCCCTTGAACACTAAGAGTGGGCAGCAAAGTGAACCATTCATTGAATGAGCATGACCACCACAACAAGAATGAAAATCCTCTCACCAAAAGAACAAACAACTGGGAAAAAAGCAAAATAGAGCGACACAAAAACAATAGAACAAAAGAAAACCAAAGAAACCTACTCTAACCTATGTACAAGTATTTATAGGAATACCTCTACATGAGCTCAAGCTTGAAAGTAATGCTTTAACTTTTTCCCATTGACAGGCAACAAGACGCCTTCACCAGTCAAATTTTTCAAATGGAAAGCATTATCTCCCAGAATTTCAGCTATTTGAAAGGGCCCAAGCCAAAACTTGTTGAATTTGTTATGTCCCCCTTTCTTCTCATGGGCCTTGTCCCAGTATAGGAAAAGATCATAAATTTAAAAGGCCTTGATTTTGGCTCGGCAATTGAACCATCTTTTGACTATGCCCTGATGTTTGGCAAAATTTTCTATTGCATGGTCACGTACTTCTTCTAACTATAACAACTCAGCCAGGCGAGCTTCCCTACAATCCCGTCCATAAAAATAATTGATGAACTGGAGGGTAGGTATTTTCAAGTGTATCGAAAAGATAGGCTCTAAGCCATAAACCAAATGGAACAGGGAATCATCGAGGGCAACCTTCTGACAGTTGTGATCAGCCCATAGGGCGAAATGGATCTAGGTATGCCAATCCTTGGAATTCCTATCAAGCAATTTTTTTATCATGGTGATCAAGGTCTTGTTGGTAATTCAGCAAGGCCATTACCTTGGGGATAGTAATTGGAGGAAAATTTGAGTGCAATGCCATAATCAAAGGCCCAACCATCAAATTTTAACGAGGCAAACATGAGACCATTATCACATACCAATGCATAAGGACAACCAAAATGTTTTAAAATAAAACTTTCCAAAAAATTAGTAACTACCTTTGTTGTGCATTGCCTACATGCAATTTCTTTTGTCCATCTAGTGCAATAATCAGAAGCGGTTAGAATGTACCTATTTTTTTGTGGATGATGGAGGGCTTACTGAACCAATGAAGTCAAGTCCCCATTTTGTGAATGACCTCACCTCCGAAACGTGTTGCAACGGGACAACAAAATTCCTTTCTCTAATTGTCACGGTTTGGAAAATGTGACATGCATGGACGTGATTATGAGAATCCTTGAAAACCGTAGGCCAATAATACCCTCCTCTCAAGATTTGATGTGTAGTAGAAAGGCTGAAACCATGGCCTGTGCCAAATTTTTCATGAAACTCTTTCAAGACATGATTTTCTTCTTCCTTGCTAAGGCACCTTAGATATATGCCTTCATGATTTCTCTTGTACAATATGGCTCCCTGCAACATGTAGTTGTTGTTTTTTAGCCTGAGAGCACATTTTTGGACCCCCTACAAGTGGGGTGAGCATTTTTGATTCAATAGATAGTAAACTATGTCATCATACCATTCTCCCAGAGAGACATCCTCCAGCTGGTATTGCTGCACTATGAGTTCAGGTCTGACTTCAACAACTACTTCTTCCATCGTTCTCGTAAGTGCCTACCATCTAGCCAATTTCATTGGTTGAATTTCCATATCATACTCTAGTAGCAAGGTCACCATTTGGCTTTGCGTTCTCCCAACTCATTTTGCATAAGCAATGTTTTGACTGCAAGGTCAGGCACGATGGAAAACACTTTTTTATTTCAAGATGTAATGTTTGGATTTCTTGACTCCATGGACAAGAGCATACAATTTCTTTTCAACATTGTGATATCTTAGCTCAACGTCCTTTAGTGGGGCACTTAGGAAGGCTATTGGGTGCTCATTCCCACCATCATCTTTCTATGTCAATATGTTGGCACACGAGTGGTCCAAAGAAACGGAATAAATATAAAACAAATTTAGGTAGTTGGGGCTAACCAACACAGGCACGTCAGAAATTTCTCTCTTGATTTCTTCAAAATCGTGCTTTACTTTCAGGATCCGTTCGATCTTAGCATCCTTCTTTAACATGGCATTAAGCGGCTTGACAATTTTAGCAAAGCTGGTGATGAATTTTTTGACGAAGTTTATTTTCCCAAAGAAGGACTTAAACTCTTTCTTGTTGCCTGGAAACTGGATCTTCATGATGGTCTGGATGCGTTTAGGGTCAATAGAGATTGCCTTTTCGAAAAGGACATGTCCAAGCAACTTTCCTTTAGTGACCTCAAATATACACTTCTTTGGATTGAGGGATACCCCAAATTCTTGACATCTCTGAAAAACTTTCCACAAATCAATAAAATGATCACCCTTTTGTTTTGAGAACACTATCAAATCATCCATATAGATGATTATGCATTTTTTGATCAGATCCTTGAAGGCAATGTCCATTGCACGTTGGAATGTAGCTCCTGCATTGATGAGTCCAAATGTCATTCGCCTGTAGGCAAAGGTTCCCCACTTGGTTGTGAACGTTGTCTTATGGCAGTCCTCGTAGTGCACCATAGATTGGTTGTACCCTGAGTACCCATCTAGGAAGGGCATCATCTGATAACCATTGACTATCTACAATACCTCATCTAATGATGGTATAGGATCATTATCCTTTTCTGAAGCTCTGTTCAGATTTCAAAAATCTAAGCATAACCCAATGTCTCCATTCTTTTTTCTGACCAGAACCAAATTGGCCACCCATGTGGAGTGCCTAACCGGGAAAATAATCTTGGCGGACAACAATTTCTACACTTCCCTATATATGATCGGTTCTAGTAGAGCATTGACAGGGTGCTACCACTATCAAAATGGTCTCACATCCAATCTGAGAGGGATGGTATGGGTGATGATTAATGTATCATACATTTTGAGGTCTTCATAGCTCTAAGAAATGACATTGTGGTACTTCCGCAAATCATCCACTATACCCTTTATTTCTTCTAGTGTGCACACCTTTCCAATAAACACGTTCTTAACATCTTTAGTCGTTCTGAGGTTATAGGTATCACACTGGTCACTAATGGAATCCCTCATTGTATGTTGATCTTGTCCTTTGATCTGATCTAGATAAAATATGTGTTAGATTTGGACCATTCCTCTTGGGATAGTGTTGGTCTTGAGATTGATGACTCCTTCTATATCTAGCTCGGCTTCCTCAGGTTCAATCTAATCTATTATTTCAGTGGCAAACACGTCAGAGTTGGTGATGAAATCTAGGATGCGTTTATCATCATTAAACACATAAAAATTGGCTACATTGTCTGGTACAGATGGAATGGAGGTGAGCTCAACTGTAAACCTTTTGAGGTCAGACAATGACAATGGTTGTAAGGTGCTAGCCACTTGGGCTAAGGCATTTGTTGTATGCTTTTGAGAGCGCGAGATCAGCTGGATATTGAAAGTGTCTAACCCTTCTAACATATCCCATACCCTATGCCTATAATTAGTGAGTCTCTAGTCATAACAAGAGTAAAGTTTTCTGACTTGGTTGATGACCAACTCGGAGTCTCCAAAGACTTATAACATTTTAACACCCTTTCTTAACGCCATGAGGAGTCCCAAGACCAACACTTCATATTCTGCTACATTATTAGTGCAATAAAATTGAAGCCTATGAGTAGAAAAATAAGACTTACCTCTGGTATTGATTAATTCAAATCTAGCTCCAGCCCCATGCTTGGATTTGGTCCCGTCAAAGCACAATTTCCAAAACCCAAGAGAGTCCTTGATTTTAGAATCAGCAAACCTGGTTTCTAATTTTGATGGTGGCCTCACTTCAACAATATTTTGAAGAGGTGTAGGTTCCGAACGTGTCTTTTCTGGCGGTGTTGGTTGAGCTTCCTCCTTTGGAGTGATTTTTCTTTTGATATGCCTAAGTATTGTTTGACATAAACAACATTCAAATTCTGAATGGGCAACATTGTGCACCCTGCACCAACTAGGCAACAGGAGCTCCTGAAAAATTCATTCTAGCTCCCAAATGGAGCTTGTCTTGTACAAATTTTTCCATAAAATCTTGGAAACCATCCAACAATCCAAGATTACCATCTTCACATGATTCTTCATCATTTGACTTGATCAACACTTTCGTGCCCTAAGGGGTATTGGCTAGGTTAGCAAGTGGACTACACAACACAAGAAGAACCTCCCCTGTTTCTTCTTCAAAGCATTCTTGTTCATTTAAATATGACACTGGAGAATAATTCCCTAATTTTTTTTCAGCAAACAACACTTCATTCGTATTTTTGTATTCTGTGATCATGAACTTCATGCACGACTCTCAATCTATTCGAAACTGATTTGGCATTTTTTTCCACAACAATCACAAATGAGAATAGTCTGTTGCAAAATATCTATTCAATTCCCTTGTGAAATCCATTCCTAAAATTATGCCATAGGTTTCTGGGATATCGGAAACTTGGATGTCGATGGTTTGTTGAATTTTGGGATCAACAATAATCTACATGGATATTTTATTGATCTCCCCAACTATGTTCATCTCAATCTTGTCAAGCTGTGTTACTTTGTGTCAAGATGGAGTTGGAACTATCCCCAAATCCTTGCACACGCTTAGGGGCATGACATTCTCAGAAGCTCCTGAATCGAGCAGGAAATTATGGAGGTTCTTCCCAAACACACGAATAGTGGTCAGGAAGGGATGAGTTTCAAATTTTCCTTGACATAATCCTCCAGAAAAATCCACTTGGGCAACTTGACCCTTATCCTTACCATTACCCTTGTTTTGGGTTTGTGTTTTATCTGCTTCTTTGGTGGGTTGCTTATATGGCTGCTAATTTGCAGGCAGATCAACCTTCTTATTGAAAATTTTTCACACCATTGGTTCATTTTGTTGACCCTCAAAGGAAAACCTCCTTGAAGGTGTGTCCTAGGCTGGTCTAGATGAAGGAGTCCCATTAATCATCCTAAAGAAAGCATTCCTAATAGTAGGGACCTTAAACAACTCGAAGGCAGAGACACTTAGCTTGACCTTCTTAAACTCTTCTACAATATATTCTCCCATTTTCTCTATTGCAGCATCATAAGGGGTATTTTGGGAGGGTCCAATAGGCTGATTTTGGGTTTGATTATGCTACCTATTCTTGTTGAAGTATCACATAGGTACCTGTGGATAGCTTGGGTTGTTGTTGGCATTTGGGTTAGGAGGGATGTTGAAGTTATTAGGTGGAGTGGAGGTCATGAAAGGACTGCCAGCATGCCCACCAACTTGTCTATTTCTTAAGTCATATGGGGTAGCCCTTTGGTGAAACATTTAAACCTTGTCTTCTCTCGAATTTGCCTCATATTTGGGACCATTATCTACTAAATTTAAAAGTTGGGCCAAAGGTTTTTCGGTACTTACCTCTTCCATTTTATCATTGTTGCTTGTAGTGGTGCCTTCCTACTCTGGCATGTTGCTTTCAACCTTTAGGAAAGGAGCCTGATTGACCACCAACAGTGAGGAGTTGTATGGTTCGAAAGGGATGATGTCTCTGCAACCAGAGCTTTCTACGACATTCTGGACTTCAATTTGAAAAATTTCAGCAGCCGTCAAGAATTCTAGATAGCCCAATTCAGAATGCCTGCTTGTTTTGTGGATACGACACCAGCCGAACAAGGTTGCCTCGGCTTAATAGACTCCACTTGCAGTCTTATCATTGTTATTGGGTTGATCTAGGGGCATAGGAATTCCACCATTGTTTGGCCTTGTGTTCCACATTCGATTCTACCTTTGGGATGGCCTCCTATCAAAGTTTTTCCCCAAATTTTGACCTTTGTCATAAGTCTGTCTTGAAGTTGTGTCGGCATCACAGTTTTCACGGTTGTCATGACTGTCTTGATTGAGATTGTCTTGGATACTTCTCTATGAATCCTATAATTGATTATTTTGATTCCTCAAGTGGTTCATCTTTGTAGACATTTTCTTGATCATTTATGTCACCTCATCGATACGATCCTTCTTCGTGTTGCTTGGCTACGAGGTTGAATTCTGAAGGAAAATGGGTTGTGCAACTGGTTGATTTTGATGAGCAAATGGGAATTTGGAAGCTTGAAGATATGTCGTTACTTGGGGCAGCTGAGAGTGAACTTGTGGTGGTTGAGGTAGAGAGTATTGTGGAACCGGAGGTGCCTGATTCATTGGTTGTCTCGGATGAGGTACTATGGGTAGCTACGGTACCGGATTCATGAAGGGTGTCTGATGTTGCAAAGCTTGAGTAAGCCCTTGAATTTTCGAAGGATGAGCAACCTGCCCCAAAGAGGGCAGCGAACCTAAAATATTTTGACCCAAGTTTGTGCTAGCAATGACAGCCTCGGCATAAGCATCTACTAATCTTGTGGGAGGCGGTCACATCCTTTTCACTAATGTTGAAATAAGATTGTCCAAGGCCGCATAGTAAAATGGTAAAACAACAACATCATTAAGCGCATACAGATCCTAGAATTGAGTCTATGCCTTATGGAAGTGTTCATTAAAGGAGTTGATCGACTCGTTGACCTCCCTTCGGACTAACATAAACTGTCTATACAACTCTAAAGGACTGATCGAAATCTTGAATTTCTGTAGAAAGGCATTCTTTAGTAGGTCCCATGTGTTGATAGTTCCTATTGGCAGATTTAAATATCAGTAGAAGGCCTCTTCCCCCAAGGAATAAGGAAAGAGCTGAAAAGCCACATCCTCATAGATTATCTACATAGTCTTTGAGGCTATTTCAAATATTTTGATATGTTCTTTCACTGTCCTCTGAGGATCTCGGGGGTTGAACTTCATGCAAAAGCTCTTGGGATTCTTCGGCATAACATGGTACAAGTTGAAGACCAAAGGGGATGCATTTTTTCCCAACCATGCCATTGGAGGCAGCGGTGGAGGTGGTTGAGCCAAACTAACTTGAGATTGCTAAAAGGGAACAACAAACATCGAGACTGCACTTGGAAGTGGGACTGTGTTGGGCTGGAAGGTAGTGTCTAGCCCGGTGGAAGCAACAGCCTGGAAGGTTGTTTGGAACAGATGAGTGGGAGAAGGTGCTACCAAAGACAATGGAGAAGATAGAGGTGAATGGATAGAAGAAGAAGATGGGGGTGAAATCAGAATGAGCTGGTAAGATGAGTTGGAGGTGGATGCTTCCCCTTTTTTGGCTCTCTTAGCTCAGGTAGGGGGTGGTAATTCATAGAACTCCCATTTGTTCAGTGTAGACCTTAGTATTTGGTAAAATATTTCAAGGGAGAAAGACCCGATTCGATTCAGCTTATCCCCCAAATTGCACTCCTTCTAGCGCCAGTTCTGTTGATGGGTGTTTTTACACACTTTCTCAACACAGGCAATGTGTAGGTGCATTACCTCTCTTGAAAGGAAATATCCCACGAGTTGCTGAAAATCATCCCAAGGTCTCTCGGGTGTTAGGTCATGACAATGCTTGCAATATCTCAATTGATGTTTGATGTGATCTTTTTGGTAATCATAGGGAAAACTTACGTGAGTTAAGCTGGAAGAGGATCGGATCTGCGAATGGAGTTTCTAAGGTAGGGAAATTATTTTCGTTTGTTGCAGGTTCAAAGAACAGTTTTGAACTCCATTTATATTTTAATATTTGGCTTTACAATATGCAATGAACCTTAGCACAGGTTACTTCTTAAAAAAAGGGAAAAAGGGCAAGGAAGGGAGAGAGTTCTTGGACCTGAAACTAACAATGAAGAGTGATCATGGAGGTCTCTACCGCGGACAGCTTCCTTAAAACAAAATTTCACTTAACTAGAAATTTCACATTGTCATGAAATATGTGCTATCTTCTAAGGATTGCAGATGTTTTATCATTCATTCACCATACATATGCATGAACAAAGATAAAGATTTAAAAGAAGCTTCAAATCTAGGTCCAGACTAACTTTGTACAGCCATCTAGCAGTAGTAAACAATCAAAAGTATGGACAAGGAAATCATCTACACAACATAAATATTCATAACCATGAACAACATTACTAAATATACCAAATTTAACTAAAAGGAAATGGCACAACAAAGTAAATTTTAACTATATTATCTAACTACTAGGGATGAATCATGAAACATGAGAAAAAACTCAGAAATGCACCAAACTCAATGTATTTCTATTGAAATTTTTGCAACATGTCATTACAACAACTCAACTCTCTTTGAAAATGAGAAAAGGTCCCCTATTTGTAATGTCCCAAAAGGAGAACATGTGGCCAAGATTGATTTACATTTTTGTGGCCACAATTCATTGTAACCTAGGGTTCTACCTACCCCCTAATATATTACATTTTAAAATACATTTTTATCCATATCCCTTTTTTGTCTTTTAGTGGTAGCACTATAGCATTTTTGTCCTCTTGTTGATTTCTCTTTGCTGTAACTATTATTTTATAAATTCTTCATCAATAACAGGGTTGCATTCTTGCTTCTTCAAAGTTACATCTTCCATGAATTTCAGGATCACTGGCTGAAGCTTATCGACCTCTATGATGATGCATCTCAGCACTTGGTAGCTCCACTCTTTGGAATTGTCGACAAGCTTCTCCCAATCCTCCTCATACTTGGCAATGTGATCCTTGAACAACTCAAACTGGGTAAAGGCTCAGACAACAAAGCTCATGAAATCTATGGTAATCTCACCCGACATTCCATCTTCCATCCTTTTCTGGAAGTCAGGCTTTACTTTTTCTTAATAATTTGGACAATGGGCATGTCATACCTGGTCATTAACTTTAGATATCAGCCGCAATCTGACCAAATCTCATTGGACCAATCGATATCTGAATTCACCTTTTCAAGCACTTGCTCCAACCTTTCCTTTTGTTTCTCAAAGTCTCACTTCTAGATATCCATAAGCCAGTGATCTTCTTCTTTGAATGTGAATTATTTCTCCCAGATTTCGCTTGACAACTTAAGGATGGCCATAATTTTAGGATAGCTAGACTCACACTTCACTGGGAAGTCAGTACAAATTTTCTTCATGCCCTCAAGAGACTTTCATATGTCCAAGAACCTGTTCGCTGCCCGAACAACATGATTAATACCCGTATTTCCAACATCCAAGACCTATCGGAACAAGCTCTATGTGGTCTTGTTCAAGTTCTTTCTCTTTTATAGCTTGTCAATCTATTCTCTGGACAACAACTATGGTGGGGTTGAGGTGGTGGGTTGTTCTTCTACAGATGACCACTGTTGAATATAAGTTGTCAAGTTAGCTACCTCTGCTTTGAGATCCTCCTTTGATACCTTATCTCATTGGATTAGATGCACCATTGTGGCTATGGATTCTTGGAGGTGATCTACCTTTTCCTCCCTAGTGGCTACTCCCAAGTTAATGGTGGAGATATTATAACTTACTCCACGCTTTCCCACCACTGGCATAGCTACTTGCACCATTCTTGATCCTGAGGTATCCATCATTACCTTTGACCTGGTCTTTAGCTTCTTATATTTCTTGGTGTCAATTTGGGTTCGAGCCAATATAGATTCTAGCCTTGCCTTTGGGTATTTTGAAGAGGGAGCCTTCTTTTCCAACTATTTCTTCAACCAATCAGGCATCGAAGATTTCTCTTAGGTGATTCCTTTTTAGATTCCTTCTCATCCTCCTTTATTTTAGTTCCTTTCTCATTCAAAGCCTCTTCCTGTTCTGTCCTTACATATTCTTTATCCTCATCGGAGTCTTGGATGAACACCGCACGTTTGATAGGGACCTTGATGAGCAGGAACTCCTTGGGGTTATCTTCCCCTTTAGCATCCTTTTCTTCTTGTTCTTCATCATGCCCATGCTCCTTGAGTTGCTCAACTTCTGGGTTCTCATGAACCTCAGCCTCTTCCTCAGGCTTATCCTCTTCATTACTTTATTGTTCATTGAGAGGGGGGATCTCCTCATCATGCCTGGAGTCATGATGATGTTCTTCCACTAAAGTTTTATCACCCTCTGTCTCTATGGAAGCAACCTCCTCTTCACTGATAGGATATCGTTCAACCCCTTTATCTTCAATTTCCTTGAGTTGCTTGATCAACTCAGCATCAAGCTTAGGATTGGTTATCTTTTCAATTATGTATGTTTCTTGACCCTCTCCATTATCACTGGAATATTCATAGGCGACCTCATTAATTACTCGATGCTTGTATACTGGATGCTCATGATAATCGTCTGCCTCCTCCTCTAATGCCTTAGCTACCTCAATTTGTTGTATGTGGTCTAATTCCTCAGTGATCTGCATGGTGGCTTCCATTTTAGGTGGCTCAGTAGGAGGAGGAGGAACTAGGGTGTTGATTATTGACTGGCCAATTGCAGCTTGCACCGTCGGATTTGCAAACATTCTTGAGAGCTTGGATGACACATTTTGCATATATTTAATGAAAATCTCTGGAAGGGTAAAGGTAGGCATTGCGGTTGCAGTGGCAGCAGTTGGAAGAGAAAAAGATAGAGACATGGGGGATGAGGAGACCGAAAAGGTGGTGGTGGAGGATGTATCCACCAATATTATCTGTGCAATGAGAGAAGTGGAAACAAGGTGGACGGCGATGTCCAGCGCTTGAGGAGAGGAAGCAACTACTACATGCAGGATAAGTGGGGTGGGGGAAATAGTAGTAGTGGTTGCAAAAATCGATAGGATAGGCAGAGACCTGGTTGATCCGCCTCCATTTCTTCTCCCTCGTGGAGTGGATCCTCTGGAATTATTGGCATCTCTGTGACGATGCCTGATTTCTTGTGTTTCTTGGAAGGTTCACCTTCCAAAGACTTTCTAGCATACACCTTTGGGTTGGTTTGTTGCTCATATGTCTCCTTTCTCTTTCTTGATCGAACGGATGAGGGTATTTTTATGTTTCTCCATTTGATGTAGCTGACACACCCTTAGATCTTCTTGGCTCACTCTCAATCCCTTTATATGTCACGATGACCCCTTGTTGCTTCAATTGAGCAACTCGCTCATCAATCCATGCATTCATTCAAGCCTTAATAGGTTTAGTAAGAATGTTGAGGTCATCGACCTCTTGTTCATCCCAATCAATTAACGATAATGGTAGATTTTCAATTGCATTGTACCTAGGGTCTATTACAGTGCTCTCATCTTCTTCAAGTTGATTGGGCATTGGGAACAAGCTTACCCTTTTTACAAAGTATGCGGTCATCTGCATATAATGCCTTATTCACACTTCGAATTCATCATTGCAATTGGCCCAGAAATCTTCAACATTGTGGAGGTGGGCGTACTCTTGTCCAATTGCCTTCCTGATATGGCCATATGGATCCATCTGCAGCCTGGCCATGTGAGACTTGAAATGGTACTCTGCCAACTCCTTTTCTGAATTGTGGGCACATTAGGAAGTATAGAGCTCATACATCCCTTGGCTGAGTGTAAGGGGATAAGGGATCCCCGCTAGATGCTTGTTGCTTAGGATGGTGTGAATGTGTTGCAACTACCAAGAGAGTTCCAACAATATTATCCGGTCATTAGGGTACCAGGGCAGCTTGTTTGATTTTTTTGAAAATCCTTGGGCATGGATGTAGGTGAATTTGGGGTATTGAATGAATAAAAAGGCATACTGCTTGAGGAAGGCATGGGCACTGTGAGAGACTCTTCTCTTGAAGTTTCCTCCAAGCAACCTGATGATATAAGTAATGAAGGCATTGTTTACCCAACAATAATCCCTCTTGAAGTTTATGAATTGCAGCTGAGGGTACTTGTTGTAAACTTTGAGTTCTCTATTGGGATCTTCGTTTGGAGCTCTGAATAACCCATTTTAATGCCTCTGATCAGCCAAGGAGTATACCAAATAAGAAGTCATGTAGAACTTGGATGTTTTCCTAACATTCATGAATTTCTCATGAAAAAAGTCACTAATTGTTCCTCCCAAGTAGAAGGTGGTGTCCTCCCCATGGAGAATTTTCTCAACGAAGTACACCATCCATTCTTGAAAATATGCCATAGTGGGGAGGCCCATTACTCTGCTCACCAAGGTGACTAGATCATGGTAATCCTCATAGAAGTCACTCCTGAATAACTCTTGAGGCACCTTGTTTGCGCTACCCCTCTTGTCCTTTAACCAATATTTGTTGATCAATTTCTTACATTTTAGAGGGTCTTCATCCCACATCTCTTTACATTCCTAGATGGTTGGCAATTCCATCTTCCTAAAGACAGGGATATGGAAGGTCTTTGTAATCCTTGAAGCTAACATGTCAGCCAGAATTTTCCCATCTAGATGTCAACAATAGTCCTCGTTTTCGGTTGATATGCTTCTTTGCAAGCCATTACTAGCTCAGGGGCAATCAAAGTGGGAGGGAAACTCGTAGCCTTAACCATTCCACTGCTCTTGATGAGTCTAGCATTTTCTATTTTTGGGCTTATTCTAACCCTTTGTGTGAAGTCATCAATGTTGACATGGCCAATATTGGTGTTAGTAATATCTTTCCACCTAGTGGTTACTTTGGAGTGCAACAATGCTCCTTGGAACTAATATTTCATCTGATCTTTATCTTCCTTGCCTTGAGGAGCCTTGGCAATTCTCTTTCCTTTGTCTTTGACTGCCCCCAAGGCTTCTACACTCGATTCCATATATCCTACACACAGAAGCGAGGGTAAGTACAAGCATGTATGATGATACAAACAGTTAGCCAAATCCCTACAAAACATGGTTAGATTGGATAATTCATCATTCAGGAATCTAACACTTAGTCAAAATTATCATCAATAATTCACAAGAGGGAATTTGGATGGTTCGGGCCCCAGAGGTTGGACTTCCTCTGTTAGAATGTTGTTCCAAAGGGTGAATAGAATAGGGAGACACCAATGATTTCTCCTGATCTTGGGTTTGGATAATTTGAAGTGTTCATGTGGGAAAAGGTCAAATTTTAGCACATGGGTCATCGTTCATTTTCAAATTGGAAGTCTTTCGGGTCATCATTAGGGCACTCAGAGTCAAATTGAGGGAAGGATGTTAAGTGTTAGTTTTTTGAGATGGCTTTGGAGAAACAAAATTTTGGGGGAGGAGTTCCAGAGTCCGAAACCCAAGAGGCAGAAGGATGCGAGATAGAACTTTGCAATTTCTTTAGTCAGTTGGGTGCTCGGGTCGTGAAGGTTAGGACATCGTTGAATGATAGCTGTGTAAAATGACATGGCAGGCATGGAAGTTTGCAACCCGCAATTTGGTGGACCAGACCCGGAGAAGGGTTTCGCCTCCTACTTTGTTAAAACTTGGCAGAGATTGAAGTGTTGGGGCCCAGAGGCCGAAAGGACGGCTTGGGTCCTCCATTCAGAATGATCGGAACGGGACGGAATCCTAATGGAAAAAGTCCGGTGGGCGATGTCTGATGAAGGCAAGGACTCAGAGTTTTCATTTTAACTGTTTTGAACTCAAGTAGTAGGTGGGCACTCGAGACCCGGAAGCCAGAAGGTAGTTGCTTGATGACCGTTTAAAATAAAAGAATGGCAATGGCGGCCCGCAGATGGAAATCTGGGGGTCGGGGCCCAAGGGTCATTTGGATGTGTTCATTTTCCTCGTAAGTTTCCTGCCAAATGACCAACTAGAGTCTAAGGTCCGAAAAGACGTGGAGAAAACACCGTTGAAAACAATAGAGGAAGGGTAGCAATCCGGAGGTGGAGTTCTAGAGTCCGGAACTCGCGAGGAGTTTTTTTCGTCAAGGCAATTTTGTCAAATTTCAAGTTTAGATGGCCAAGGCAATCGATGGTCTCGGGCCCGGAGGGCGCGGTCACTAAGTTCGAAGAACAACGACAGGAAGATAATGTTTTGAGTTCAATTTTTAAGTGTTTCAAGGGATGATGTAAAGATTTCAATGTGTGGGATTTGTAACATTATCTCCCCTCTATTAGATTCATATCATTTTATACCTCATCATCCATTAATTAAGCATGAAGTTATAAAAAATGTGGCAGGAGGTCGAACGACAAACATACCTCGAAGACCCGATGAAGAGAGATGTTGAATTCACAAGGCTCAGAAGCGAGGGCAACAAAGGCTGGGGAGGCACTACACTTTTTTGTTGTTCCTAACTTGTGAAAATGACATGTCGAGTATAATATTTATACCCCTAAGTGCAATTAATGCACTTAATAAATGCAGGTATGATGGATGGCGAGGTTGGTGAATTCAAAAATCAGGGCAACGACAGGAGGATCGAAACCCAAGGGCTAGAAAGACGTTGGGGCACGGTCGTCCAAAACTTTCCATGTGTGAAGCCAATGGCGAAAAAGGCATCGAGGTCCGAGGACCAGAAGGATGTAAACCGATGGTCGTTTGGAATGACGAACCAGCATAGGAATCCAGAGCAGGGAATCCCGACAAATAGAGCCTGGAGGGCATGGTAGATGGCAATCTTAACGCAAGTTCAAGATGAAAAAGATGACACCGAGACCCAGAAGCCGAAAGGACGCAGGCCAAAGGCCGCCCAAAAGAGAAAAATAGAAAAGGAAACCCAACAAGGGAAACCCGACGATTCAGGCCTAACAGGTCACATAGACGCCAGCAGAAGGTGAAATGCCAAAGAAGCTCCGAGACTTAGCAAATTTTGAGGGGCGAGACATGGTCAACCTAAGATGACACTTTTAGAGATGCACTGAACATTTAGGGCATAAAAGTAAGGGGGCACAAAAAATAATGTGGTGATGAAATGACCTGGTGAGGCGAAAGAAAGAGAGGGTCCTCGTCCCGAATGGGGCATGTGTGTGGAGGGCACAATAGTACTCAGCCGAAACTCATAGATTTCACAAAATAAATCAATGCAAAATGAATCTTCAGGTCTAAAATTTTTGGGGACCTCCAACAAGGCATCCAAAAATCTTGAAAAGAAATCATATGGTGATTCTCCTTTGTGTCTTTTCATTTTAGACAATCCTTGAACAAAAGATGTTTGATCAACATTGCTCAAATTTTGTTGATGTTCAACTTGGAGCTCACTATGATCTGCATGTTGTGATGATGAAGAGATCAGAACAACAAAAGCATTATCATCCTGACAAGCATCTTTATTGCCTAACCCATGAATTCTATTTGCACGAGGTGTGCTAGGAAAACCAACACTCACAACCTTATCTCCTTTCAACATTGAATATTTCAAATTGTTCTCGATGCTCATGGCAATTTAATATGCTTGTTGCAATGTTGTGGGCCCTTTATCTCTTAGCGGATAACTCATTTTTTTATCAAATACACCTAAGTACACAACCAAACATACTGCATCATTTGGTCCTATCATTTTTGGAATATCCCTTATTGCCTTTGCAAATCAAAGATTGAAATTTAGGACTAACTCATCCTCTTCTTTCTCAATGCTCATAAATTTGTCTCTCACTAAAATGGCTAGGGCTGATCACAAACCATGGTTGCACTAGGAACTGTACAAGAATGTGTACATTGATGCACTTTGATATGCCTTTTCAAAAACTTTCGATATTGCAACAATTATGCACATAGTTCGTAGATTTATTATAGAACAAATGACCTTAAAACCTTTGCAAAGTACAACATCTGGTTTCAACTATGTCTAAGGTTTATTCACTTTGTGTAACCTTAAGAAAAACAAGCATACTTATACATGATTCTAATTGCAACTTTATGATAGAAGTATGCAAACTCAATATCTCTATCCTTTCCCTTCGTTAGTGCTAATTCACTCAATAAGGAATCAAAGTTTTTCAAAAATTTCAAATATGGTTTTCACACACAAATTTCTTGAAAACCAAAAGTGAAGAATACCTAGAAATGTTGCAGCTACTGCAAATTCTTCTTCCTTAATGGAAATATTTATAGATCTAGAACTTTTCTTCACATCTTTAATAGGTTATTTAGACAGAGTCACCATCTCTCTTCATAGAGGACTGAACTTCAAGCAGTATGAAGCTCTTTCAAAGATAAACCTCCTTCTGAGTTCCATTCACCAGTAGAGCACCACAGATCATGAAACTTTTAAGTTTATTGAAACAATTTCTTTCTCGAGGTATGAATTCCTTCAATACTTGAACCAAATATTCAGATTAACAAATAATATAACTTTGTGAAATATCAGTCTACAACTAGAGATTCAAAGTTCTCCCCAGCAGATTCGGCAATCTGTTGGTTTCCCAGATCAACAAATCCAATGAATCCTATAGAATAGCCACTTTCTAATGCTCAGACTCAAAGGTGGATTTAGCCAACTAACATGAAATGAGATTAGAACACATTTCCCCTTACTTCAGGCTCTGCAGGACCTAGTGGGGTGACCCTTCACAATGCTTAAAGACTTATTTATGCATAGACATTGCATTTTATAGCAGATAATTCCCAATTAAAATGTACCAAGGAAAGTCTTGACAACTTCAAATTTGGCTATATTTTTGGTACCCCAACACTTAACAATTGGGAAGCATAAATCAACACTAAACCTAAACCCAACAACACAAAATAAAATGATTTTGAATTTATAAATTGATTTGTTTCTTAAATGCATTTAGCTGAATGACAAATCAGTGCCTAATTCTGGGCCATGGAGGCAAATATATAATCATAAAGAAAATTTCATCGGTAAATAAACTTCAACCAATGGAATTAAAACTGCTAATGCTTTGCACTAACATATCCACTCTTCTTGTCATCTAGATTCTTCTTACAGATCCACCCTACACACTCGAAATCACAATTATCTACTCAAAGTAATTTAACTAATTCTTTGAAATATAACCATGAACAAACAACACAATCTCAGGGAAATTGAGATGACAAATTCAACATACTTAGTATATTAAATTCATATGACTTAAAGTGTATAAATCTAGAGATAATTTGATAATAGTCATGCTTTGTTTGCACAAACTGATTGACATTTACTCATGAAACTCACCCATTACAATTGCATACTCAATTCATGACTCAAACTCAACATTTCTCTATCTAACCAGCCCCATACAAAAATTCAGAACCCCTTACAATTGAGAAGGAAAGAGAATAAGAAGAAACAAAAGAAGCCCAAAATTTAATCTGATGATGACACTTGGCAGCTTCCTCCTTTGTTGATCAACAACAAGAAATATGAGAAAGCTTCTCTCATCTCTTGTCATTTGCAATAAAACCACTGCCTCTATATTTTTCCTTCATTCACTTTTATCTTTCAACATAAAATTTCCCATTCCGTGAAAATCTACACCATTTTACTTGGTTGCAAATGCCTAGTTCCTCTATAAAAAATATTTTATACTACCCATAAAAAACTCATTTCCCAACAAAGAAAACCCCTTCTAAACAGTGAATATTCTATTCAATTTATAAATCATCCCCCGTGCCATTTTACCTTTACACTTCATTTTTACATATTAAAATAACCGCTATTCAAATGTTGACCAATTTAATCTTTGAGAGAGCAATTTCTCTCACCTTGCCTTGTTTACGTTTCACCTTATGTTTTGAAAGCTTTGCCTCTCACATTAAAAACCTTTGAATATTTCACCTTGGACTTTTAGAAAATATTTTCTTGTCAATCTTTGATTTTCATTTATCGAGCAACAATTTTTACTAGTGTCTTTTAATTTAATACTTCCCCATATTCTACTTTATATTAAAAAAAAAAATTGCTTTTTGTAAAAACAAATGAAAAGCCACACATTTGTATCAGGAAACATTTAATATTCTAAATATTTTGTCTTTGAGACTTTATCGGGCCCACCCAACCACGTGGCAATAATTTGCATATCTCACAACACTTCTACTGACGTCACCTTCAGCCCAGCGAGGTTAGGGATCAAGGGTCGGGATTTGGTCACATCCCTTATTTTTCCCTGGTCGTTGATCTTTTCTTTTGTGCGCTAACTCATACTCTGCAACTTCTCATGGATATGGCGGCTATCGACCAAAATGTTTACAACAATCAATAAGAACTTCTATCTTCTTTGACTTTGATCTATACAATTGAAATCTCACCACGACTTTGATGCACTCCACAACAAATGCAAATCATAATTTCCTCAAATAATCTTTTAGGGTATGGTCCCATGGAGGGGGCCTTCCTCAAAAATTTAAGTGGGTGCTGCTTAGATTTTTTAGGAATATTTCAAGGCAAGTGGTCCCATGAATTCAATTTTGCAATTCAGCTTAAAAATTTGAGCTCCAAAATTTAAGGATCGAATTGGAGTATTTTTTGTAAAAATTAATAAATAAATAAAAATCCTCTCATTTTTAATTTTTTTTAGGAATTTAAAATTTTAAGTGATAGACAAGTGGCAGATAAAATTTCTAAAAAAATCCTAAGCTATAGGGGCAATTTCTAGCCCCACTTCAATTTCACTGCTGAAAGATTCATTTCTAAAAAGTAGGGGCTCCTATTTTTCTGAAAAGGCTTCTAATTAATCCCGTAGCACAATTTTTTTTCTTCATGGGACCACTTGATCCATGAAAATAGAAGCCCAAGCCCCCATGGGACCATACAGTTACACATTTTCATGGCAAGCACAAACCCCTTTGTTGAACAAATTTTTTTCCAGCAGCATATTCCTCTACTTCTATTGAGATTTCATTTGCAATACAAATTACCCACTTTTTGCAAGTCAAATGGCTTCTTCAGCAAAAACGTTTTACTTCCCCTTCCATTTTGAAAAGCTCAAAACTCAAATATTTGCATCTGACTCGCTTTGTGCTTGCTCCATGGAGGCACCATATCACCTTTTGTACTCAACACAGGGTCTTTGCACATCTCGTTATTTCAATGCAGTGCTCAATCCTTTTGCAATTTCACCCTGCTGGTAAAACCCTTCCAAAATAGAATTTCCTCAAACAATTTTGATACATTTTCATTGTTGATACGTGCCTTTCCTTTGCAAAGCAAACATTTGCTTGATTTGCTTTGTTCCCTTCAGCAGCTCTTTGCATCTCTATAAAAATTTCCTTTTTCAATATCATATCACCCTATTCTCAGGTAGTTCGATGGCAACCACTTTACAAACATTTCATCAAGCCCTTTTTCAAAATTGCAATAAATTCTTCTTGGAATCATTCCTCTTGTGCCAATCATGCTGTGAGCCAATCACTTCTTTCAATCCCATGTTGTACAACAAACATTTGATGTATTTTATCATGTGGCTTTGGTCGTCAGAATCACACTGCCCAGCTTGACAAAATGTAGTTTCAGCATACCTAAATTGTACAAAAGCACCACATAAGGTACATCGTTTTGAGGCAGAGTATTCACTGGTTGATGAGATTCTCTTATGCCCAAGCTCATGGATTTGTGCTACAAGGTGCTTAAGAGGATCCGATATTTTGGTTATATTCAAAGATATCCATTTGTCCATTTGTGGAGCTGCAGATGGCACCCAAACTATTTTGCTTGGACGATAGACTTGTTGGGGACAAGAAGAACGATATAATATAGCTAAAAGGGAAAGGTACACAAGCCTCTCTCTAATATCATGCTTGTTTTTGTGCATTAACTTGATCCAAGCTTTTGATTTCTCACGTGCATCAAATTTTTCTTTCTTCTCAACCTCACATACTCCAGAATTTAGGGATTCCAAATTGATGCCTGCAAGCAACAAGCGCCTGCAGATCACATCGAATAAATGAATGCATCAACAACTGACATTTGACAATAGCCTTGGTAAATGAATATGACATCTTTCCAAAGTACATGACTGTCGACTTCCTGAAAACCAGCTGGAAAACCATTTAGAGAGTATTGTTTCAAATAACATAGTAGCCCGTATAAAAGATTTGCTTTCTCAATATTATGCAATGGCTCAAATAGCTTAGCAAGATCAATTAATGTCATGAATTTCTCGCATGGTAAGTTCAAGTGAAACACCACAGGTTCTTCATGATTTTTTTTCATATGGACATGGCTGCCCTCACAAGATTGAACTATGCTCACCTCTTAATCCATGTACTTGAACAAAAAATGGACCTTGCTCTGCATTTAAACTCTTGAAGGCGATGATATTTGTATACCGATCAATATGCTTGAATTCAAAACAATGTATTCAGAATAACTAAAACATTGCATGTCTACCCCTTTTTATTCAAAGCATATCTTACCAAGCTTCCTTAAACTATGTGACACATGTCGGGTCCCTTTGTGCGTCCGACTAAATGTTTTGTTTTGGAACAAATTTCATCTTGAATTGATCTGAGGCTACCTTTGAGTGCATCTGAAGTGAAAAGATGAACTGGGTTGTCATTAAAATTTGTTTTCTAGCATATTTGCACAATGATCAAAATTGGTCAAGTGGGTTTTATAATCACCTTGGAAAATTAGTCAAATGACCTTCAAGAGCTATGAAAACTTATAGGCATGCCTACATTTCAATCGAAAACACAGTGCAACAAACGATTCAACAAAAGAGATTTCGAGGTGCAAGATATTCAATATCAAAGTTTCTCAATTAGACTTTTTTGCAACTACACTTGTTCAAAACCAATTAGGGCTCACCAAGTCACCACTTCAAAAAATATCAAATCACCACTTGGGAAGCTACCACTAGAAACATTAGATCATTTAGGTCCATTGAGCATGTATGCAATAGGTCTTTCCTTCAATCATCACAGTTCAAGAGATATTAGGGGTCAAAGTTGACCACCTTGAAACATGTCAGAAATGCAGATGTAAAAGTAAAACAAATTGCATTTGCTTTTGATCTCGAAAAAATAGTAAATCAAATCCCGAGGCTTCGAAACTGGACCAGGGAGCATATGAATGTGAGGGGAAAGCAGGGCACCAATCTTTTTGTCATGACGATTATCCAGCTATGAAATATCAGCTTGAACAGGAGGTCACTTCATAGGACAAAGAGTTTGCAAACAACAAAACAATCTCAGAACCCTCTAGCTTTTCTCTTCAAAAATCTATTAACACTCATCACAAGAGGCTGGAAACTGACATACATGTTCACATATGTCACATGAGTATTTCCACCAAGGGATTTGACATGAAAACAAATGGGCTCTAAATTATGACCCTCCAAAGTAGGTCATTGGGGCAGATCTTTCAGGTGCACTTCTGAGTGTGCAAATCAAATTTTTTCATCATGGGCACTTCAAATTTTACAAATTTGATGGTGCCACTAGAACTAATGGATTTTAAATGGTACCTTGCTAAAATATTGTAAAGTGTTGTAACTCACTTTCACACTTTTCTAGGGTTTTATCAAATAACCAAGCATAATAAACATAATTTTAATCAAAATTAATCTTAATCTTGCCTTATTTGGATTGTTGTAAAGTGTTGTAACACACTTTCACGCTTCTCTAGGCTTGTCATTAATTAATGGGATTTCTTATGCTTTAATTGGCCCTATTTGCATCCACAAGCTTCATTTATTGCATATTCTCAAGGATAATCCCAACACAAATCAGTAACCAATCATAATTCAAGTGTTTTTGGCTTGTGTCGCCCATATTTAGGGATCTGGGACTCATTTTCCACCTTGGGCGAATGGGTCCCACCTAGATCTTTTAACCCCGAACTGGTTTGCACACATTTCTAAGCACTTTTAGTGTTTGGTCTCATACATTATGTCTGATGGGACTCATTTTCCACCTTGGGTGAATGAGTCTCTTCTGACCAAAATTCAAATTTAATTCAAATTTTTGGTGGGATTTTATTCTCCTAGATCTGACGTCAGCTTGTAGTGTTGTAATTTTGAGAATTCTTGCATAATTGAGTATAAATACAAGGTTCTTTCTTATTTTCATCATAACATCCTAAGCATTCAAGTATTCATCTTTATAGAAAATTGAGTTTACAAGAGCATTCAAGGGTAGACTATCAAGCATTTTAGATCAGCATTCAAGTGCCAATCATCGTGTCAAATATTGCATATATCATGTTTGTTATTGTGCTAACAGTTGTGATGTAGAGTTTATGATTTAAGCAAGTGTTTCAATCAAGATCAAGATAATTCAAGCAAGAGTCAAGAACCACATCCATTGTAACTATTTCAAGCATATTTACAACACCTTATTGCTAAGGTTTGGTGAGTTACAACTTTGTCTTTTGTTCATTCATCATTCTCCATTCTTACTTGCTTTTATTTCAAGGTTCAATTACCAACAAAGGGTTTGACCAAGGTAAACCCCTATCGACTAACCCCACAACATTTTCCCCTCTCCTTTGTGTGTGATTTTTAGGTTTAGATTGTATATTTCACAAGGAGCAAGATTGGAGAAAAGTTTTCAAGTGGTCAAAGTTGTCATCAACCCTTGGAGAAACTTGGAGAAGACCTACATGTGGCAATTTGCAGTTTTGGATTCATAAATCAATCAAGAAGAGTAGAGCAGGCTAAGAAGAACAAAATCAGGCCTTGAACTTCTAGAAAAGCATAAGTGAATTGATTCGCCACATGTGGTGAATGAATCCCACTATACAGGCCTGGAAAATATTTTTACAGATCTAGATACCCTTTTGGAAAAAACCTGTTCCAACACAGTTTTCCAAAAATAGGACTGATTTGCCCAACATGGCGAATGAGTCTCAGTCAACCTTGATAGCAGATTTTTCAATCACTCAAACCTCCATTATGTCTTCTTCGATTTTCCAGGTGCACACTCTCCATCTTTACAATTTTTTGTTGTATTTAATTCATCTTTCTAGGGCATTTAGAGTTGGTTTTCATTCAGTTAGGGTTGTGTTTTACATCTTGCATATCAATGTCTTTTTCAAATCTAAACTTGATGGTGAACCCCTCATTAGATCTCATTCAACCTGTAGGACAACCCTCTTGCAAGATCTCTTTCTTCTTTGCAAAGAGATCTCAAGGATTTGTTCTTGAGTGAAGTGTGAGAAGATTATCCCTTTCCTTCAAGGTCCAAAACCCTAGAGGTGAAAGAGGACACAATATTAATCATTTTAGTTGCATGCATTTCTAAACTTGCATGAAAGTCCTCTAAAGGCCTACATTTCTCAAGTATGTATCCAAAATGTTTTCCAAGTCTAAATATAATTTTGAGGGAGGACCAACTACTTTGAACTCGTATTTCATATTTGTCAGAGATGCCATTCATTTCACAGTAGTACTTACAAATTAACCTAATTGAAGATTGTGTAATATTACAATATAATAATACCTAACTCATGAAATAATATTTCACTTATAATTAAATAATATTCAATTAGACTATTTATGAGATTATTTTTTTGTTTAAAAGTCTTAAATTTTTCATTTTTAGATATTCAATATTTTTTCACATTGTTAGAAACTAAACTTGGTCGAAAATTTGCAATGTTGTAGATCGAGGTTCGACAGGTTTGTAGTTTGGACATACTTACAAATTGCAAAGTCGGTTGACATTCTTAGACACAATTTAGTAAATGATGTTGACTTGCTAATTACAAGAAATACAAAATGAGGTCTCTTCCTCATGGCTCATGGTGCTAATACACTTTTTATAAAACTCAAAAATTAACTAAGTATATTTTTTATCTTCCACACCAACACGTGGTGTTGGCTTGTGTTTTGAAAGAATTTTAAGACTATTGTGCATGTTGACTTAATTTTGTAACATATTTTTTTTCTAAGTAGACATTGCTTGTTCACTCCACTTACACATTGACATGCAATGCCAACTTGCAATATACAAGTTTTGTAGTGTAGTGGTTTATGTCAATCCATCGATTGCAAGGGTTCAAAATTGGCTAAGAATTGGTGGTTTAGCCAACATATGGTATCAACTTATAGCATGCAAGTTTTGTAATCTGCAAAATTTGAGGGGACTGTCAAGATCATACATCAATTTTTTTTATTCAACGAGTTTCCAATCAATTTATAAACAAAGAAATGAGATTTTAAAGTGATTTTTCAAATGTCCTAAAATTAGGGTATGGCCTTCGAAAAGTCAAATCTTGGGATTTGAAATCATGATTAAACAAGTTTTTCTGTAAATCTAAATAAAAAATAAACTTTAAACACTTGATTTGCAATATTAAATAAATGGTTTGTAACAAAAAATCCATTTAAACAATATGAAATTGACAATTCTAAACTCAACTAAAACCCTAAGTATCCTAAAAAGAAAGGGTGAGAAACTTAGAGAGAAACTGAAATTCACAAAAGAAATTTGATCAAATGATTCAAGATCAAGAAGAGGGTGAAGTCTCCGAAGAACTAGGCAATTTACACAACAAGACATAGAAAATGATGTTCAAATTAGATTTATTTGGGATTTCAACACTAATCCACTCTAGTGTCATTAATGCTCACCAACTAGCTCCAAAAAATAATAAGATTTGCACATTATCATTCCAAACTTCGAAAAATTGATGCAACTTACACTTCAACATATAAATTGACTCTAGAGAATACAAATAGATTTATTATTTATGAAGAGGAAAACTTAACAAAAATGATAAGACCTTAAAGACTTGTCAAGCATTAATGACTTCAAAATTCTTTTTAGACAAAGAAATAAAACTTTCTCGACTTTATAAAATGATCTATCTCCAAATGTAAAGCTCGGGTCCCAAAATTTCAAACTTTAAAGAGGTGTCGTAAGCCCGAACAACACCATGCATAGACCCTTAATCTAAATCGACTTGTTAACATATAACCTCTTAAAATAAAGAACAGTGTAGACTAAGGACGGGGTTAAAAACATTACAAAACGTTGAATGGACTCCTTAAGCGTTGAGCTTAGAAACTAGTTTGAATATTGTATTTGTATGGAAATGCCCCTCACCATTTTTTTTTGTCTCGAAGCATTGTCCTTAAGTAAGCCTAAACAAAAGAACGTTTTTCTATTCTCAATTCCCAATGACGACCTCAATCTTTCCCTACAATCTCACCGATTTCAATAAAGTACTGGTTAATGTTTATTTAATAAGTATTTTTCTTGATTTTAGAGTTTGAAGTTATTGATCTTAGTTGCAGGCATCTTACTTTTTGTGTTTATATACGTCTTTTCTATGCACTATTATACTTGTATAGAGTTGTCGTTTCTTTCAACTTTAATACCAACATTAAAAGTATGGGCAATGGTATCATATCCAGATACAGAGAATAAAGGATTTTCTGCAAGGCGAATCACAAGGACACTCCATGATAACATGTGAATATACCCAATGAGATACATATTGTAAACTTGAAGATATTGGGTAAATAAGCCTATACAAGAAAAAGCCAGGCTACAACTCAAATGGGCATTACATAAAGTTCTAAGCAAGCTCACGTTACAGTAGGCTTCTGCTCTTAACGCTCTCAAAATTCACTACCAGTTATAAGGTGGAGCAGACCCGACGTATTTTTCCTCTGGATCCGCTTTTAACACCAACCTGCCCCATTTTTATCATTGAATTTGCAAAGTCGGTCTCGAAGGAGGGTCCAAGAAGGCCGCCCAACAAGCTAAAGTAGCTATCAATATATGACCGTGTAGAGGGATCCTGATAGAGATTGGAATCAGATTGCAGAACGCCCTTCCCCTCTCTCACATTCTCTAAGAACTGCGTGTCAAATGCAAGCTCGGATCCGCTATCCAGAGCCACCCGCACATTCACATCCCCGCCGTTAGGGCAAGTCTGTTGCAGCTCTGTAAGAAACATCGGGTTGATTGACGGGTCCGAGTTTCCATTGGAGCCAAAGTTGTAGAGCCGATCCTCTAAGAAGAAGCACGCAGTCGTCCCAATCGTATGCGCCGCTGAAAACCATTTTATTTCATCATTAGATTCGATTCGTGAAACCATTGCCACGCAAAAATGACATGCTAAGATGTTTCCATCCGTCAGCAAAAGAAAACAAGAAACACAGTCATAGTGTTTTTAACGTGCTTACCATTAAGGACAACGAGGTCTTGGGTGGAAAGGCCTTTTGCGGAAAATTTGCGCTGGAGCACCTGAACCGAGTCCGTCGGGTCCGGCATGTCAGATGCGTCACTGGCGGACGAGACGAACCCGTCTTTGCGGCCCGTCGGCACACTGTATTGTGGTCCATTACTCTATTAAGAAAACACGCATTTCAATTGATAAGTGAGGTATTTTCCACCGAGCGTCAAATCCTGATATTTCTATCAGGATTCAACTGTCTTTTTATGGTCAAATTTATTATTCATATTTTTCGGTGATGTTCACATAAATAAAACATGGAATCTTTTTAAGAAAAGACGTTCTGCAATGAATGTTTCATAAGATGTTAATATTTGTTGAAAGTTTTGCAAATAAGATTATAAATTAAGTAGATTTAATTTTGAGAAAATTCTATGATTGAACATATTTGAACTGTATTAGTATTGAGATGGGTGACCTCCCAATCCAGTGTTTCACCTCTATGAACATCGAACCATTCACTATCATGAAATATAGATTTTTATGAACTATTACTCATAAAACATGCATCAATAAATTTGACTGGTAAAACTACACAGTTGAATCTAATAGCAATACGAGGGATTTCGATTACTCAATTTAATATCTCTCGTATTTGCTGTATCTAAAAAGACAAGCGAACTTAAACCGGAAAGATTTCTTCTTACCAGTCCCACGGCATCTCGGGCAGCGAGAGCAACTATGTCGGCGCAGGAAACAACTCCCGGACAAAGCCGTTCGAGGCGGGCCTTCGCGTTGTCTATCACCTCGAACCCGCGCAACCCTGCGTGACCCCCCGAATTTCGCTCGGCATTCGGACCGGAAATGAGTACAGACCCGTCACACCCCTGAAATCCAGTGCCAAATATAATCAACAAATCGAACAATCAGCTCCCTGGACTTTTATCAGAGATAATGCTAACTATCTTACCTGAACAAAGCAGTCATGGTAGTGAAGGCGCAGAAGCGAAGCTGCAATCGTTGAATCGGCGCGGACGTGCTCTTCCACAGTTGATTTCACGACGAACTCGGCATTGGGACAACTAGACGAGTAAAATCCCACCTGAAACGCCCCGCATAAATTCAAGGCCGATCCCATCATACGAACTATAATTAAAAGCTGACATACTTTTATCAGAGAGTTGTTTTCCATTATTTCTGCGCTGTAACTCCTTGAAAAAAACCTGCCGTATGCAGAAATAAATAGGCATAGAATATGCCCAGGCTGTAGAAATTCTTCAGTACCATCATACGCTGGAGACAAAGAAACAATTAATAAAAGGTACACGTTAGCAAAACATGTGATCTGCACGTTCGCAAGTTGTGACTCCCAAACACTATACCACCGAATTGAATAACCAGAAAGTTTACACCGACCATAGATTATTGCATACAACAACACCGCTTTAGATTTTCTTGTTTCATTTTTAGTGACCCATCTGTTTCACCAATTCAATCCTTTTGTCATCACTAAATTTGGAGAACAAGTGGTCAAATCATTATAGTCCAAGACGGTGACATCCTATATCACAGCACTAATTCCAAACAGTGATTTAAATAAGAAATTATCTCAACTTCTTTCAACTTTATATGTTCGACGTCTTAGTTCACTGAATGAACTGAATCTGTCGGTACTCGAGACAAGTCCAAACAGACTGAGTATGACGAAGCAAATATCTTTAGAGGCGACCCGTGATCTCATTTATTCTTGACTTCAGTCTATCGGTTACTCTATTCTATATTATCTTTCCATAATATAAAAGTTTATTTGATTGACAATGTTCTAAGTACATGATATATTCTGATCTTCCTTAAGGATGAGTACAAATTGTCAGAATTGACATAACTGGATCGGATATCGGCATCTGTATACAAAAACAAATATTGCAAAGCTGGTTTCTATAAATGTGATGACGCCGAGTGAGGCCCAGAAAGGCTCAGGCGGGGACCCAAGTTCCAACCCGTGAAGTGCGTATCGCATGTAATTATCCAAAAAATGGAAGAAAAGGAATTGTGAGAACAATTATTGGAACCTGTGCATAGTATTCAATTCTTCCTTTATGGACAACGAGGACAACGAGTTGCTATTGAATGGACAGGATCTAATGACATCACTTCAAGCAAATTGTAGCCTAGACAATCGAATATTGTCCTTCCCAAATGGTTTCACCTACGACTGACTATTCTTAACCATAGATGTATCGTCAACTCTTAGATATTTGTATAAGCTAACAAAAGTAAAATAATAACCAGCAATCGTACCTTTGTGTGCAGTGGGTACGCCCAAGAAATGTGGAAGGTAGATGATTGATAAATGTGCTAAAATAGTGAGAGGATTATGCATATTTCTTTAAGAGTTCCATCATACAATTTTAATAATGCTACATTGATTTAGAGCTGGATTAATTTTTTCATTATTGCACTTACAAATTATAAAATCAGTCTTGTGGATGCAGTGACTTCAATCTGACCAAATCTCACAATCCGACGTGGATTATGGGAAGATTATAGCAAAATCTATTATCTTTTTTGTTTTCTTTTGAATAGTCATGTTTGAATTCGTTGCAATGTATTCATATAAACTAAAAGAATCATTTCTCCATACCCACTTCAATACATGTGAAGAGGAAAATCACAATCAGTTTGTAAATTAAGTAAATTAAACTAAAAAAAAAAAGATTTTTTCGACAAGTTTTTTATATATTTTTTACATCAAAAATCTAAATTTCTCATAGTTGATCTAAGTAGAGGACTGCAAATAAAAGTACGGAAGAGAGGACATAAATGTTGAGATGCTGAAACAATGTGAATAGTTGGTGAGAAAACTACAGTTATTAGCTTTTTGTCCATGTGTAGAGTGACTAGCTCCACTGATGAAGAAATGTCTAGGATGACGAAGTATAATGATTGTGTTACCATCACTATATGATGTAGCAGGATTAGAATTATCACATGAGTAGTAGGATTTATTTGTCACCATAAGCACTGAATCCTCATTTGTGTTGTACTTGAAATCTTAAAAAAGTACAAAATAGATTAAAAGTGCACATATAATTAAATACTATATTTTATTAACTTTTACGATCTTAATAAGTAACTACTATAGCTTAAAAGTTGAAGGTCACTTTTAAAACAAATCAGTAAAACACAAAGAATATGTACAAAAGATAAAACTATTAAGCACAATTAAGAAAGAAAACTCCAACCATTTACTAATAGCCACTAAAAATTGGAACCCATTTAAAATGATCTAAATCATTAGTATTTAACTTAAAACAAATCAATAAAACGTGAAGAACATGTACAAAAGACAAAACTATTAAGAACAATTAAAAAGAAAACTGCAATATTACTAATAGCCACTACAAATTGAAAACCATTTTAAAATGAACTAAATAATCAGTACTTTTGCAAAATAATAATATATTTACAACTGTTAAAAGACATATTGCACTGTTTGAAAAAATGCCTCAAAGAAATGTGGTCTCATGGTGATGGAAGGCATTCCATCACCATGAGACCACATTTCTTTGAGACATTTTTCCAAAATAGTTCACTACCTTTTCTATGCAATGACATTTTTCATACATATCTACCAAAGCATTTTATGAAACAATTCACTTCCTTGTTGCTATGGCTAAAAGCCTAAAACAGGTTCTTTCAAACAAGTTATCCATTCAGAGTTAGAAAACAAAAAAAAAATGAAAAATTAAACAATAACAACAAAGCCCAAATCCTCAATCATCAAATTTGCATTCAAAATAAATTCCATTTTGTTGTTTGGGACTTAGAAAAGAAAAGAAAAGAGGACATATACAGGCAAAGGCCAGTTACAAATCATGAGCAACCAAAAATTGAAATATTTTCCTTATATCTTCTTTATAGTGTATTACAAGCATAGATATACATTAGAACCTCTCAACCCTTCAACCATAATAAAAGTATAAGATTTCAAAGGATTAGTTAAAAGGAGTTAGATGTCCAGATAGACTTTGAAGCTCTGACAAACAACAGAGAAAAGAAAAATCTTTCACACCAAAACTTGAAAAATAAAACTTTCTAGTTCCCACCCCCAAACATTTATGGACTATAGAAATCTAAAAGATTCATCTTCAGTTCATTAGAAGGGTTGAAATTGTTTTATTGCTTTCTTTTGATTAAATTAGGAACCTAGTTTAATTAGTCGGTTAACAAACCCCTTGTCTAGTATGCTTGTAAAGTGATAGGCCTATGCTCTCCCCTTCACTAGGTGACCATAATGTCAGACTCACTATTTTATGTTTTGATAGAACCTTTACAAGGCCTGTCATAGTGGGAATAATTAATCACCCTATGGGAACGACCTAAGTGGGAACAACTAAAAACAAGTTTTCTGACCCACTATAATCAAAAGTGGATTTTAAGAACCCACAATTCAATGGTAGTGTCCAAGATAACCATCTCTAAAGCCTTTATACTAAAGGTTGGGAGGTCTCTTGAGGGATTTTATCTATTGTCGCACCAAACATAAACCCTTATTACAAACCTTAGTTTAGAAACCAACCGAGTCAGTCTTTGAACACTTCTAGTATCACAATGCAAGGGGAGGGAAGAATCTGCCCCTAAGACACTCACCATATAACCATCAAGGATTACTAGCCAAAAGTGGAAGATTTGACTTTGGTTAAGGCTTGGGAAAGGCAAAAACAGGGGTACCCTATAGGGGATGACATGGTTGTGTGAGTTGACATGCTTTTAAGATGTGGGTTGTGGTATTTTAAGTGACACTTGACATTAGAAAAGTGCTTGATCTATCTTCTCTTATGCTATACCTGTGGAAATCAAAGGAATCCGACTAGATTCTTGAATACACACTCAATGTTTAGTTCCTAGGTGGAAACAACTATTTTACAAATTGTTGTTGTGTTTGAAGTTTTTATTCAAGAAATCACCCATTTAAAACTCTTAATTCCTTAATTCACAAATAACGAAACCAAGAAAAATTCAGTGTTCATAAGCATACCCTGGATACATTCAAATTCATTGATTTATACAACAAAATAACCAAACAAACTATCAAAAACATTGAACACTTCTAGATTAGTGCATGCATTCCCTATTCTAGCACATAAATTGCTCTTTCTGGCCCATCTAATTCACTTTACAATGCATTTGGTTTGTCTTGTAACACATCTAGGAAATTTTCCGGTGCATCTAGGGTATAGTTTGGCACATTTGAGTCATTTTACAACACATTTGGTTTGTCTTTTAGTGCACTACGTCCATTTAATGACACATCTAGTGTACAATCTATCGCATCTAGGCTATTTATTAGTGTATTCATTCCATCTTTTAGCACATCCAGGCCTTGTTTTAGCGCATCCAATAAATTCAAAACCAAAGAGCTAAATTCATCCCTTCTTCATCAATTTGAACCAGAATTAAGCATCCCTGTCAACACAAAATCATTCCTCAAGTACAATAAAGTCTTAAAATTGTTGAAATTGGCATTTGCAAGTGAAATTATTTAAACTAAACCAATATCTTACACCTTAAAGTTCCTAAACATCCATCATACCTTTGATTATTAAGCTAGTTTTCCTCATCAGGATCTTTCATTCTTCATCATGAAACAAAGTTGTATAATTATATTTAACTTAGTCTTATTAATATAATTTTTCATTCTATCTGACTTAGTTTTTGATAAAAGGGTAAAACGGGTTTTATAGGGACCCGAAACCGCAAAGTTTACAAGGTAGAAAAAAGGACACAAAAGTCCCACCAAAGAAACAGTTGCCCGAGGAAAGACCTGCAGCAACTAAACTAAAAGGACCAGAAAGGTCAAGAAGAAAGGAACAACATAGAAAGCACAAAGAAAACCCCAACCATTAATTCAGAGTCTTGAGGACATACTCCGTCTCTACCTCCGGATTCTGCATATCTTTAACCCTCTTTTTGAAAGTTTGAATCATCTTCGGAGTAAGGGGGGCCTTGCGCTTTAGGTTGGCTCTGGTTCTTCTGGAAATGCCAGCTTTCGTATCCTGGCTTTTATCCTCAGTTTCCTCCAGATCCACCACTAGAGACCCCTATTAGGCTTTATCAAGCTTCTCAGTCATCACGTTGATGATTATGGCATTGTGTCTTACCATGCGGTTGTTTTGCTCAGCAACAGTTTTGATGGTCTTCCATAAGTTCTCAGCTTTGGAGTCAATATTTATGTTGCTATGATCCACTTCTTTCTTTTCCATCTCAGCAATCTTAGCGCCCATTTCATCAATCTTGCTTTGCAGGGCCCAATTTTTAATTTTCAGCTCATTAATTTCAGAGAAAGTCCAATTCAAGAGTTTGGAGTGGGACTTAGAGTTGGTTTTGGCAAGGTTAAGATAATCCAGAAAGGGCTCTTTTCCAGTACTAGGGCACGTATTCTCAAGGTTAGGAGTAACATGGGAGTTATCATTAAAGTGTATGTCCGGAAGAGGATGAGCACAAAGCTCAGTTTTGTTGGCATCAGACTCCTCCGACTCAGAGGACTCTTCGGAGTAGGAAACAAGGATTTTGGCCTGGGTTTTCTTATCAAAAGAGTTGATCCTAAGGGAGGGGCTGTCAGGCTCAAGCTCAACGCGTGTTTTTCTAGAATTCCTGGAAGGAACAACATGCAAGCTAGGGATATTTCTAGCCAGACTAGAGTTAGGCAAATACTCTAAGCCATTGGGCTCAGTATCATCACTCTCAGAATCAGGGTTGGTTTCCAGAATAGCAGGAGCGGGCACATGGAGATATTCAACAATCAACCTTATTAACCCAGTATGCAGAATGGGGAATCTTTTAGGGTTTTTTTTATTGTCCTCTAAGCTTTTCTTCAAGGAGGAGTAAAGATAATAGGGGATAGGGACCCTTACCTTGTATCGAAAATGGTTGAGAAGAGCAAAGTGGTAGCCATAGACTTTAGTGAAGCATTCATCCACCGTAATGTACTCCATGATGACCCGCAAAACCTTTCTCCAAATAGCCTTTATGGTATCAACATCGAAGTAGTTGTTAGCAATTTTAACCATACTTAGCCTTTCCTTGTCCTTTTTAGGAAATCTGATCACTGCTTCGTCAAAAAAAGCCCTATCCCTAAAGAACTTCTTCCCTTTAGTGGATAATCCCGTAACATCAACAATAAGATTTTCACTGAGTTCCACATTCCTACCAAACAGGGTCAATTTACCATCATTCCAATTTTTGGCAAAGAGATCCGTAGCCTCCTGGTTAGAGCCATGAAGCTTCTCTAGGAAAGGGATCAACCCTCCGCTTTTAATCTTGTTCCAAACCTTGACATTTTTCATGTGTATTTCGTAGCTGTCCAGCTCAGTTCTCTTTATGTCTCCTCCCATATCGGCCAGCACAGTGAGGTAGACCAAAACACAAGCTTTACTAAAATTGGCCCCGCCAAATCTAAGAACCCACAAAGCATGCGAAGTTCTCTTGCAGATTACTCCACTGGGCTCGGTCCCATGCATTCTAATGATTGTGATGTGATATATCCAACCTGTCATCATTAAAGGGATAACACATCGCTTTTCCATGTGATTTATCATAATTTAATAGGGCACAAACATTAAAGTTTAGATCGCTAATATTTAGCCAGGTACGCACTTCTTTACTCCTAACTCCTTCATTAGCAAAAAAGTCTGCAATAGCATTGGCTTCTCTATAAGCGTGTGATATTTTAACTTTTTCAAATTTAGCCAAGTTCAATATGGCTTCCTCAATCCATGAGTTGATGGTCCACGAGGGGGGAGACTTGCCACAGAGGCAGTCAATTATGTTTTTGGAATCTCCTTCAAGCCACAGATTTTTAATGTTAAGGCTTTGTGCTAAATTTATGATGTGATAAGCACCAACTGCCTCTGCTAGATGATTAGTTTGAGAGCCAAGGGGCGAGGCAATCACTCCAATGAAATTTCCATAGGGGTCCCTTATAACTCCTCCACAGCCCGCCGCCCTCGGATTGCCTTTAGCTGCGCCATCAAAGTTAGCTTTGATCCATCCATTTGGCGGAAAAGACTAGCAAAATCCCTTTTTGTCCTTTTTGGCCTTCATAACAGAACTAGACAAATTTAGACTGATGTTCCATTCCTTAGCAACAATTAAATCATAGTATGAATACTCCGCATTCATGGTCTTCCTGTCCTTCTGGGCCACAACATTGAAATTTTCCTTCAGGGATCTGATAATTTTATCAAAGACAATATCCACAGAGGCTTCTTTGCCCCTAAAAATTTTGTTGTTGCATTCTTTCCAAAGGCCCCAAGCAATATAAGGAAAGGATAAATCCCAAAAAAGCTTGAGCAAAAGATTCCTTGTCAAGGCTTTCCATTGAGAAAAGAGATCTTCAATGGACAAAGGGAAAACCCAAGGAAGGTTCCATAACCTGATGAATTTTTTCCAAAGAGAAGCAGCAAATGAGCAATGAAGGAATGAATGATGCACAGATTCAGCCTCCAACTTACAAAGAAAACATCTATTTGAAATTTGAAATATGTGTTTACACAGGTTGTCAATCGTGAGCACCTTATTTTGGAGAAGGATCAGGAAGAAGATATTAATTTTAGGTATTAGATGTTTGAACCAAGCTTTAGACCAGAAGGGAGGATGATCCAGAGAAGAAGTGATCTTGGCAAAAGTGGATGACATAGAAAAGTTTCCAGAGGGTTCATCGATCCAAATCACACGATCATCCAACTGCTCAGAACTAAGTCTAATAGCCATCAGCGAAGACTGGATGGGAGCCAAATCCAAACTGACATTGCACAAGTCCACCCAATTACCATTCACTCTGTAATCTTTCACATAAGATCCAAACTGTGCCTTGCAATTCTTAGCCCATTCTCTGAAGGAGTTTATTTTTATCATGGGTTCCTTGAAAAGCCATATGTCCTCCCAAAATCTGGTATGATTATCATTTCTCACTTTCCATCCAATACCATCCTCCACAATCTGTTTTCCAATGAATAAATTGTTCCAGCATATAGACCCTCTGGGAAGAATGTGGGGGTCCTTCTTAATAATGGAAGAGCAGTTATTTTCTAAGTATTTGCTAGCTAGAATATCAATCCACTCCCCAGAAGAAGAGAATATTCTCCAAATTTGTTTAGCTAAGAGGATTTTATTAACAGTTATGATTCTTCTTAAGCCAAGTCCACCATTCTTTTTAGGTCTACAAACTAGATTCCAGTCAATTAGGGGGAGTCTTTTATTTTCCTCAACACCTGACCAAATAAATCTTTTTTGAATTTTTTCAATGGCTCCAGCAAATTTTGCATGAATCTTAAAAAGGCTTAGGGCATAGATAGGAAGATTCTAGAGAGAGGCTTTGAGGAGCTAAAACTTAGCAACTTGACTTAGCAGGGCTCCTTTCCAACCCACAAGCTTCTTGCTGAATCTTTCCACCAACGAGAGCCAGAAAGACTCAGGAGGTTTCATGCTTAAAGGAAGACCAAGGTAGGTGGTAGGAAAGGAATCCACCCTACAACCCAGAATTCTGGTAATTTTGGCCTGTCTATGAACCGGAGTATTGAAGAAGAACAGAGAACTATTTTGATTGTTGATCAGCTGTCCTGAAGCTCTCCCATACTTGTCAAACAACTGTTTTATAGATTTTCCTTCAAACATAGTAGCTTGACCCATAAGCATAGTATCATCAATAAATTGTTGATGGGAGCACACCAGGTTGCCCGAGGAAGGTCTGAGACTAGTAAGAAATTTAGAGTCAACCAAATTTTTTAGATTCCTGCCTAAACTTTCAGCCATAATAGTGAATAAAATAGGAGATATAGGATCACCCTGCCTTAGACCTCTGGTACTATGAAAAAAAGAGGTAGGGGATCCATTGACCATAATCAATATGGAAATTGTGGACACAAGTTGTTCCACCATTTGGATAACCCCATTATTAAAACCAAAAGCCTTTAAAATTTTAAATAAGAAAATCCAATCGACTCTATCATAGGCTTTTGAGATATCAAGCTTTAATAAGAAACCTTCGGTCTTCGACTCAACAAGGGAGTGAATGTTCTCATGAACTATAACAATAGAATCAAGGATTTGTCTACCAGGAACAAAGCCATTTTGTTGAGGAGAAATCAAGGAGGGCAAAAAAGTTAAGAATCTAGAGGTTAAGACCTTAGAGGTGATTTTGTATAAATAATTACAGAGATTGATGGGCCTAAAAGCCTCAAAGTTATTAGCTCCAGGTTTCTTGGGGATGAGAACCAAGAAAGTAGCATTTAATTCTTTTAAAAGACGTCTGGATCCAAAAAAATTTCCTTAATAGCATTAACCACATCTTCTTCAACAATCTCCCAAAGCCATTGAAAAAAAAATAAAGGCAAACCATCAGGACCCGGAGCTTTACTCCCATCAAAGGAAAAGATAACCCGCTTGACTTCCTCATTGGTGGGGATAGCTGTCAAAAAAGAGTTGTTTTCCTGGTTGATAATTCTTGGTATAGCCTCAACTAGCTGATCCTACTCATTTTGGTTTATTTTATTACTTGCCGAGAGAAGATATTTAAAGAAGGAGCTCGCCTACTTTCTAATATCCTCCTCCTCCTCATACCTAGTTCCATTCACATCTATATGAGATATTCTATTAATAGCTCTATGTTTCGAAGCCGAAAGATGGAAGTACCTATTGTTTCTATCTCCAACTGATAGCCAAAGAGCTCTTGATCTTTGTTTCCAGAATTCCTCCTTTCCAATTATGTCGTGCATCTTCGTAAGGAGCTCATTCTCTTTTTCCTTAGTATCATTCAAGTATCCCTCCTTCTATATTTTGAATTGAATTTCTCCCAGATCCATCTGAAGATCGGACTTAATCTTAAAGATGTTCCCAAAAGATTCCTTTTTCCATTTTTTAAAATTACATTTCACTTCCCTTAATTTTTTAGCAATTCTGAACATAGCAGTTCCTTGAATTCTTATATTCCACCATTTCCTTATTTCCTCTTTAAGAGCAGGATGAGAGATCCACATTTTTTCAAATTTGAAAGGAGTATTCTTCTTCTTTTTTATTGGATCCGCAGTGAAACTGATAGGAGAATGATCAGAACCAATTCTTGTGAGAGCTTTAAGGGAGCAATAGTAATCAAAATACCAATGATTGGAGATCAAAGATCTATCTAATCTGACTTGTATGAGATCCATCCCCTTTCTACAATTAGACCAGGTGAAGGAGGCTCCATGAAGATCTAGATCAATCAACCCTTGATTATCAATGAAATTTTGAAGATCCTCTTTACTCTCCAAATTAATCTGGGATTCCCCAAATTTTTCACCGTTCATTAAGGTTGTGTTAAAATCCCCCATAACAATCCAAGCTTCTTTATCAAAAATACTTCTAATGGTTGCTAATTCCAACCAAAAAGATTTTCTCATTCCTTTTCCATTAGGAGCATATATGTTCATTTGAATCTAGTTGAAGTTATCTCTTATATGTGTGAATCTAATAACTATGTGATTCGTACCTTCCAATATTGGATCTCCTTTGATGTTGTGGCTATTCTAGAAAGTAACAATGCCTCTCAAAACGCCAATCGAGTTATTTCCCTGGTTACTATAATACTGAAACAGTTTCATCTTTTCAATTTTCTCCTTAGACATTTTAGTTTCCTGAATTAAAAGAATGTCAGGTTAGTGATCTCTAACGAAATTGTGAAGAACATCTTACTTGTGGGGGCTATTGAGTCCCCTGATATTCTATGACATAATCTTCATTATATACCGGGGGAGTTAAGACATTCCGGGATGGTTTTCTAAGATCCCATCCGCTATATCCTGAAAGCTATTCAACTTTCTTTTCTTTTTCGAAGACTTTTTACCTCTTGAATTATTTACTACTCCACAATCCGTCTTAACTCTTGATCTGGTAGAAATGTCACTTGGGGTCTTCCCTTGTTTGTGTTTTTCAGTCTTCTTCTTTGATTTATTCTCTTCTTTATCAGTCTCATCTTGACTATCTGTCTCTCTACTAGATTCCCAATTCTTTTCATTTGGTATTCTTTGTTCCCAAGGTAAGGTGTCCATATTACCGTTCTCTTGACAAAACAAGACATTACTGGATAGGTTAACTAAGCAATCCTGATTTTCAAGGGATTCTAAAACCCTAACAGTGGAGTTGGGATCCATTAGGTACTCTACACCCATAGGGGGAAGATTATCAAAAAATAGAGAGAGAAGAGGGATTTTTCAGAACCAAGGACAGGCCCTCACTAGGAATATCCTCCAGACCTGGGATCTCTTCATTTTTATCGGAAGGGATAGTCATTTGGGATAAAGAGGGAGAAAGGTTCCGATCTCCTTCTCCAGCTAGGGTGCCCTCATTAGAACCCCTTTCCTTTGAAGGAGACACTTTAACAAGATTCAAATTATGAGGATCATTAGGGATCTCACCTTTATACTCCAAGACCACCTCAATCTCTGAGGAGATTTTATGAATATCGGCTTCTATGTTTTCCAATTCCTGCTCTTTATTTTCCCTCTTTTCTTCTCCTGAGTCATTCTTTTTTTTTTCATTCTTTTTTTCCAAGTTCTGCTGGTTTTTCTTTCTCTGAAGTAGCATTTAAAGGGCATTTTTTTATCCAATGACCAGATTTCCTACACTTGAAATAGGCAAACAGGATGGTTTCAAACTCTATATTCTGTTCTCAGGAACCTAGTTTAGATTGTATCTCAATTGATGATGGTAGATCTGCTTCCTGTGGAACTCCCACACATATCCTCGCAAAAACCAATCTCTTTCTAGCAGCTGTCATTATGTTGATCGAAAGGAGCTCACCAAAGGAGCTCACAATACCATGGAAGATGTCTTCACTCCAATACTCCAGGGGCAGACCTGGAAGTCTAACCCAGACTGGGACATTCTCAAAGATGGAGTCCGATAGATCCAAGTGGGATGACCACTTCTTTAGAGCCAAGGAAGATTTCCCTATCACCCAAGGACCTCCACCTCTTACAACCGTGATGTCCTCTTTGCAAGTAAATTCAAAAGCAAAAAAACCCTTTGGAAGAGCAGCAACTAAGACTTTCCCACTGGTTCTCCATTTATTTTTAACAAACTCCCTGACCACTTGAATATTTGGTAGGGCCCATGAACTTCCCAACCAGAGTGTGTTCCATTAGGGCTATATTATGGTCTATGATCAGATCTGGAATGAAAATAGCAAACTTACCTCTAGCAGGGGATGAGATAATTTGCACTGGAGGGAAGGAAGACTTTCCATTAGGTTTTACCCCGAATAGAGAGGTCCAAGTTTTGCGATTGCCTCCAAAACCGCATGTGGTCCCCACTCCCCCTCTATCTTTCTCATTTTTACTGGTGGAAGAAGCAGCAAGGATATTCTCCATATTTTCCTTTCCCCTGGGTTCCACCTGTATTTTTTCTCTGGAGTCCACATCATCCTGGTCATCCTTACCTTGCTTCTAACTCGATTCCAGCTCTTGATTCGATTGTCGATTTTCTGATCCTACTCCACTTCTGATTCCGATTCCATTGCTTTGAATTTCAAACTCCTTTTTCTCCCGCCCATGTCTACGCTCGTGATCCACCATTATTCTATCTAACTTAGTTATTATCCTTTGTACTCCAAATAAATATCAAAGTAAATAGTCAAATTGTAACACTTGTTTGCATGTTTGAACAAGATTACAAAGGAAAAAACTCAAAGAAAAAGAACTTGAAACTCAAAACACCATGGCTGAAGCTGAGGAAAATCTTTTCCATAAACTCCACCAATCTAAAAGTGATGAAATAACTGAAGAAGACATCCAACATTCTCAATAAGATCCAAATTTCCATAATTCCCTAGAAAATGTTTTTGAAAAAGATGGGGAAAAATATATTTTAATGTTGGCTAAACAAGGTGTCAAATTACCTGATGAATTTGATGTTAATCAATTGAAATCACCTCCTAAAAGGATTGAAACTGGTCCACCAAATACAAATCTAGTGGCTGCCTTAACTCATCAAATGAAAAATCTCCAATAGCAGATTCAAGACATACAAAGAGGAACCACAAAAAGATACTTGATACAAGACATTTTCCCATATCCTTTTGATCAAAATCCTAACACGATTCCTTTTCCCAAACATTGTGAATTCCCAAAGTATGATAAGTACAATGGTAAAACAAATTCTATAGATCATGTAAGGGAATTTTGAACCGTGAGCCTTGAATTTTTACACGAAGAGACTTATTTGATGAGATTGTTTCCATGCAGCCTAGGTGGACAATGCATGGAATGGTTCTCCAAACTTGCACTAGGTATTACAACCTTTGAAGAGTTGGTTAATAAATTAATCACCAAATACTCCTACAACATCCAACATGAGATAGCCATGGATGACCTTTACAAACAAAACAAAAAAGGGTGAATCATTCCTCATATTTTTGCAAAGATGGAGAAGGTTGTTTGCAAGATATTCTCGTCCCATACCTAAAAAGGAAAAGATGAAAATCTTCATTATAATCTAAATGATGAGATGAGCTATAGACTTGAATTGCAATTTCCACAGGTAACTTTGATAAATTGATTGAAAATAGAATCAAAATCAAAGAAGCTTTGGTCAAGAGAGGAGTCTTGAAAATTTATAATGAAAACAACTTAGCAAACTCCTCTAATAATTATAACAACAATGATAAACCAAAGTTTTGGCAAAGAAACAAGAATGTTGGTAACAATGTTGCTTCAACTGAAACACAAAATGCAAAACCAATATTTAACTTGAGAATAGTTTCCACCAAGAGTAATCAAAAGAATAATCCAACCAACAACCAAAACACCAATTAAAACAACAATCCAAACAATGTTGAATCTAAACCACCACCATATCGAACATCCTCAAATCAAAGAAGATTCACATCTTTAAGATAGTCACTCAAATGTTTCTTGTAGCCAAAGTTATAACATTACCAGAAGCAAGAGATTGGGTACCAAGAGTTAAACCTTCATGGTGGAATGATGCACATTATTATGACTTTCACAGAAAGAAAGGACACAAGACAAATGATTGCATGCAACTGAAACATTTGGTACAAGATTTGATTGATAGAAAAGAAATATTTGTAGAAGGAACTTGAACGAATGTTGATCATGGAGCATTAAATAATACTTTACCAAACTATGAAAAAGGGGAGTCCTCTTCATCAAACACCAAAGGGAAAAATGTGAACTATGTTTATGATTCCACCATTCTCCATATTGAAGTAGTTGAAGATCAAACCAGGGATATCGAAATCAAGGGTCAAAAAGACATTATTGTAGCTGAGAATCAAGTTAATGACATCACAATTGAGCATGAACAAAGAACTGTTATAGCTGAAACTCGTGCTCATGACATTAACACTAAATCAAATCAAATTAATGACATCATACCAATCAATATAATCACAAAATTTGCTGCAAATAATAATCAGATTAATGTCATTAAAATCAGAGATAAACAAGATTATCAACTAGTTAACACAACTACAAGAGGGCAGGCCAAAGTAATATTGAAAGGGGCTACATCTAAGGAAATTGCTTCCCCTACAACTCAATACAACATAGTTGATCAATTGTAGAAAATCCCAACTCAAATATCCATATTAGAACTCAAAATTTCACCAACTCACAAATAAATTATAGAACAAGCTCTAGTAGCCACCACAGTACCAAATAATTTGGAAGTTTTCCAATTCCAAGCTATGGTGGGACACTTGAACGCACCGCATTTTCTATCATTTTTTTAAAATGATGATGTATCACTCAACTACCCACACAATTTTTCCCTTCACATTGAGGTTTTAATTCACAAACACTGGGTTAAACGTGTTCTAATAGATGGTGGAGCTAGCCTAAATATTTGTACTTTAAAACTTATCCATGCACTTGGGTGATCCCACAATAGTGATTTACAATTTTTAGCCAAACTAGACACTGCAATTATTATTTATAACTAAATCTTCATATTCAAGAACCTATAGCGGCTAAACCGTGAGGAATTTGAAGATGATGCAAACTAGAGTCTTATCACATTTTGTCTATAGATTCTAAAAATATTTTTTTCAAATTTTTTGGAATTAGATTGCACTTTTTTTCCATCTCCCACGAAAAAATGGTTTTTTTCAGAAAATAGCATTTTTAAAATGTGACGCTCACCGTATACAACATAAATTTTTTGTATGAAGGATAAAGTTCTATTTTTTTTGAATTTATATTTTTAACTACAATATCTAGCACTTTCATTTGGTATCATAGTTTTTTATTGAATATTTTTTCCTTAATCAAGTTTCAAAGTCAAACCAATTGCAATTCAGACATAGGCGGACTGTATACAACACAACTTTTTTTGTATGAATCGAAATTCAATTTTTTTTTAGTGGATCAAGGACATCAATACCCAGCCTCAACGTATTTTAAAAAAAATATATTTTGATAATCTACTATTTTCCACATGCAAAACAAAGAACTTGATTTTCGGTGAAAAACCTATGTTTAATAAAACTAAAAAAACACATACATAATAAAACCAAAACATATTAAAATTTAATTCGTTGGATAACTCGTTCTAAGGAATACCATATTCCAATTGGGTTTGTGAAGTCTCCTTCATTTTCACCCTCAATCCAAGCTTCGAAGGGTATAAATCTGCTAAAATTTGGTGGAAGAGGGGGAGAAGGGCAAAAAAGGGGGGTTCGAGCAAACCCACTTTCGAACAAACCCTCCTTCACTTGAAAGGGTGTAGAGGGGTTCGTTCGAAGGGGGGTTTGCTCGAACCCCCCTTTTTTTTGAATTTTTCATTCATTTCCATGAAGAAACGTGACATCATAGGGTTCGAGCGAACCCACCATGCAAAAGGGGGTTCGTTCGAACTAGGGGCTTCACACGAACCCAAAAGATGGGTTCGTGCGAAACCCCTAGTTCAAATGAACCCTTAAAAACATGAAATTTCGAATGTGTGAGATTTTTTTCAAATTTCCTTCCTCATAAAAATTGTACACCACTATTATGGGTTTACCCACTTGGATATTCAAAAAATCCAATTGATGCTAGAAGAAAAATAACTATCAAAACCTATGATGATGAAGAGAGATCCTCCCAAGGATTAATTGTGTTACCAATTCAAGTGGGATCGGGGTTAAAAGATATAATTTTCCAAGTGTTAGACAAGGAGTTGACATAAAATATACTCTTGGGACGTTTATGGATTCATGAAATGCAAGTAGTGTTGTCAACGTATCACCAGTGCTTGAAATTTCCTTATAATGGACAGGAGATTACCATTTCAGCTGATTGTAACAATCCAGAATATTGCAATACACTCAAAATAGTCCAAGATACTTTTGTGCCACATACCAGAGAAGCTCACACTTCTGGTGCACCAAACAGTGAAAAGCAACTAAATTCTATATCAAAGTGGGTTGAGAAAAAGGGTCAGTCAAAGGATAAGGGTATCAATGATTCTACTTCATTAGGTAACAAAAGTTCACTAAATTCTTTGTCAAATCATCTTGAGGAAAAGGTTCAGTCAAAAGACAAAGGCACTAGTTTAGACACTAAAAATAATCAACTGACACAATGCATAATGTATACATCTAAAAATGGTTAGAGTTAATCAAACCTATTAATTAATTAAATATGAATTATTTAATTAATATTCTTCTAAACTCATCTACATATAAATAAATTTAATTATTTATTTATATCGTTCACTTTCTAATTTTTCACTTCACATTTATTTAAATATTCTAAATATGAATTAGAAACTTTCCTCATCTCACACTTAATTAAATATTTTAAATATTTAATTACTTCCTTTTTCATCTTTCACACATAATTAAATATTAATTATTAAATTATGGAAGCTTCTAAATTCATTGTCACATGTAATTAAATAAATTATTTATTTAATTAGGGATTTATCCTCAACTACCAACTAACTCCTCATAAATGAAGTGCACAAATGACCACTTTCATTCATTTTTGAATGGAGAAGGTTGTGTAGGAGGAAACATCTCCCATTATTCTCTCAACCTTCCATCTTTCTCTCAACTTCTCAATCTCTCGATGTTCATCTTGATAGGTTTGAATTCAACCGTTGATTTTTGCCAACTAGATTCTTGCCTCCAAAAATCTATAAATACAACCCTCTTGTGAGTTGAAAAGGATCCTAGATTTTGTGAATTTAGCACAGTTACTACAGTTGCATTCGAATCAACATTTTAGTATTTCAAGTTCATAGCATTTTAGTTTCATATCATAGCTTCAATCATTTAGCAAATAAACATGCTCATTGCATAAATCTTGTTCTCCTAAGTTGTCATTCCAACAAGTTGTTGCTTACACCAACTGAGAGCCAATAAATTTCATCAAATCCTTGGAGATAGAGGACAGTGGGACACATTTGAAGGAGTTGTCATTTAGAGTTTGTTTTATCTTTTTAATTAGTTTCCTTTGATCTAATTTTTCATTGGTGTGTTGGTTTATCATTTTAATGATTCCACATATTCTCACACACATTTTTGGCACCCACTATGGGGCCTTGCCCCATTTTAAATATTTTTATTGCAGATTTTCTGAAAGGTGATGGAGTGGAGCCGTGTTTTAGCGCATTCGATTTGAGGATTAGTGCATACGAACTCTATTTTAGTGCATATGAGGATTGTTTTAGCACATCTGCTAAAAAATTTAGCGCATTTACTAACTATTTTAGCGCATCCCTATTTTCTCCTTTGGCACATTTACCAGTTCTTTAGCGCATATAGGGGGTGTAACAGAACAAATCATGATTCCGACGCCATTCATAGATAGAGATTTTTCAATTAAGTTTTAAAGTAAAATGAAGCAATCCTAGGTTAGTCACTTAAATCTAGAATGAACCAATTCTAGGATAGTCAACAAATATTATTTTTGCTTGGTTAAAATTAATCCAATGTTTGCTGTGAAGCAACATCTTCACTTAATGTAGAAAATTGTCATTTGAATTTAAAATTGAACCATTTGTTTGTTGTGATTGTTGGGTAATAGGTTTATGCTCTCCCTTTTATTGGGTGACCAAAACACTAGACTTACCTTTTTCATTTTATGCAATTCATGCTTTATTACATCTTGTAGAAGGCCTACTGTAGTGGGAAAAAGTACTCACTCTACAAGAACGACCTAAGTGGGAACAACTAAAGCCAAGTTTTCCAACCCACTCTAATCAAAAGTGATTTTAGGGGAAACCCATATTCAACATAAATGAGCAAGATAATTGTTAGAATTGACTATGGACCAAATGGAAAGCACAAGGAAGAAAGAAAATAATGTGACAAGAATAAACTGTATTCAATGTCAATTGATATGATATGCTTCAATGAAAGGTGGAGGTGATAAAGTAATAAAAAGATAAGTCCACCAAAGGTGGAAAATCTCCAACAACTCCTATGTGGTCCCTAAGTAAACTTAACTAAGATGTAATTATGACCTAGGACAAGGTACAAAACATTTAATTACACCAACACCCCCCCTTAAGTACAACTTAGGGAGAATCAAATAATGCAAGATGGGTCTCAATAACTAGGCCATGTTAGGTACCCATGTACAAATGCAATGCAATCTCTCACAAACGGAGAAAAGGATAAAACCCAATGGGACAAAACTCCTCCCCAAAAGAGAGATGAAATACAAAATAGAAATTCTCTCAATGATGCATGAGAAGGTAAAAACCCCATGTGAGTAAAATGACCCCCCCATAAGAGAGAAGTAGAAGAGAGACAAGGCAGCCCCCCCTCAATGCTGAGTCTCCAACAATGATGGTAGAAGCTCAACATTGAATGTTGAAGATAATCCAATCTCGTTGAACAACATTCCTCCCCTTAGGAAGAAACAAAACCAAGGATGTATGCAGGATGTATGATGTCTCTGAAGCATGCTCAAGTGTCTCCATGTCGATGTCGAAAGCTGACACACTCCGAATAGGCATTCTAGGCCACACTGCTGAAGAGTACAATCCAACATCTAGTAGAGATGAATGTAGAACATGATCCAAAGAGAAAGATATCCCCTCTAAAGACAAAGAATTCTCCTCCAAATGCTTCCCAAAAGTATCCACACTCATGCCAAACTGCAAAGAATGATCATGTAGAGAATGAACAAGAGGGTCACAGTGTTCCCTCACAACAACGAAAGAAGGAGAATCTTCATCAAAGAGAAGATGAATGTCATAAATGATGTCCCCCAAATATGCAAGATGAGACTCCATAAACAAGTCTAAAATACCTATCAAGAAGCTATCCAAAGTAGCAATATCTGGAAGATAATGTATATCCTATTGCATTGAATCACAAGGAACCAAAATTGTGGAATCACAAGCATCATCAATTGCAACAGTAGATGGAGGAGATGAAATGCATGGATTAAGTACTAGATATGATGTGAGAACTCCCAAGTTCAAGTGGCCAAATGTCTCCTTTGAATCATGGTTCACACTAGAAGTGTGATAAATAGCTGAAGGAACAATGTCATCATCAAAAGCAAAATCTGCAGAGGTATACAACCAAGATGAATGATCAACCACCCCAGTAGCAATGATCTCTCTACTCTCCAAGTCTCGAATGATGACTGAATCAGGTGTGAACTCCACAGTTCTCCCATTTCCACCATGTGTAATCTGATATATGGAAAGAAGATTGTTCATCAAATGAGGAACACACAAAACATCCTGAAAAGAGTTGTCCCCAAAACTAATAGATCCCTGCCCAATTACATCCATGTATGTATTGTTTCCCATCAATATAGGAGACATAGTACAAGGCTGAAATGAAGATAATATAGATTGTGAAGATGCCATATGATATGATGCTCCTGAATCTAGAAGCCATCTACTTGATCCTGGACTTGAATAAGCACAAAGAGCTTGACCTTTATATCTTGATGTAGATGAAAAATCAGCATGACCTTTTCCCTTAGACTATTTTCAAAAAGAAGGAGAAGAAGATTCAGACATTCTAGAAAGTAAATCAATTTGATTTCTTTTGAGAATATTTTTCAACTCATCAATATCCTTCTTATAACAATAGTGTTCTTCATGTCCATCTTTCTTGCAACATGCACTAAAATACCTCTTCTTCTTAGATGATTCTTCTTTTGAATGAGTGGATTTTGATTCTTTATGTGGCTTGTTCTTTTTCATCTTTTGCTTCTTATCAAGATTCCCTAATTCTTTATGTACCTTTGAATCACTAGAAACCAATGCATGTGGCTTGGAAGACTTGATTAGACCCATGTTCATTAACTTAGCTTCCTCTTGGATTAGGAGATTTGCAAAGTCATCAAACTTAGGATCAACATATGATGCTCCCATAGAAAGTCGACAGGTATGAAAGCCATAAACAAATACTGAATACTTAGGACCAAGCTTGGATAACACATTCATAATCAATTGTAAATCCTCTTTTTCAATACTGCATTCTTTCAACCGTGTTCTTAATTGCTTGATTTTGGAGATGTAGTCTTGGATGTGGTAAAAAAATTTAGGATCAAGATTCATCAAATCATTATCAATTTGATATCCTCTAATCTTATCTATTTTACCATACAATTTTTCAAAAGTCTCCCATGCTTCTTTAGGTGTTGTACATGAATCAATATGAAATTGTAAATCAAATGAGACTAATGAACATATGCATCCAAGTGTTTTTTCATGATTAATCTCCCATCTTGTCAATTCATTAGCATCAGTAGGTTGAGAAATGGTTTCCTTTAGATAACCTATTAGACCTTTTTCCCATGAGATAGTGTCATATTGATTTTCTCCATGTAGCATAATTATGTGGAGTTAGAAGTTCAATTTGAGATTTTCCCATTGCAAGAACACAAACCAAGCAAAAGAATGCAACCAATCACTGCAAGATTACCCCCACAAATCACTCAATCAAGAAGCCCCCCAAGAAATATTTGATTTGGAACTTTATACTTAGTGCGTTTATAATTGCCACTTCCAAAAACAACAAAGTGGACTTTGATCTTGGTATATACAGATTGCCAAAATAGGCCTCAAGCTTAAAGTGAAAATATTACACCATATGAGATAAATCTAATTACACCACTGGAAATTACAAGAAAAATCATGCACTTTCAAAAAAAAAATCACCTAAAAATGTTACCATAGGAGCAAGTTATGAGCTCCCAAAGTGCCCAAAATGAGGACGAAGTAGCAACACCTATGAGAATCTGCAATTTCTGGAAAAACTAGAGGCCAAAACCCAAAAATAATTGCACCACTGTGTAGATCATGAAAAATTAGCCCAAATGAAAAAAATTTCTTGAAAAAAGGAGCCAAAATAAGCAAGATATGGAGCTTTGAAGTTCGCCTTCCAAAATGAAAATGAAAATGGGAGGGGGTAGAAAATTTCTTTAAAACTGTTGATGCCCTGTTAATGTCAGCAACCGACGAGGTTAAATTTGATGACCGTTTGATCGTCACCGTCGCCATCGCTATATGCCAGAATATTCTTTTGGAAATGCCCGCGTCGGATTTCGCTGAATGTCGTCGCTGGATTTTTGTTCTCCGGATTTTTGTCTGCCGGCGTTTTGACCCCCAGTTGGTTGGTAGGTACCTGGACTACCTGTGGAGGAATATGCCACTGCGGGGACCGCATATTACTCTGATGCTACCACGTGGCAGAAATTGTACCATGCAGTACAGATAAGTCTGTGGACCTGTGTTGTCCGCAAAGTGTGATTTTTTAGTTTTTTTTAATATTAAAAATTTTCAATACAATTTTTTTGAAAAAGATATTTTTTTTCATAAAAAAAAATTTCAAAATTTTCTCAAAAATAAATAATATATATATTTTTTTCAAAATTGTACTGACTGTAATGATGGCGACCTGGGGTGCCATACGACTCTCCGGGAAAATTTGTTTTGCTTCACCGGATGACTTGCTTCGATTTGGATGATTGAATAGTCGATCTTAGGGTTTTTAGGCCTTCTGGATACGATGGCAGAGTTGGATTTGACCCAAAATGCTCCAAAAATATAGCTACCTTATGGATCTGGCAACCATAATGCAACTTCAAACCCTCATAGATTTGGCCTCATATGTCCGATTTGGACGAAACAAAAAGAAAAATTGACTTTCTTGAACCTTCCAGACACAATGGTGAGCTCATAATTACACTAGAAAGCTTCGATATAAACCTGCAATAAAGAGCCAAAAATGGAAGCTCCCCAAATCTGGTACCTCTCTTCAAAAAAAGACTCTCCAATGACACCCAACCAGCTCTGATACCATGTTAGAATTGACTATGTATGCCAAGATCTATGGACCAAATGGAAAGAACAAGGAAGAGAGAAAATAATGTGACAAGAATAAACTATATTCAATGTCAATTGATATGATATGCTTCAATGAAAGGTGGAGGTGATAAATTAATAAGAAGATAAGTCCACCAAAGGTGGAAAATCTCCAACAACTCTTATGTGGTCCCTAAGTAAACTTAAATAAGGTGTAATTATGATCTAGGACAAGGTACAAAATATTTAATTACACCAAAAATAACCATCCCCAAAATATTTGTTCTAAAGATTAGGAGGTCTTCTGAGGGAGTTTATCTATTGCCACGCTGAACGAATGCCTTTATTACGAACTATAGTGTAGAAAACCAAACATTTCAGTATCCAAACATCATATTAATCACAGTGCAAGGGGAGGGAAGAATCTGCCCCCAAGAAACTCACCATATAATTACCACAAATTGTTTGTGTGAATCCCTAAACCTGCAACTGCATAAAGATGTGAAACATTGTTAGTGTTAGATCTAAATGCAAGCAAACAATGAGGGATTCCCCATGAAATCCACCTGTTAAAACTAGAATTAGGAAAATAAAGCACAAAACTCAAATGTAAAAGAAACTAAATCCTATTCTAACCAATAGTATGATGATCTTATGGGGGAATTGGTGCCAATGATATGTTGCAATTGACCCTTTCCCAATTCCTTTGCAAATGAGAGTGGATTGAATCAATGGTCAAATCTCCAAAGAGATTTGAGCATAATCTTGTTATGAGCTATGAAGATTGATGGATGATTGGAAGCAATGAGCAAAATTAGTTCTCAATTGAAGAGAGTAACTTTGCATTTGAGTTGTAGATGAGGATTGAGGAGAAGAGTCTCCATTTTATAGATTCAAATCTTGGAAGAGATAGTGGAAATAAGCAATGTGGGACAAAAGATAGTCCAATGGCATTGCGCCACTTGTCCAAATGTGATTGGATGAGGAATGTGCAAGTTTTGGCCAATGTGCCAATATATGCATTTAGGTGGCATTTCAAATTTGAGAAATGACATGTTGAAGAGGGAAAAGGAATGAAGTTAATGTCATTTGGCTCAAGGCCAAGGACATGTAAGAGGCATTGAATGCCTTGTTGGAAGGACCAAGCCCACTTGGCTTTTTTGAATTCAAATAAGGAATATTCCCTTTTGATGCTTTGTGAGAGAAAATGAAGGAATTAATAAATCAAAGTAATTGATTTATTGTGCAACTTGCATTCTCTAGAGAATTTTAGTGAGAAGGATTAGCTTAATCAATGTTTTGATTAATTTAATGGGGATTTAGGTGATGTGACAATTTAGGCTTAGATTTATGAATTGATTTAAGTCAGAAATTGAGAGGAAATGATTTATTAAATAAATGATTTGATTTATTTAATAAAGAAGGAATGTGTTAGATTAAATCAAATAAGGTTTAATTTATTTAATTTAATAAGAGGACTTTAGAGATTTTAGTCAAATAAAATGATTTATTTAATTAAATAGCAATGTAAGGTTAATTAAATTAAATTGATTAATTTAATCACAAGAGGTGACAGACTTAATCAAATAAGTATTGAATCAGAGGATAGAAAAGTGATGAAATGCTGAGAATTTGATTTAAGAGGAAATGTTATTAGTAATCGGGATTAGGTGTGCCAAAACAAACTTGTACATTTTCCATGTCTACATTTTTCCCCTCTTTGAAGCAATGTACTTATTGCATTGATTTAAAGAATAAACTACTGTGATCAAAGGTCCAGATTTTCTTTGAAATTTTTTAGATGCCCCACTGCTGCCCTAGCGGAAGGATACTACTAGATATTGCCCCCTCGAGAGATCAGACGAAAATTTTGAATTTTTGGGTGATTTCACGAAAAAAGATAACAAGGTGTTCAACAGGCCAAAAATGCCCCAGAATGCCTGAAAAATGCATTAAAATGCCAGAAGGGATGAGGAATGGCTTTCAGTTTGGTGAAAATGGGATCAGGGCAAAAAACCCCCTCCGAAAAGTCAAATTAGGTAAAAAAAAACCCTAATTTTTGAGCTTAAATGGACCCTAAGGGGTCATTTTCAAAACATTTGCACTCTTACCTTTCAAGATTTTGACATTTGAGCTTTGAGTTCTAGACACCATGGCGCAACGAGAGCTTCCCTTGCACATTTCAGAGCGAGTATGAGTATTTCAGCGACCAGTCGTCACAGGACCCGTGGTATGTACCCCTATCCGACTTTTATTTTCTCGCTTTTCATGCATTTATTAGGGTTTCCGCATGGTCGAGTCAACGCGGTGTGATATTGCATCACGAAGGCTCTCTAAACTGGCTCGCACAGTCCTATATAGGGCCGCGTGTGCATTAAGCACTGCACGACGAAGTTTAGAAACTAAGGAAAATCAGCTTCTTAAGTTGGCCGCCTGCTCAAATAGCACCGCACGGTGCACTTTGCGAAATTTTTGCTATCTAACTCCATTGCGCGGCACAGTTTGGAGACTTCCAAATTGCCTTGCTTTTGCAAATAGTGTCGCTTTTGCTGTTTCAAAAGTGAAAGATGACAATGGGTACCAGAATTTTTTAGGGGAGCTGACGCAATACTTTCCTTATGCAGGAGACACTTGACGTTATTCATTCAAGGGAGCACCGATGGCCGGTACTTGAGCGTTTATCCGATATGCACATATTTCTTCAGGAGCAGTTGGGGATGCTTGGTTTATGGTTTGTTGCCTACGTCCCTCCTGTGCGAGCTCATCTGGGTATGCTACATGCTTTGGCCGAGCAATGGCATAGTGAGACTTCATCCTTTCATCTTCCCACACGTGAGGCTACCGTCACTCTCGAGGATGTTTGGCGCATCCTGCGGCTACCCATTCATGGAGAGTGCATTATTTATGATCTGGAGGAGGGGAGGGAGGCCTGCTTTGGTGTCATGGGTGTGAGTGAGCTCATGCTCTACAATGGTCAGATAGACCTGGAGAGATACCGGGGTATAGCTCCTATTTATAGCCTTATTCTGGCCGCCATTATTTTTGGCCTTGTAGCTCCTGATCAGCGAGGCCAATACTTCAGTCCAGGTTGGGGACTAGCTTGGCAACAGATGTTCACTCACCAGGTATGTTATGCCTAGGGACCAGTGCTTCTGGCCTCCTTATATAGAGATTTACATGAGTTTGCTTATCTGGAGGGTCGGGCTATTAGGGCTGGCTTGACTCTTCTTCACATTTGGGTTTTCAAGCAGATTTCAATACTTCATCCATTTGTGACACCAGTTGCCTTAGATAGATGACCCTTTGGTGTGGCGGTATGGTGAGGCGATGATTCGCTTCACCCACATGGGTACAAACGGCATAGCTCACTGGCATCGGGTTTTGGATGAAATGACAGATTTTATCTGGAGGCCATATATGGGTATGGGCCCATGGATGGATGATGTAGAGCAGCTTTTCTTTGCCCGTTAGGATAGACTTATGTAGGGTCGAGAGCATACGCTGATAGAGTGATATCTTCTAGATAGAGTGGTCAGACAGTTTAGGGAGGTGTAGGATATACCCGACGCACAGTACACAACTATCTTTGCCTGTACAACAAAGGAGACAACATGGGGAGAGCCCATTCCGGCAGATGAGGCGGTGACCTCCTTCAGACAGTTAGTGGCTCAGCCCTGGGCCTATGATCAGGGGCCAACAGATGTAGGGGTGACCCCTGCATATAGGGTATGGTTTAGGCCACCAGTGAGATTGACAATTCTGGGGACAATGCTTCCTCATCGCATTCGATAGGTAGATCAACAGGTAGGGGTCAGGGAGGTGTACCACCTCCTCAATAGTCACCTCCGAGGGATCCCGCGCAACATGTAGTAGGGCAAGATGGATAGCCCCGGGTACCAAGATAGGATGGGCAGCCCCACGTGCCAGCGCAGTAGCCACTGGTAGTACAGTCGACAGGACAACTAGCGGGACAGCCAATGGGCTAACCAAACGCCCGCAATGTACTGATTCAACAGTTATAGGGATAGGTGCAGGTTTTGACAGTTGAGCGGGATGAGGCCCGCTAGTAGGTTTCCACACTAAAAACAAAGAGAGATCGGGCATGATCCGAGAGGGATTAGGAGGTGGGCCAGCGGTGACAGTTAGAGAGCATTGCTTCCACATCCCAGGGCCGATTAGTTGATATCCAAGATTACCGGGATGCTATCAGAGAGGCTGAGTACTATCGACATCATTATCGTCAGGTAGTACCATCCAACGGTAGAGTGCTAGAATTTTCACAGTAGACAGGGAGGTGACCCGTAGAGGCACATGGTGAGAGGTAGGATGGGGAGGGCAGCAGCCAGCAGGGTCCGCCCCCTTTTTGATCACATGACAGTTTTGATTTTTTCTTGACACATGGGCTGCAGTATTTTACCCATATTGTACTATGTACTTGATGTACACCTGATCCAACTTGTATTATAACAATATTTTTTGATGATATATATGAGATGATTCACCCTTTTATGATGCACATGTATAATATGCGGATGCAAATATGTGATGTTTATGAGATTTTTCTATCCTTATGCTTTATGTGATGCAGTGTATGTAATGAATGCATTGTTTTTTGTATTTTCTGTGTTTTAAATGATGTAATGCATATTAATGATGGTAATGGATGCAAATGCTAATGGTAATGGTTGCAAATGATAATGTATGATGTCTTAAGATGCCTAGAATAACAAATTCATATTATTCCTCATAACTTAAGATATATTGATATGATGCAATGCTCTTCGGATGCTGACGATCTAGTGGATGCAGGATGTATGCATGGGCATTGTTTTGATTACTGTTATAATACCATGTTAGTGTAGAAGAAGGTAGAAGAAACGTAGAATTAGGAGTTAGTGAGGATGATGATGGTGATTTTCATTTGCATATAGGATTTGAGATTTTCAAAGGGTCAATTTCATTATGTTTGATAACACACATACGTATGATGCATCAAGGTATTAAGGACCAGGATGGTGTGGTACGTAGTGTGATAGTCTTTGACTTGAAAATTAGATAGGAATATTCTTGTTCATACTTAGCATACATACTTTATTCAGGATGTAGTTTAGACATTCTAAACATCTCAGACCAAAACACAGAAAAGCAAGCTTTCCTATGTGGTCAACAAGATACCTAGAATATCCTCCCTACAGACTAAACAAAACATGCATAACTAAGTTATTTTACAAGCGTATCCCATAAGCATAGTAAAATAAAAGATAATGATTATTGCCTCGTTCCTTTCTCTCTAAACCTATTTTGTTTAGGCATCATCGAGAGGTCCTTGGAATGAGATCAAAATAAGATAAGTCAGAAGAGGCCAAAATAAAGTAAACACATAAGCTAATGTTCTTCATACCACTAGCCAAGACTAACTATTGTGAGGGTTACCTGATGCTTATGTCCATAGCAGGAAAGCTTCATCCTAGGACATGTAGTGATTAGGGTTTTGATGGGAACGATTGGGTGATAAGCTATTGATACTCCGAGGTGACCAACTTGCTTGCTTACTAACTTAGACCTCCTAGACTTTTGACGATTGGGCGTTCACTTTTGAACCTGCTAGACTTGCTTCTAACTGACTCACCAAAGGGTGAAAGTGACGATACTTTATTATGGGTGATGACAATCACGGGTGAAAGCGAGATGAAATGGATGCACCATTTTGGATTTTCAGATATTTTTGAGGCTGTTTTTGGAATTTTGAGATGTTTTACAAATGTTTTTGGTATTTTCAAGATTTTGACAAATAGACTAACTTAAAGACCTATCCTAGGGGTCTCGGGAGCTGATCCATAGATGAGCTTTTCCTATGTTATATACACAGAGACCACGTAGTTCGACTGATGATGGACTGACTTGATGATAAGACGGATGGACAAACAGGTTGTCAATGCGACAGACGCCTAAGGACTGAGCCTAACTATTTCGGGGGATGATCAAAGATCAACCTTGCCTACGTTCAAGCTCAGGACGATGTAGTTCGACTAGGTGAATGACTGACAAGACTCAATGATGAATTTTTTTGAATATTTTCTGAACGTTTTGACATGTTTTTGGATTTTTGATGATTTGGATGTTTTTGGATTTTTGAATGATTTGAAAAAGATCACAAGAATATACACGAATCCGATCCGATGTTTGTGAGGACGTGCCCCCAGCGTGGTGTGATAGACTACTTCGATAAAGGCAGAACAGATTGACCTTAGAAATGCCAAGTAGTTCCATGGTGGAATATGGTACAGATACCAACGTAGGCTATGGTATGGATGTAAGCGAATGAGTGGATGGGTGAATGGGTGTTTTTGAGGTGCGATGGACTAATTTGTGCAGATCCTGGTAGATGGGGAAAGTGCTTTATTTACTCTTGGTGTCTGTTTGCCAGGTTTTTGCCAAGGTACTTGCCCAAAGCGCCACCGAAGTGGTTTTCACTAGAGGACGAATTTTTCTCTTTACTATTTTTTTTTTGTATTTTCTGATTTTTTTTGTTGTCACCAAGACGCTTGTTTGCCAGGTTTTCATCAAGGTAACCATTTTTTCAGGACTTTTTCTGATTGTTTTTGTATCTTCTGGTTCAATACCTTGCAAGATTTAGGCATAATTTTTTTTGAGGTGCGAACTGTTCATGGGCTCTTGTAGGGGCTCATCTTCCGGTGTTGATAATTGATATGCCCCCGATTTGTAACTTGCAGTGATGATAAAGGGTCCCAGCCAGTTGGGCTCAAACTTTCCCTTTGTATCTGGATTTGGCATGTTCTTTTGGTTTTCTTTCAGCACGATGTCACCAACTTGGAAAGTGCGTTGTCTGATCTTCTTGTTGTAGCTCCTTTTTAGGTGATTTTGGTACACTTGTAGATGATTAAGGGCATCCATGTGCCTTTCATCTAGTAATTCCAGCTCATTGAGTCTTGTGACCCTGTATTACTCATCTGTGATGAGATTTTGCATTGATATTCTCAGTGACGAGAGCTTGATCTCGATAGGAAGGATGGCTTCTGATCTGTAGACCAGGGAGAATGGGGTGGCGCCTGTTGGCGTGCGAATGCTGGTACGGTAGGCCCATAAGGTGGGATTTAGCTATAGATGCCAGTCACGACCAGAGTCATTAACTGTTTTCTTGAGGATTTTCAGGATGGTTTTGTTCGTAGCTTCTACTTGCCCATTGCCTTGTGGATAGTATGGAGTGGAAAAGCGGTGTTGGATTTTGAATTTTTCACATAGATCACGGACATCCTGATTCTTGAAAGGTGTCCCATTATCAGAGATAATGGATTGGGGAACATTGTATCGACAAATGAGGTAGTTCAGGATGAGCTTGGATATCTGCTTTCCCGTGATGTAGGTCATGGGAATTGCTTCGACCCACTTTGTGAAATATTCGGTGGCGGTGATGATGAACTTGTGGCCATTGGATGAGGTGGGTGAAATTTTACCGATGAGATCGAGCCCCCACTGCGAAAAGGGCCAAGGTGTAACAATGGGATGCAGTTCTTGAGCTGGTGCATGAATAAGGTCTCCATGCTGTTGGCATTGTAGGCATTTTTTGACAAAGTTATGTGCCTCTCTCTCCATTGTCGGCCAGGTAGTACTTGCTTCTCAGCAACTTTTTAGCCAAGGTCATACCACTTGAGTGTGACCCGCACGTGCCATTGTGTACCTTAGTTAGAGTAGTCGTAGCCTCCTTAGGTTTTAAACAACGTAGCAAGGTTCCATCAATGCTTCTTCGAAAGAGGGTTTCTCCTAGGATGACGAATCGTGAAGACCTTTTGAAAAACGTGTGTTTTAAGTTTGGGGTGATGTCAGTGGGGAGGATTCCTAACTTTAGGTAGATGTATATATCATGATACCAAAGATCACCAGGACCAACGAGTTCACACACATATTCTGACTCTGGTACCTCAAATGTGGGTACGGGAAGCTGCTCTATGAGGAATTCATGTTTTGAGACGTTGCGAGGGATGTCTAGTAAGGATCCAATTGTCGCCATTGCATTGGCTGCTCTATTGTTTGTCCTTGGTATTTGCTCGAAGGTGATGTCAATGAATGATTCTTTTAGGCTTTCAACCACCTTTTTGTATGGCGCGAGCTTATCATCCTTCATTTGTTATTCGTCGTTGGCTTGGTTGATGATAAGTTGCGAGTCCCCATAGACTTTTAGCGCCATGATTCACCATTGTGCTACAATCTTGAGGCCTATGGTTAAGGCCTCATATTCTGCTATATTGTTGGTATAGGGGAATGCCAGCTTGTATGATCTAGGTATGTAGTCTCCTTGTGGTGTGATGAAGAACACACCAGCTCCTGACCCATGTTGCGTGTGGGAGCCATCAAAGTATAATTTCCAGTGGTTTGCTGCACCAAGGTTAAAAAGGGACTCATGTGGGAATTCTAATATGAGTGGGTTATCTGTGCAGAGGGGCGCTTCTGCTAGCTGATCCGCAATGACTTGTCCTTTTATGGCTTTTCATTCCACATACTCGATATCATGTTTAGAAAATATCATTACCCACTTAGCTATTCTACCTGTAAGCGTTGCTTTTGACAATAGGTATTTTAGAGGGTCTATCTTGGCAATCAACTTGATTTGGTGAGCTAGCATGTAGTGTCTGAATTTCTGAGCTGCAAATACCAGTGCTAGGCAAGCTTTTTCTATTGACGTGTAATTGAGATCGTGTCCCACAATTGTTCTACTGATGTAGTAGATAGCCCGCTCGATTCCCTTTTCATCATGTTGGGCCAAAAGGGCCCCCAGGGTGGCTGTTGTTACTGAGATGTATAGGATTAACGGTTTCCCTACAATTGGTGGCATCAACACAAGTGGTGTAAGTAGATATTCTTTTATTTTATTGAATGCTTGCTCACATTTTTCATCCCATCTGAAAGCTACTCCCTTGTGAAGTAGGTGTGAATAGGTAATCTGCTTATTTTCCAGTTGTGCTATGAATCTCCGGATGGACTGGAGTCTACCTTGCAATCCTCTTAGTTGTTTTAACATTCTTGGTGCTTCCATCTTAAGGATTGCTTTTACCTTTGCAGGGTCCACCTCTACTCCTCTCATTGAAACTATGTATCCTACCAGCTTTCCCGATTGTACCCCAAAGACACACTTCTTTGGGTTGATTCTAACCTTATATTGTTCGAGCCTATCAAAGATAGCACTTAGAGTTGCTATATGGTCTTGTCTCTTCTTTGATTTAGCCAGTATGTCATCCATATAATCTTTGACTGTTTTATGGATCATGTCGTGGAAGATTAATGTCATTGCTCTTTGGTATGTAGCTCCTGCATATTTCAACCCAAATGGCATTACGTTCCAGCAGTAAGTGCCCCAAGGACATGTAAAGGCCATCTTATGTTGGTCTTCCTTTGCTATCATTATCTAGTTATACCCTGAGAAGCCATCCATTAGGGATAGCATCTCATGTTTAGCCGTCATATCCACTATCATGTCAATGTTGGGTAGTGGAAAGTCATCCTTGGGACATGCTTTGTTTAGGTCTCTAAAATTAGTGCAAATGTGGATGCCCCCTTTTGGTTTTGAGACTGGTACAATATTTGATACCCATTCTGGATAGTCGATCAGGCATATGAAGCCGACATCCAGAAGTTTTTGTAGCTCAATCTTTATGAGCAAGGCTATCTATGGGTGCATCTTCCTTAGCTTTTGTCTGACTGGTTTTGCTCTGGGGTAAATGGCCAAATGATGAACTACTACTTCAGGGTCCAAGCCTGGCATGTCTACATAGGTCCATGCAAAATTTACCTTCCTCTCCTTTAGGAATGTTGCCAATAGTTCTTGTTCCTCTATTTGAAGTGTTTGGGCATAGAATGTGATTTTCAACTCTGTTTTTGTTCCTAGGTTGACAGGGTTGCATTGTTCTGCCAATACGTTGACTTCTCCTAATGTAGAGCAGTAGGGGGGAGATTGAATCCTTCATCCTCTGGTGCCTCGAAGAGGTTTTCACCGTCAGATGCATCCTTTATTTTTACTATTTTATGGTTAGAGAGTGCCACAGTATGGTTTTCACTCAATAACTCCGAGCTTATTCTCGATTTTTTCTTTTGTGACTGAAGGACTCAATCGTCTCCCCATAGTATGCTTGTGTGTTCAGTGTGATGTTGAATCCAGCCTTATGATCTCCGCACAGAACTGTATCCCTTAGTCCCATGAATTCCGAGAGAGCCTCATCATTTTCGAATGAGTCTAGAATTAGTGGTCCTCATTGATCGTGATCAATGAGTTGGGGGTACACTAAGTGGATTTGGTGGGTTCATTGGATTGGCTTAGTGGGTGAGGCACTAATCATTAACAAGGTGGAATCCTCAAAAAGCCTAGGGAGACTTGCTATGGTATCCTCATCATCACTACTAGCAAAAACATCGGTAATGTTAAAGGTGTAATTGTCGAGTGGGATCCCTAAGCAAACGGGTGGTCTAGGGATTGTTGTTGTTACCTGAGGTGAGGACCGGACTGCTCTCCTGGGTATACCTCTGCCACGTACGGTTATACTCGGAGGAGTATAACCGAGGCCAATTTTTCGCATCCTTCTTTCCACAATGATGGGCTCCAACCGTCCATCACTGTTTCTTCCTAGGCTTTCATTCTTGTTATAGCCCATGTCGAACATCATTTGTAACCCTCTATTTGTTTCCTCCATGGGTAGGGTGGGAGTGGGTCTTTCATCTTGGTATAGAGTATTTGTGATGTCCTCCTCATCCACCTTCTCCCGACTGAGATCCCCCCAATGGTGGAATCCAGAGGGTTTCGTTCTAGTGCGAACAGGTGTTTGAATCAGTTGTGGTTGCCCATGTGACCTAGGAGATTGTGGTAACTCTCCTACAACAAAAGCATTTCTCTTCATTCTATAATCACCGCATCCATTGTCCTGTATCATGTTCTTGATCTCGGATATGTCGGGGATGGTGGGTGGCTCTATCGCAGAAGTGGAGGCGAGATTAGCTGGGTCTATGTATGAAGTAGATGGTCCTTCATCATTCTTGGGTACTTGAGGGATCTTGTAAAACTTGGCTTCCAAGTTTTTGCAATAGGAGAAAGGTTCGAGATCCCCATGTATAGTAACCTCTTCATTTTGATATGAGAACTTAATGCACTAGTGATAGGTTGAGGCTATTGCCATCATTCCATGTATCCATGGGCATCCCAGGAGGATGTTGTATGGCAGGTCAAGGTCGAGGACTTGACAGGTGGTTTCCATAGTTCTCGTCCCCACTTAGATGGGGATCTTGATAGTGCCTTGAGACACTCTTTCTTGGTCATCATACGCTCTTATTGTGATGCTTTTGTTCTTATTGATGGAATCCTCCGCGAATCCCAATTTCTTTATAAGCTTTAGCGAACAAATATTAAGACCTGCACCACCATCTACCAAGACTCGTTTGACTTTCTTTTTATGGATTAGCACTTGGAGGTGGAGTTCTCAGTTATGAGATGGCTACAGAGGGATATATTGATTCGAAAATGTAATGAGGTTTTAGGTAACGATGTTACCCACCATAGCCTGAAATTGCTCTGTATCAAGGGTGGCAGCAATGGTAGATGCATCTAGTGCTTCATCAAGGATCTATCTATGGGCAGCGGAGATTTTTAGCAATTCCATGATGGAGATTTGGGTGGGTGTTCTTTTCAATTGGTCAATAACATTGTAATCATAGGGGATGGCCTTTATATTGGCAATGGGGGTCTTAGTAGGTGCCCCGATGATGGTAACTTTTTTGCCTCGTGTGGTGACTCCACAGTCATTGTTGGCTCCCTTGATATTTATAACAGTGACCATTTCGTCAACACATCCCATGATCTCCTCATATACTAGATTCGCACTAGCATACTTTTGTTTGCCTTTATTATTTCCTTGGTTATGGTTCGGCATCGGATTCGTCTAGATTTTCAGGTCTTGGTTTCCAGTTGGCTGTTCGATGTTGATGACTTTGTCCTCAATGAGGTCTTGGATGATATTCTTGAGTCTCATGCAATTGGTGGTGGTGTGTCCTTTGACTTTTTGAAAGTTACAAAGGAGATTCTCATTATACCATGGTGGTTTGGTCATGAGCTCCATGTATTGTTCAGAGTTAGAGATCTTGATTAGATTCTCTTTGACCAACTTCTTCATTATAGACTCAATCGATTCGCCAAGGGCTATGAACTTGCTCTTGGGGGGAAACTTGTTGCGGGGAGGTGGTCCTCCTTGATTACCCACATTGTTGACTTGGTTGGTGGAAGGTGGTTGTGACTGTGCTACTACCGCATTAGTCTACACATTGTTGTGATTATGATTTTGCGGTTGATGATGGTTTTGGGTATTTTGCTTAGGAGCACTGATGACTACCTTAGCATCAAACACGTCGTCGTTTGTGATATTTTTGTTCCTCGACCATGCTCGAGGTTTATCATTGTAGTTTTTAGACAGGTGGTTATCTTGTAGTGGAGTGAATGTTGGTGTGCCTTCTCGCGCTGTAAGGGCTCTTTCAATGTTGAGCGCCTTTGGAATCAGTTGATCGTATGATGTGATGCACTACATTTTCAAGTAAAACGCCAAGTTTTTATTGAGATTCGCTATGATGGTACAGACTTGTTGTTCTTCTGGCATAGTCCACTTGCTCTGATTGGCCTTGGATCGCCATCTTTGCAAGAAGGATACGAATAACTCTTTTTTTTCTTGTTTGAGTGCAGATAGTTCTTCTAAACTGACATCCGCACCCATATTGAAAGCGTAATTTTTTAGGAAATCCTCCACTATTTCCTCGAATGTTTTAATGCCCGTGGGTAAGCGAGAAAACCATTCCATAGCTGGACCAATCAGGCTTCGGGGGAAGAGTCACATTAGATACGTGTCATCATATGCGACTTCCATGCAGTGCACCTGAAATTCCCTGACATGGTTTTCAGGGTTGCTCATTCCATTGTATTTATCAAATTTGGGGATCTTGAATCCCTTTGGGAACAGTACCATGGTGAGACTTCTATCGAACAGATAAGGGCACAAGTTGCCTAGTGTCCTTGTGGTTTTTCATGCTTGCAAGTCCAACACCTGCTGTGAATGCAGTTTGATTTGTGTTGCGACATCATTGCTCAGATCAGGGGGTGGGATGAATGAGTTATGAGGTGTTCGAGGTGTTTGATGGGTGAGGAGAGTACTAGTGGGTGTTTGCTGCAAGCTTGGTTGTGCATTCAAGGCTTGGTGGTATGTCTGCATTTGTTTCAACAATGCTTGTTGCTGATCTTGTTGTGCTTGTTGTTCCAACAATGCTTGTTGCTGATCTTGTTGTGCTTGTTGTTCCAACAATGCTTGTTGTTGGTCCATCTACTATTGTTCCCATGAAGCTTGTTGTTGGTCAATCTGCTCTTGGGATAGTAAAGCTTGTTGTTGGTCTAGCTATTGTTGTGCCAACAAAGCTTATTATTGGTCGAGCTACTGTTGGGCCAACAAGGCTTGTTGTTTAGCTTGTTGTTGTGCTTGAAATTCTTGCAGGGCTTGTTGGTAGGCTTGCAAATGGATCACTTGCAATTGTGCTTGGTACTGAGCTTGAGCTTGTGCTTAAGCTTGTGCTTATGCTTCCGCTTGGGCTTGCGCTTGTGCTTGTGCTTGAGCTTGAGCTTGAGCTTGAGCTTGCGCTTGTGCTTGGGCTTGAGCTTGAGCTTGCGCTTGGAGTACTCTTTGTTGGTTGGCTTTTTGGAGTGTTTGGATCAGCGTGGTGAATGAGTTTGTCGTATTGGCTTTTGGTGGGATTGGTGGTGGGATGGGAATTGTACCAACCATTGTGGTAAATGGAGGGATCGTGGTGATGATCAAGATTTGGGTTGTGGGGGGGGTGGTTGAAATGATTGGTCCTTGAGATGGTATGCTTTGGGATACTTGAGGACCAATTGTGGTGGCAGCTTGTATGGTTATAATTTGTGATGATGTGGGTAGGAAGATGGAATTGGGTGTGATGTTTTGATTTCTAGGTTCCAAGAAACCATTGACGTTGATAGGAGGAAGGCCCAATCCAAGGGGTGATGTGGTGGCAAATGGAAATGGGGGGAGAGGTGGAATGTTGCTTTGGAAAAAAGGGTTTGCAACGTGAATTGCCTCAAACAAGTTGCCTTCTTCAAGTGGTAAAAAAACTTGTGTGTCCAATTGACCAGCGGGTGTTGCATGGAATGAAGATGAGCCAACATGGTTATGAAAGGTGAGTGGGGTGTATGGGTGAGATGGGTTTTCTAGAATGGATGTAGCCAGTGTGGGGGTGATGATTACTTCTTTATTAGCCACAAGGTAGTGTTTTTTCAATTCTTGGAACATGGCACTCCCCTTGTTCACATTCGGGGAGGTTGGTGTGATGACTGATGTGGTGCAAGGTACTTCTTGATTGATGTTTGACAACGGGGATACATCTGTACTAGTGTTTGTGTTAAGGTCAAGAGGGGGCATGACCCCTCCTCTTGCTATCATATTTAGGTATTTGAACATAGCACTAATAATTTTGTGGTTCTCTGGATTTTGAACCATTTCCATGATTTCATTTGGTGTCATCCCCATGTCTTCATTTGTGTTGTCCTCTTGATGACTCTCCTCTTGAGGATTTTGTGATGATAAGGGAGAGTTGCTTGGGAGATTGCTTGATCCCGCTAGGTTCACTTCGGTGTTTAAATGACTCATGTCCATAGAAGCTGATATTTCTCTGATATTCTCCATGTCCTTCTTGTGTTCAAATCTTGTTTGGACCATAAAAAATAGGGATTTGTTTGATCCTAATCCTTTAGGTCCAAAAGAGAAGAACTAGGTAAGCTAAAAGATCAAAGATGGTGATAATGGTGATGGATTAAATGGATAGGATGAGTGAGTGAAACCTTTTTGAAGAACTTTTTGAAGGTATGTGCTAAACTTGTAAGGGATTTTGATTTGATTGATCGTGATAATTTGACTAGATGTGTTAAGTCAAACAAGATTGTTGTGAAGTTGTTTTCCTTGGGAAGTTGTGTTATCCTAAGGGAACTTGCACAAATGTATGAATTGACAAAGTGTGTTATGCCAATGTGTTTTGAGAACTAATAGACTTTAAGAAGTTGTGTTATCTCAAATAAAATTTGTCCAATGGCTAAGACTATGTTGGCTAAGTGTGTTAAGCCAAGATATGATGATGTTGATTTAGCCCTCTAAGTTTAGCGCGATGATTGATTCTAGAGTTCTCAAAAGGTTTGATGGTGAGATGAGACTTGATTTGATGGAGGAATGAATGGGAATGACAACTTTGATCTTGAACCTTAACCTAGATGTCACTCTTTCTATAAAACCTCGGTATTGAAGAACATGCTAGACTTCCAATGGGAGAAATGCAAACCTTTGAAAAAGTTCAGGATTTTGTTGACAATAAAATGCATACAATGCGGGATTGTTCCTTGAGGCTTTTTTGTAGAAGTTGTATACAAGTCTCTCCCTTACTTCAAGGAGCATCTCAAGGCATTGCTCATAGATTTTTAGACTCACTTTCTTGAACTTTGGCTTTGGGATTTTAATCTTGCGGGAAATCATTGGAAACAACACATGTGTAATTCAATTTGTCTCTTTATCTTGGTTACATGAGGTTATTTTTATCCAAGAAACTTGGTTGCTTAGGTTCCAAACTATATGTCTAGTGTCCCATTTCTTTCTCATCCCACAAGGTCCTTTGTGTGGAAATTGAGGAAAATAGGGCAAAAGTTCCCTATGTTTATCTTTTATTGAAAACAAATGATGATAGAACTTGTGCACTTAGAAACCTCTAGGAATATGATTCCTAGGGAAAGCAAGAGTGGCCAAGTTCGTCAATAGGTATTTGTTTCCACAAGGTGTTTGAAATTTCAAGGTTTTTGTGTATGTTCATTTTTCAAATGTTTTCAAGATCAAGCAATGTATTTTTTCCAAGCACTTTTACACTCCTAGGATGATGAGGAAATATCTTGTTGGGTTCCCACTTGAATAAATCTAGCTGTACATATCTTGTGTGAATGGCTAAATGCTTGACCACACTGGCTCCCCTCCACGACACTCACTTATTCGGGTCAGCCAAGCATTACTACCCATGAATCTCCCATGGCATACCTTCCATTTCCACAACAAGACCACATGTTACGTGGGGCGGCTTCAAAGGACATAAACTTTTGCACCAACAAGATAGACAAGGTTTTGGCCTTTTTCTAAACAAGGGGTTCTAATTCGATCATTCCATTCATGGGGGATTATCCAACATCGGCGAGAGTCCATTACTATCCATCTTGTTGGAATAATCCTCGTGATATTGGCCTTTGTTCCAATATCCACACTTATATGCCGGGTGGAAGTCACTTGGCTTTAGCGTGTTCCCGGTTGGGTCGTTCCCTTGGGTGATTACTTTTTCCCACAAGGTAGGCCCTCTAAGATAGACAATAGTGAGCTAACATATCCTGTCGTTTACTCAACCTTTGTTGAAAAACAAAGGGGAAAACCTCCACAATATGTTGTGCTCACACTCGCAAGCTTTGTTCAATTTTAAATGCCCAAATCGAAATGTGGAGGCACTCTTTTTGACAAGTTAACATCACTAAAATGTTTTTGATTCTCAAGATCGCTATAAAGCGTGAGAGAAGCGCATACACATTTTAATGATGTTAATTTGTGAAAAAGTTTGCAAAACATAAAAGACACTTGTTCATTTTAACCTTCAAAGCAATGATGAATTCTTTTTAAAAGCACCAAATGAAGTGTGAAGTTGCCTTGTTCAATTATTACCTTTCAAACCAACTCTAGTGTATTTGCCTAAAATTCTTTTTAGCCCCTTGACAACCTTAGAAAATAAAGTTTGTTTGTTCTTTTTAAATCCCAATGAAAATTTAGTGTTGTAAGGTCAAAGATTTTAACAAGTTTCTTGAAAAGTGTTGAAGAACACTTAAGTGTTTAGAAACACTTTGCATAAAATAAACATGATATCATAAAAGGAAATTTGAATGTTCATTTTAAAAGCCCAAAGTAAAATTAGTCTTCCTAAGGCCAAAGATTTTAAAAAAATTTCTCAACAAGTGTTAAAGAACACTTTTAGTGTTTATGAACACTTTGGTTTTGTAAACATGATGCCATAATAACCCCTTCCTTTACTCCAACCTGCAAAATGATAGTAAAACAAAGAGCAATAAAGATGGGCAATCAGATAAAAAGGTTAAAAAAAATTGAACTTAAAAAGCACATGTTAATTTAAGATTTTGCTATCATCCCGTGACGAAGTTTGGAAAAGCGGTGAAGTTTGGAGAAGCGGCGAAGTTTGGAAGACAAGCGACGCAATATAGCACCGCGCGACTGACTTTGGAAAGCGCTCTGCACAGACAAAGAGCGCAAAAGCGGCACGACAGAGGCCCGCGGTGCAATTTGGAAGTGACCTACTTTGAAAATTTAAAAAATTATGGGCGGGAAAGGCACCGCGGTGGAGTTTGGAGAAACCATGGTTCAAAATAGGGCCGCGGTGGTGAAAGTGACGGAGTTAGGACCTGCGCGGCAGGGTTAATAATTTTTTTTTTTAAAAAAGGTGGGAATTCCGCGGTGAAGTTTGGAAAATGTGACTGTGGGTCGATATGGAGCCGCGGAACTAAAAGCAATGAGATACTTCACCGCGACACTGAAAGCGGTGCTATATAGCGCCGCACGGGCTAGTTTGCCTGTGTCTACAACAAAAACGTTAGAATCCACGGAATTTGAAAATGTGTTTTAATTTTTTGACTTCCTGCCCTCCTTCTAGCGCCAAAATGTGAATCCCTAAGCCTGCAACTGCACAAAGACGTGAAACATTGTTAGTGTTAGATCTAAATGCAAGCAAACAATGAGGGATTCCGCATGAAATCCACCTATTAAAACTAGAATTAAGAAAATAAAGCACAAAACTCAAATGTAAAAGAAACTAAGTCCTATTCTAACCAACAGTATGATGATCTTATGGGGGAATTGGTGCCAATGATATGTTGCAATTGACCCTTTCCCAATTCCTTTGCAAATGAGAGTGGATTGAATCAATGGTCACATCTCCAAAGAGATTTGAGCATAATCTTGTTATGAGCTATGAAGATTGATGGATGATTGGAAGCAATGAGCAAAATTAGTTCTCAATTGAAGAGAGTAACTTTGCATGTGAGTTGTGGATGAGGATTGAGGAGAAGAGTCTCCATTTTATAGATTCAAATCTTGGAAGAGATAGTGGAAATAAGCAATGTGGGACAAAAGATAGTCCAATGGCATTGTGCCACTTGTCCAAATGTGATTGGATGAGGAATGTGCAAGTTTTGACCAATGTGCCAATAAATGCATTTAGGTGGCATTTCAAATTTGAAAAATGACATGTTGAAGAGGGAAAGGGAATGAAGTTAATGTCACTTGGCTCAAGGCCAAGGACATGTAAGAGGCATTGAATGCCTTGTTGGAAGGACTAAGCCCACTTGGCCTTTTTGAATTGAAATAAGGAATATTCCCTTTTGATGCTTTGTGAGAGAAAATGGAGGAATTAATAAATCAAAGTAATTGATTTATTGTGCAACTTGTATTCTCTAGAGAATTTTAGTGAGAAGGATTAGCTTAATCAATGTTTTGATTAATTTAATGGGGATTTAGGTGATGTGACAATTTAGGCTTAGATTTATGAATTGATTTAAGTCAGAAATTGAGAGGAAATGATTTATTAAATAAATGATTTGATTTATTTAATAAAGAAGGAATGTGTTACATTAAATCAAATAAGGTTTAATTTATTTAATTTAATAAGAGGACTTTAGAGATTTTAGTCAAATAAAATGATTTATTTAATTAAATAGCAATGTAAGGTTAATTAAATTAAATTGATTAATTTAAGCACAAGAGGTGACAAACTTAATCCAATAAGTATTGAATCAGAGGATAGAAAAGTGATGAAACACTGAGAATTTGATTTAAGAGGAAATTTTATTAGTAATTGGGATCAGGTGTGCCAAAACGAACTTGTACATTTTCCATGTCTACAGTTTGGTCAAGGGATCGAGAAATCTAACCTTGAGTATGCACTAGGGAAAGAGAAAAACATAGGCACCCTTTAGGGGGTGACATGGCTGTGTGAGTCGACATAATTTTAAGATGTGGGTTGTGGTTCCTATGATGACCTTCTTGACAAATAAGAGTGAGTCTATTTGAAGTGCCTATTTTTTTCAATACCCATGAAAATCTAAGGAACATACACTCTTTGTTTAGATTTTAGGATTTGCAAACAATTGTTTTTCACTATATGTCATGTTTTTCCAAATTTAATCAGATAAAGATCATCCAAAACATCAAACTGTCAAAACATGTTTGTCTCAGTGCAGTAATTGGATAGTTTAGCATATATGTGCTTTGTTTTGGCGCATTTGTGCTCTATTTCAGAACATTTTTTCTCTGTTTCAGCATATTTGTGCTCTATTTTGGCGCATATGTGCTCTATCTTAGTGCATTCATGCTTCATTTCAGCGCATTCATGCTCTGTTTTAGAGCATTTTTTATCTATTTCAGTGCATTCATGCTCTATTTTAGCACATACATGTAACAGTCTAATGCATAGGTTGGATATTTTAGTGCATTTGTAGAAAATTTTAGCACATTTGTATTCCGAATCTGGGTAATTTTTTGACACCAAAAAAAATTTCATTTAGTCTAGTCTTTTTCTATGCTCAGGGTTTGGAAGTTTGCAAATTTTGCTAAAAATTCCCTAGAGAAGAAGATTAGGAAGCCAAAGAATTCTCTCAATTATAAGAAGTTATTGAAAAAGTGGAAATTTTTATACCAAATTTGAAAGGTTTTTCTTGAGCACAAAACCTTTATTCATCGAAATCACGACTTTGTTAGAGGTTTCACTAACAATTTTTCTTTAGAACCATTATATTCATGAGCTATATTTCAAAGAAGAGCTCTTTCCCAAAGGCATAATCACAGTCAGCCTATTCATTCCTCTTTCATTCCCCAATGAACAATTGTGTACATAAATCATCCCAATCCATTTATGCAATAGAGATCTTTGGAAGCATTAGGCATTTGTCAAAATCCTTATTTTTACAAAACTACGATCAAACCTCACAAAGTGCAAAATCATCTTTATTTTTTATTTTTGGTTTAATTCCCACAAATAAGATTATCATCCATTCAATCAGGGAATCACGAGATAAATATTAGAAATTTCATAAGTCATATCAATAAAATCTTCATTCTATTCCAACTTAGATATCCATCAAAATTGCACTATTTCATTCTTTTGATCAAAGTTAGTGGAAATTTGGCAAAATCTTATGCCTGTTGTCACAAGATCTCGAAAGCACATGGAAGGAGATGAAAGGTAAAATACATTAAGCAACATGGGTGATAACAACAATAATGGTGATAAGGAGGAAAATCCTTTTCACAGACTTCGCATTGGGAATAATCCTAATAGAGATGAGATAACAGAAGAAATGTTTCAAGAAGCAGAACGAGATCCTCAATTCCATATTCTCATGGATAAAGTTTTGGAATGAAACTAGGAAATATATTTCCTTTCATTAGCTAATCAAGGAGCTAGGCTACCCACCAAATTTGATACATAAGGGATTAGAGAGGATCTTGAAGCCCCTCTTAATGATTTTAGTGCTCTTACTCAATAGATAAGAGCCTTACAAGGAAAAATAAAGGAAATTCAAGGGGGTACAAAAAAGAAGTATGTTTTGGATGATATCTGCCCATATCTATTTGACAAGAGTCTTCAAATGATTACTTTTCCAAAACATTATGAAATCCAAAAGTTTAATAGGTATAATGGGAAAACATATCGCGTTGATAATGTGAGGGATTTCAGAAACATGAGCTTAGAGTTCGTTCATGAAGATACATACTTAATGCGATTGTTTCCACAAAGTCTAGGTGGACAATCCATGGAGTGGTTTTCCAAGATCTCTCCCCCCATCAAAACATTTGAGGAGTTAATAAATAAATTCATATCATAGTACTCCTACAATATACAACACCTGATAACTATGCTTGATTTATGTAGAGTAAAATAAAATATTGGGGAATCCTTCACCACATTCTTACTGTTGATGCAAGATTTTGCAGATTGTAGCAGTCTTATGGGAAACTTAGCTATTATGGGACATAGTGCACTAGCCAAGTGACATCTGAAATTTTATCGAAGCTTACTCTTCATTTAGTGGGGAAGGTAAAAGGTTAGAAATATAGAAAAATATTAAATCTACACTATAGGCGATGTGCCAAAATCATAGACAAATTAACCAGAGCACAATGCAGGATGCGAAGGCTCAAACGACCAAAATGTTGTTTATCAAGTAAATTTTCTCAAAATACCCTCTAATTTGCATAGAATAATCTAGCATAACCTTAGCCAACATAGAGGAGTTGAGAAAACATGATCTGTATTTATTGAGCTATGAAAAATCATAAAAGATGAAGAACAAACATTCATACAATATAAGAAAATAATAGCACAGACTAATAGTCTTACTAAATGCATGAAAAATAGAAAGGCCGAATTGATTTAGCACAATCTGGAGTCTTCAAATTTAATAAAATTGTTAGAAAGGATTTTTCCCAATGCTTGAGAGTTTTTTGCAACTTAACAACAACCTAATAAAGGAGAAACATGGCCACATAAATAGGCTAGTCCACCGCCTAAAACACAATAGAGAAAGAAAGCTGCGAACAAGGATCGATGCCCCAGATCACCTTGAGCCGCCACCAAAAACATTGATCACCCAAGAGCATGCTAGCAAAGCCATTGCAGGGAATGAAAAACCACACATCATAAAAAATGAATACGCAGTGCCATAGAAGAAAACGTAGCAGCAAGCGAGTATGAAAGGCGCAACATAAATTCCAAGGTAATCGACGTATAAAGAGTTGCCACGTGTCACATAGATGAGGCCCAAAAAAAAGGTGAAGGGATACCCACTGAAAAGCTCCGAGAGGGAGCCACATGGGTGACACTGAGCGAAAGAAACTACAAGGCGAACCCACTTTGGAAAGCAGCTAGAGAAGGTCACGTGTCACGCAGACGAATACTAGCAAGAGCGAAGCGATATGAAAAGAAAAAAGATTTGAAAGGGAGCCGCATGGAGCACGTCGAGCGATGTGAAAAATTTAAAGGTAAGGCATAGCCTTGAAGATAAAAATAAAAACCGCAAAGGTTGGCGGTTTTTTGTGAAACAGTCTAGTGACTCACAAGGACATTTCGCTCCTAGAATGAAGAACCACAAAAACCTCAGTTCAACATCCCAAAATTGCTCACAACCTCGAGAGGGTAGCCTGTAGACTGGTCCAGACTTGGTTTGATGGTGCAAAGAGAGCTCGTAGATTTTCATGTGCCAATTTGAGATCGACAATTTGCTTAAAAGGAAATCCCCCAAATATTTTCGTCTCTAATTCCAACTGGAAGAAGATTTGCGCCAACTAATGCACGATTTGTTTAATTTTCTAGGCGGTCAAAGAATGATCAAAAGATTGGAAGATAGAAAGGTCTTTTTTCTTCTCCTCGATCTTTGCAACAATGTGTTCCAACACCTGCTACTGCTTGATGTGCAATGAAGGGCGAAGGGAGGCCTCTCTGAGTTAAGCGAGAAAATTTTTCCTGCATATCACTGGTAACCTGGTTCAACCTAGCCCTGCATTCTACCACTTGCTGGACAACCTTATGCATAGAAATGAGGATGTTGACACCCATGGCCACCATTGTTTGGTCCTCAATACCCACACCACTCAGAGCCTCATTGAAAGTTGTATACAATTTTCCCAATAAAATCCTAGCCTTCAGAACCTTATCAAAAGTTACCTCTTATATCTGTTGGATTGTTTCACCTACCGTTTCGCATAGGTTGGCTACCTGCGTCATAAATTTTAGGGTAGGTTGTAGAGTAAGGCATAATTCCTTGAATTTATCACAATATGATGTATACAACTCCTTGGCGATCTCCAATGAGCTCATCTGAGGTGCAAGAGGTTGGGTCCTCAAGATACTCAACTCTGCTTCTCTGCTGCTCATATATGCCTTTAGCTCTGATAGGTCTCTGTCTAATGCAGACACTTGTTCTCTTAGAGTGAAGATTTCCTTTTCTTTTTCTTCCAGGGCCAAGTCAACCCGCTTTTTTTTTTGAATCTTCAACTCTAAGGTGGCATTAATTTCATTTATTTCATCATTCATGCTCTGTCAGAGCTCCTTCATACCTTCACATAGTTGTACAGACTCAATGCAAAGCTTTTCCTCATTTTCTCAACTCTACTCAACCTCATGCTAGAGGGTCGGGATGATTGTTGTGCTCATAACCCTTGATCTAGCTTTCGAAAGCACTCCTCTCCTTTTCTAGGTGATTTATTTCATTTTAAGTGGGCCTTGTAGTTGTTTACCCAGATATCGACCTTTCCCTTCAACTCTGAAATTTTCTCCTCTCTCTTCCTTGTTTGGCGATTGAGCTTGAGGTAATCAATGGTTACAATATTTTGAGTCTCCTCCATTAGATCAACCTTATCTAACAGACAGGATTGCTACTAGTCTAGCCCAATGGTGTTGACAGAGTAATCACGTTGGGAGTGATCTTTGCAAACATTAATGAATTTTGGCTCTCATTGAAGACAGTTTGCAAGAGAGGCTCTGCTTGCCTACCCGCATCCTTTTGTCTCCTCTTTTTCATTCAACTAGCTCAGGTGCTTTTATTTTCCTCCACCTATGAGAAATATTACTGGGAAGAGATACACAGGCCACCAGCGAAAGGAAACTCTTAAGGGAGTGCTAGCAGGAAAGATAGCGTACTCAACGCATCAATGGTTTTTCTAGGCCTTGTTATAATGGTCAGGGAGAATGGTGGAATGAATTGGCCGCTCAGAGAGGATGATAGTGTGGTATAAGAAAAGATTAGGGAGGCACCAACTAAAGGGTTGGGCCTCGAGGATAAGAATTGTTGGCTCATGAGCCCAACACTTACACCAAATTGTGTTCTGAGTAAGGGATGGAAAGTAGAGGATGAAATTGGGAAACCAGGAGGGGCAATACTCGACTGCCTGGGATATCCAGTGACAGAGAAAATTGGTGTAGATGAACAAGCTAGGGCAGACAAAGAAGAGACTAGAGACATAGTAGAAAGAGAAGAGGGAAGAAATGATACCTGAGGCTCACAACGATACAAGGTAGAAAGAGAAGAGGAGTTGTAGATGATACAACTACTTCCTCTAGTTGTTGCTCTTCCTCCTTGCTAGATTCTCTTCTCCATGTCCACTTTCCATCTAGAGAATCGTCAAGGTCTATAATGACCCACCTTCTACTACTGGTAGTCCTTACTCGCTTCCTAGTAGATTTAGAGGATTTGGATGGCTCTGACGCTTGTATGTTTGATGAATCTTCTTGTTGTGCGGTCCGTTTACCAACATCTTCTTGGCTATGCATTGGATTCTCCTCAACGATAAGGGGATTCTAAGTTACTTCTTCTCCGAGCTCCGTGGAAATCCCTTCCCCTCTATAGTGTTGCTCTGAAGTTGAAGGGTTCAGAGACTCTTCTGCATCTAGGTGGGCGCTCTCCCAAATGTCATCAAATTTTTCATCAAGAGCCACCTCTTCATAAATCTTGGTGGTTGCCTTAATCTCCTACTGGTAAATCCAGAAGTTTCGAATCTTTTCAGGACACCATTTGAGCTTTTTACAATTGGGTGCACAAGGCTTGGTTGATCTTCTGATTTGGATTGGCCCTCCCTATTATTTAGTAGAAGTTTAGCCATGGCCATCGCATGTCCTCAGTAAGAAAATATTCAAGGCCCATATATAACCTTAAATTCCCCTCTTCAACATTTCTTTGAGGGTCCCAGAATAACCACAGCTAATGTGAAATTCTTATGCCAATATTCAACAAATTATTTTCGGGGTATTATTGCCAAGTGTCATTTATCACCACCAACCCAAGATGACCCAAATTTGAAAAAAAAATCTCCAAAGTGTCAATCTTTGATGTTCTTTTCTTGATCAATGACACAAAACCAAACATGACCGATAATGTCAAATAGGAGGTTAAATGCTTTCGTCCCCAGTAATCATTTTCAATAATACATAGTTGCCTCATCACTTCCAGAGCCAACACTTTGTCAGAAAGAAAACATGGGAGCTGGAAAGGTTCTCAGGTGAACCCTCACATGCAGAGCATAGTGAAATCTATGCCAAAGAACCAATCGTAGGGTGGCACAAGATTTCCTAACCAGGATTTTTGTCTTGGCGACAGGGGTGCGAATATGTTGATCCTGGATTTATCCAAAGCCCACAAAGTTGGGGTTGAGAAAAAATTCGAAAACACATAGTAATCAAATTTTTTTGACATGACAAGAGTCCATGTCGAAACAAGCTTCCTTTGGTCGCTTTCATTGAAAATAGCCAGAGACATAAATGTCATGAAATAGTCTGAGTTCTGGTGTAATATTAAGTAGACTAGGGAAGAGAGATACTTGAAGCTAGAACCAACCTTGAAGTCTTGCAGCTTTTCCAAATCCTGTCACTAATAACGCTCACAAAGTCTAGAAGCGGAACCACGTTGTTCTTTCTCAACATAAATTTGAGACACATCCGAAACTCAAAGACTTGCTTGTCTTTATTTAAACCACACAACAACGCCAACATAGAACAGATAGAGGAAGACCCAACTTTCAAAGCACCAAAACTAAATCAAAATTTGGGTGGCGTTGAGACACTTGTTGGCTGAGCAGTTTTAGTGTGGTAAAACTACAGCACCAACCTGAGCCCTCCCCACTTATCATGCATCCTTTTCATGTTGAAAATCTCAACATCTGAAGTCAAGGGAAGTAGGATGCATAACATATCCTGAATAGCTTCAGGGCTGATGATTACCCTGAAATTTGTTGAGAAATTATGTCTCAACTTCCAGCTTGAAGTCCTCATTTTCATGCCTTGGTGATTTTGTGTTGTTTACAAAGTTCTGGCGGAGGTGGAGCTAGGATGGAACTTGGCATTGTTCTGTTTGCCTAAGTTCTGAGTCTCTGGCGGAGGCGGAACCGGGATGGAATTTGGCATTGTTCTATTTCCCTAAGTTTCGGGTTTTGGTTCTCATTCCTGCTCCGACTCCACTTCCTACCATCTGTTCCTTCTCACTTCGCTTGATAGGTTCTGGTGGAGGCGGAACCAGTTTTGGAAGTTGGCAATGTCCGTTTGTCAGGTTCCTATTACAGTTTCTGTTCCGACTCCGGGTCTGATTCTTGCTTTTGAGATCTGGTTCTTCTGAATGTTTGGATTCTCCTCGGGGTGTTTTCCTCTGCCTTGTCCTGGTTCTGGATTGTTGTTTCTTGCAGTTGGCAGAGGCAGAACCAGAACCGGAACCGGATTGGTTCCTGATCTTGGACTTTTGGTAAAGTCCTGTTTCTATTCCTGTTCCGTCCCCGACTCCGACTCCGATCTTTTGTGTTGCCATCTTGGTTTGACCCTGGGTTGACTTTACCCGATCATAACTGTTTTGGATGAGTTCCCCTTTGTCGTGGGCGGGCGCGGAATCGAAATGGTTCCTGAACTTGTAATTTTGGTGGAGTCATGTTTCGACTCCAGTTCCATCTCCGACTCTGACTTCGGCAGTGTGTATTTTTGGTGGAGTCCTATTTCAACTCCTGTTCCGACTCTGACTCCAGCAGTGCTATTTATGACTTGAAGTCTTGGTTGCGTCCGATGTCTATTTGACCGTTTTGGTTGCTTTGTCAGCTGCGATTACTGATGGATCTTGGACACGTGGCACCTGGTTGAATAGTGATTGGACGAATACCAAGATAGTTATTGTGGCAGTTGCATTTGTCAACGAAGGGTGGCGAGCTCAACTGTTTTGGTAATGGCTTTGAATGCATTGACGACTTGTTGCAGGAGATCTATCAGATCCAACTAGATGCGTGATTTGAGGATGGAATTCATTGCTCTTCTAGGTCAGTTACATTTGGATGAGATGTGTTATTTTCTCATAAGTTAGACAAGTTGAGTTGAGTCAAAAGTTGCAGAGCAAGTTAAAATCGCGAGTTGAAGAACAAAGAAGGACGTGAGTTCTTGAAGAGGGTTTTGAACTGTATGTTGTGAAAACATTGTAACAATGAATTTGAAACTCTCTGGGTGATTGTGAGCTGAGCAAAGAAGTTTGGATATTGTATGGAATCGATTCATTACTGTAATACAATTGATTTGACTTTGTGTGGTGGATTTTTTGCCTGAAAGGGTTTTCCCACGTAAATATTGTGTCATCTTTGTTTGCTTATCTTTCTGGTTTCTCATTGCCATGGTTGTATGCATCTCTATAAGTTTTAGAAACTGTTAGTTTTTCATTTTTTATTCTCTCCCCTGTAGTAAAGGTGTTAAGGGAATGTATTCCGCACTATTGGGTCATTAGATCTGCATTCTTTTCCCTTCAAAATTAGTGCCACTTATTACTCTGGTGTTCGGGTTGAAGCCTGCCGCACAAGCTACTACAATTTTTAGGCAATAATGCACTGGGGGAACCATATAATAGGGAAGCCCACAGTCCCATAGACGTTTGCAGAAGGGGTCTGATAATTTCTTCACTCTTTTACATGCGACTTCCCTAAGGCTCTTAGGATTCTGGGATAACTCAGGATTAAAGACATTATCCCAATCCTCTGAAACCAAAGCTTGGTTTCTAGGAGGAATCACGTTCAGTATTCTCTAGTCCACCTGACTAGTGAAGGGCCAGCATGGCTTTGTTGGGATGCTGGGGGTAGCATCGGACTCCATGCCATAGATTTGTATGTAGGGTGCCTTCTTCATTTGCTCGTCTATACTCATTGGGGCTAGGGCCTGTGTTGGATTCTCTGCAATCTCAGTCATTTGTCTTTATTCGCAAGAAACTTTCATAAACTTTCATAAATGACTTAGCTTCTAAAAAATTCTTTCTCCCTTGCGAATAACTTAGTTTTTTTATCTTTTGATAACTCTTACAATAAATGCGTTTTGCATGCTCAACTTGTTTTTTGATCTCCATAAAAAATGGTCGAGCGAGTGTACATGCCAACCTTTCACATTTCGTTGTTATATGCATCACCAACCTTTCATGCATTGGAAAATATCACCAACTTGCCAAATTTCTCTCCACATTTATGAGATAATTTTGCGTGAGGTGGTGCCTGATTTTTCTTGGACAGCGGACAATGACAATTTTGCAAAATATTTTCACAAGCTTTTTGCATTTATTGATTTTTTATGATCATACTTGGGCACATCACCCAATAGCCAACTTTTAAGATTTGCCTTGATTCAGATGGGATGATGACTCCTTATGCTAACACCTAGCTAATCTTTATTGAATTGGGCAACTTGAACAAAGTGAGTTGCAACAGTACCTGATTATTCCCTTCACTTCACATGCCACAAGACTGAACATCGAGGGTTGGCAAAACACTTTGCCTCTATTGTAATTATGGCTTGCCTCATCAGGTGAACCCCAGCCAGTCTATAAATAGGGTCATTAGCAACATTGTAAATCATAATTATTCCTAGCATTCTTGGCTTAGCAAGCTTTAGTTATTTTAGCAATTTTGATTTTCTAGCACTAGTAACAAGCAGTATGGAGACACCAATAAGACTTGTTTGTAAAAAGACTCAAGTTGCTTTCCTAGGAAGAACTAGGTGTAGGCTCTTAAAGCATATGACAGGCATGAAAAACCTTTTATACATGAAAGCGATTAAATGGGTTCTTGGCAAGGACTGCATGGTGTATGAGGAACAATATCGGGTTAACACTAGCATTTGATCTCACTTCATCGCCTCGCTGCTAGATATCAATGTCTACAAACATAATGTCTTGAAGCCAATGAAGCGAGTGTTCCCGCGATGCTACCTCGAAGGACTGGAGTAAATAGTGCATGCTGCTGAATTTGATCATGGGCTCCCCTCGGTTCGCAACCTTCGTCTGCTGCAGCTGCATGGAGGACTCATGCCAACTGTTGGTACTCAAAAACGCTGGTTTAAACCATGAGAGGTTGCCAAGCTCTCACAATGCTTTTGGCCAACTGACAAGGTCAATTGATGTGATTTTACCTTCTACTCTTCAGGCTCTGCAAAACCTAGGTAGGTGCACCTATCTGTATATTGCAGATTTAAGATGGGTTTCTTGGTTTATCAATCTATCCACAATGGCAAAGGTGGTGGATAGATCAAAATCTCTACAACTAATCCTACTCCTACTACACAATTGAAAGGTTTTTTGAATAAGTTGTTTGATATGGATTTATATCTCTAGGTTATGGTAGATCAGTGCCTTCTATCCACATGGGCAATGGAGTCAAAATGATATGTGTTTCCTCCTCTTGGCTTAACTCTAGTTGTTAGGCACTCTGAAAATTCTATGGCTTGCCTAAGAATTCACTAAGTCTATGCCTTGCATAAACAGTGCTGGAATATTTCTCTATCAGGTTCTTCTTTAACTATCCAAAAGAAAAACTCAAAACCACTATGATTTATCAAGAGAGTTTAATTCTGACTTGCAGACACTAGTTTAATTAAATCACACAAAATGAGAATACATTTTGATAAACCAGGTATATACTTGATATGATGATTTAAATGATTAAAAGATCCAAGTTGGAGACAACCAAAATAAAGAATATGAATTTTATTTATCACAACAACTGAACACCAAAATAATTTTACCAATTTAACATATTTTCTCCATTGATTATGCTTCAAGAAAAATCTGTCATTATTTACATCCCAGTCGCTTCATGGGAAAATTATAACTCCTACAGTCTGACTGCTGCTTTCTATCTCTCTCCCCTCTCATTTCTAGATTTTTACGAATATTTATAAATTACAGATCAAGGGTCATGGCCCTTCATTTCCGGGTTATGGTTGTTTACATTTTTCATAGTTTAAATAAAATATTTTATTAATTTCCTTGTCGAAAAATTAATTATTTCTTATAGTTATACCTTTGATTTTCACTTTACTCTTTTCCTGCCTCGTACATTTCATTTTGTCGGCACTTTATACCTTACTGCTCCGTTGATTTTACCTCCATGTGGCCTTTATTATGTTTACTGCTATACCATGATCATTATCTTTCTACCTGACGGTATGGCAGTATCAACCGTCATGGTTCTGCCGATTGTTTATCGCGCTACCGCGATCACCGGCTTGACTGCCAGCGATCCCATGGTAGCCGCTAGCCTTTGTCTCTGTCGCTGACCATTGACCGTTCGCCACGCTACCACGGTGACCATACTAGCTGTGTGTGGTATAGCGGTAACCGCTAACCGCTACCTCTAACTACCTTCGCTAACTGCTACCTTCGACCACTAATTGTTCACCACACTACTACAGTCATTGGCTTAACTTCCAATGGTACCGCGGTAGCCACTTCGTTAACCGCCACCATTTACCGCGTTATCGTGGTTTGTATCTTGATCCCCAATGGTAGCGAGGTAAGCATCTCTTGCTACACTATCTTCATTCACCATATGATCATTTGACTGCTTCGCTTGTCTCACTGTCACCATGATACCGTGGTCAATGAATTGACCGCCCATGGTATGGCAGTAAAGACTTTATGCTCACACCTTAACCACCAGCACCATATCCCAGACCCCTTGTGGGAGGCCGCGGTAGAGCGGTATAATGTAAAAAGTGAAAGTTAATGGAGGGAATTAAATGTGTAAAGTATTTAGGGCTTTGGACGGGAAATTAAATGAAAGGATAGTGAAATAATAAGTTGAAATGGGAATAAAACCTCAGGGTTTTATGGATTTTTATGGAAATTTGTGAGAAAACATTAGGGTTTTAAAAGGAAATTTTTATTTCTAACACCAACTAGGCCCTTCCTCTTTAGTTTTGAGTTGGAGACTAATGAGGAGCATCGCGCAAAGGTGCATGCTAGCTGCTACTTCCTCATGCGGGGGCATTGCATAAAACCATTCTAAAACCTCTAGTGGTACGAGGACTTTGAATGAATGGTGTTCCATGATCTTGTGTCACTAGTTGCTGCCATCGCTGGTCCATCAAATACTTGATAATCTGAGAACAAAAAATAGTCCCCAATTTTGTTTTTTCCTCTTAGTAGCCTCCGCTCCATAGCAGATATATGTATAAATTTCGATACAAGACCACTTGCCTCTATCTTAGATAATGTAAATCTTTCAGCCAAAATATATAATATATGTTTTTCATAAATCTTGGCTCATTTACAATGTTTTATCAATTTCTTGCACTTATGTTGTTATTTCATAAAGCACTGAGAAGACTCAAAACTTAAAACAGGGGAAAAAAATTACATATTTACAATTTAAAAAGCCATTACATAGGCAAAATTAATAAAATTTCTTAAGATGTATTTCATTCACTGGAATACTTAAGGCATTACCTTCCATGTCTTCCAACTCAAAGGAATTGAACTGCTTACATTGAACAATTTTGAAAGGCCCTTCCCAGAGACTATCAAATTTCCCGTGTTGATCGGGCTTTGCTTCGCGCTTGTTGAACTTGAGCACCAAGTCCTTGCATAGCAACTCTTGATCTGATGCCTTTTTTATCAAACCATTTCTTTACCACTTGTTGGTGGCTATTCATTGCCTCAAGGGCATGTTCTCTCTTCTCCTGAACCTCGAGTAGCTCCAAAAAACGTACCTCCATTGCTCCATTTTGTTTGATCTCCAGAGATTTAAGCAACTGCAAGGTAGGGATCTCCATGGCGATAGGAAGCAATGCCTCCTTCCCGTACACCATCTCATAAGGAGATGTCTTTAATATCTTCTTGGGCGTGATTTGGTCTTCCCACAGTGCTTTTTGATGGTTCTTATGCCATTATCTTTGGTGTTCCAAGCCTATCCTCTTTATTAACCTGATGATTTTTATTTGTGGACTCCGTGAGGCCATTCCCCTGCGGATAATAGTTGGAAGAGGTTTTCAAGAAAACTCCATACTTTATTGCAAATTGGCTCATCTTAGAGCCAAGGAAAGCTTTGACATTGTCGAAGATGATTGTTTTGGCGGGCCAAATCTAGCCACCAACTCCTCCAGGAAGTTAACAATCTCTATTTCAGTTGCATTCTTCAATGGCACTGCTTCTACCAATCTAGTTAAGTAGTCTGTTGCCCTCAATATCCACCTATGTCTAGCTAAGGAGAAAGGGTTAATCATTCCAATGAAGTCTAGACCCCATTGAGAAAAAGGTTTCTCTACTATTATAGGCCTTAATGGAATAGAAGAATTCTTTCTCTTTTCAACATAAAACTGACATTCATTGCAAGATTTAATTAATGAAAATGCATCATTGAAAATTGTTGGAAAAAACTAACCAGCACATATAATTTTAATTGTTGTAGTCCTTGCAGAAAAATGTCATCCATCTATGCCATTGTTGTATTGATCCAATATCCTCTTTGCCTATTCTTCATTTACACACCTTAGCAAGATGCCATTAAAATTTCTATTAAACAGGACACCCTCCAAGAGAACATAATTTCTATTTTCTAAGCAATAGAAACACCTTTTAAAAGAAGGGAAATTGATCGGATACCTTCTTGTCTACATGAAGGTCATTCTATCCTCCATCCACTCACCTTGAGAGATTTCTTCGTTTAGTAATACAGTTTCCAGAACTTCAAACTCTGTCACTGGTTCACTATTTTTAGTGAGGTACTCACACAGTCCCTTTCCTTTGATAGTCTTGATAGGCCTGACTTCAATGTCTTACTCTAGGATCTTAGTGATCCAATTATATTTTTTCTCTGTTATTTCTCCTTCCATGATATACTCCCGCACACTAGGATGTGGTACACAAACAATCACCTTATTATATGATATCAAGTATCAAAACTTCTTAAGTCCTTTCACAGTGGGAAAGGCCTGCTTTTCTACAAAATTGTACTTCACCTCATACTCTTTTAAGGTTCATGAGTAGAAAGAAACATGAGACTCCCTTTTATCTTGATCATATTTTTGCATAAGTACAGTGGCAATACTATTGTCACCACCAAAAATATACATAATAAAATATTTTGATAAGTCTAGGTTGACCAATATAGGGGCAAAAGAAATAGACTCCTTTATAAGCTCAAAAGTTTTTTTGGTTTCCATCGTCCATTTAAAAGTCTGGTCTTTTTTAAGCATCAAGGTAATAGGCCGAACAGTCCCTGCAAAATCTGCAATGAACCGGCTAATGAAGTTGACCTTACCCGGAAATGATTGCACTCCTTTCTTGTTTACAGGTAACATAACCTCCCAGATCGCATTAATTCTTTCAAGATTAATGGAAATTCCCTACTTTGAGACAACATACCCCAATAGCTTGCCTTGGGGAACTCTGAACACACATTTCTTCAAGTTTAAAGAAATCTTGAATTTCTGGCACTTATGGAAAACAAGCTCTAAATGATCGAAGTGATCATCGATAGATTTTGAAAATACTGTCAAATCATCCAAATAAATGAGTATAATTTTATGGATTAAATGCTTGAAGGCAATATCCATGGCTCTTTGAAAGGTGGCTCCGGTGTTTGAGATTCCAAAAGGTATCTTGGCATATGCATATGTTCCCCACTTAGTAGTGCATGTTGTTTTGTGTTGGTCTTCTTCTTTTACCAGAATTTGATTATAGCCCGAAAAGCCATCCAACATTGAAAACATTTTTGAACCAACTACAATCTATAGAATTACCTCCATTGAAGGAAGGGGGTAATGATCCTTTAAGGACACTCTATTCAAGTCTGAAAAGTCTACACATAGTTGTATGTCTCCATTCTTCTTCCAGACTGGTACCAAATTTGACAGCCAAGTGTTGTGTTTGATCGGAAAAACTATTTGGGATGCGATCAATTTATTCAGTTCCTATGACATGAGAGATTCTATCTTTGGATTCATAGACCTCTGTCTTTAATGAACCGACTTCGCCCCTTTCGATAGCTCAATTGTATGCTCAATGATTCCAGAATCGTATCCCTTAAGATCATCGTATGACTAGGCTACGACACTCGGATAGTCTTCACAAAAGTGCCTTAGTCTAACCTTATTCTTTTGAGAAACTTCCTTCCCGACCTTGAGCTTTCTTTCTTCTCTGATATACAAATCGGTAGTCACCCTTGTCAGTTATGAGCCTTCTTTTGTCTCTTGTCGCATCATCAAAATCAAACAGGCTCTCTAGAGTGACTAGGCCTCTTAGAAGCTTGTTGGATTTTAGCTAGATATATTGATCCCCATAAGCTCTGATGATCTTTGGCTACATCTGATCAAAAAATTCCCCAGATGACTGGAGAAATGATGCAATATGTGCCTTGCTATCAAACACTTGCCAATCTTGATTATTGTTTGGAACAACGAGCCTTACAATTAATCTCATTACATGCTTATTTTTCAATAGCTCAAAGGCCGGCTCAAACTGAGCTCCAATAGTCACCATTTGGTCGGCTTCGAAGTTCTTCTCTCTTTGTATAGCCTGAATGTTAAATACCTCAAATTTTTCAATAAGATCCCAGACTCTATGTCAGTAGGATCGCATACGAACATTTTTTGCAGCAGAAATTCCTCAGATTTGGTTGACCACCAACTCCAAATCTTTGAATACACTTATCTGCTTTGCACCCATTTGTTCTGCAAGGCTCAAACCATGGACAAGACCCTCATACTCTGCTTCATTGTTTGAACATGCGAACTACAAATGGTAAGACCTCAAGGTCTTTTTCTCAGGCAGAGATGTCAAACATATGCCTGCTCTAGCTCCAGCTCTGCACCTCGCTCCATCAAAGTGCAAATTCCATAACTCTGAGGGTGCTTCACCTCCGGATTCCTTAGTAGCTCTGGGAATAGACTACCCTTCCTCATGTATTACATAAGTATCGAGTCTAGTTGTGTGATAATTCCCAGAAGGGTTTGTATCAATAAACTCCTTCAACAAATTTTCTTCATCTTGGCTCCATGTTTGGACCTGAAAATTAGGTGTGACCAGTCCAATGCTAGATATCCTCCAAAATTTGCTATGAATTCTCAGGACAAGAAAATCCCAAATAGAGGAGGAATATCAATGTGTATGGTATCCTGATTTACGGTGATACTAGGGTAGGAAAACAATGTCATAGGCAATCCCTTGATTACCCCAACGGTATCAACTTTATTTTCATCTAGCTGCATGACTCCCTTTTTAAGAGGCTCATATTTTAAACCCAAAGAATCAACTACTTGCTTAGGCATGACATTGGTGCTAGCACCAGAGTCGATCATACAATTATGTAACATCTTGTCACCAATGATAAGTGTTAGAAAGAAAGGCTTGGGTTTAGGCTTACTCTCTTTTTTGGCTTCTTTCTTTTCCTTAGGTTGATTTGTTATCACTTTATCCAAGTCTAGCCTAGATATCTTTTCTTCATTGAACTGAACAAACCCCTTCGTATCTTCCTCTCCTAAAAATGTCTTTTTTCATATCACCTTCTGCTCTGAAATAGCCAGGACATCCCACAAAGAAGCATTGGCAGAGGACTTCTTCAATTGTTCCAACACATTGAACTGTGCTCATGACTAATGAGTTGCAGTTGCTTGCTCTTTAGGTTTTGTAGTCGGTGTTGGCCTCACAACTGGTGTGTTTGGCTTTTTGGCAACAACTGGGATGATCGTAGGAGCCTTTGCCTTTGGAGGAGGTAGATTTGAAGAAATAAGAGGAACCACACTAGTCTATTGTGGGACTAATGGTGGATCTGCTGACAGACTAGGCATCAGCTAAGATGAAGCATTAGCTAGCAGAGATGTGAATTCTTTGGTAAATCTCCACTTAGAATATGTGTTGTAATCAGACTGTACTCATGGAGTTTGAGTTATAGGAAAATAATTTGGAAACGCTGACTCCTCTCCTTCCATCCATGAAAAGAGAGCTTGGTCTGGAACTATATCCGACTCTTATTGAATGGACATCCCTTGCATTTGAGAAGCAAGGACAACATTGTCCATCTGCTGAGAGGTGTATGATTGGTTGCCAGGATTAGGTGCGTTTCCTTGGCTATGTTGGTATGCGATCTTTTATTGTAAATTTCCCCATGGACAATTTCTCGGCATGTGCACATCATTACAAGGAAAACACCATGAATTGGCATCTTCGGCTAAGTTGTTTTGTCTAGCCAACAACTCTTTATTTGAACTAGGATGGATGGTCTGCATCGGTAGAGTTACCATAACCATCTGTTTACTTCATTGAGCCTGAGTATTTCCGCCTGATCTATCTTGCCACTGGTTTTGTTGGTACAAAGATTTTCCTCCTTGGTAATTCTAGTATTTTGGCTTTTGATAGCTATATTGTTGCCACTTCATGGTAGTCAACTCATTAGTCATGGCTCGCATTTGTTCTCTCATCTCATTCATCTCAATAGCCAAGGGATTAGGCACTGGAGGCGCAACTGGAGTTGCACTCTGGGTTGTTCTGGGATATACATACATAGATTGGGGAGGATTTGTAGGTGAACTAGCCAAAGGAACTTTAGCTTCCATGGTGTGGCACTCGGGAAACAATGGCATGATGGGTCCCGGTGCCAACTTTCCTGCAGCGATCAAATTATTTTCTGTAGTGACAACCAAGGCTTAAGCATCAGGAAGAGTCTCTCTACCAAGATCTTATAACATCATGGAAATATCTAGGTTGATGGACTTTAAGTAGAAAATAAATGCCAAATCTAGGAGCGGCCGATTACCAATAGCAACTCTTTTCCAAGTCAAATGGAACCGTGCGTTGAAATTAGGTAGAGCTTCATGATGAGCTTGCTTTATATTTTTCAGTTGATGGTGCAACAAATATTTTTCACCAGCATCCGAAAAATGCTCATAAAATGGGGTTCTGAGCTGGTCCCAAGTAGCAATAGTATTAGCCTCAAGATTCCTATACAATTTTAGTGTCTCTCCTCGGAAGGAGGGAACAAGAAATCTCAGGGCTACATTTTCATTTGACACACCATGTACTAGACATACATCTACCATATCTTGCAAATGTTCTGTCGGTGTCTTCGACTCATCCTCGGAATACTCAAGGATAACTTTTAGAGTGAAAGCAGGGATTGGGGCCCATACTACAAGGGGCACTGGTGCTACTAGAGGATTTTCAACATCCCAAGCTACATAGTTTCTAGTGGCTATAGGTGCGGGAGAAATAGGCAATTGTGGAGACGGAGGAGGTGAAGGACTATCTCAGCGGCCTCTCGGATACATAAAAAATAATGGTGGTACGAGTTGGCCAAGAAATTATGCAGTCTACGACCTAGTTACAGGTCAATGGCTCATACACACTTATAAGATCAAATGAACATGCTAGTTCGGGTCTCACCAAGAGTGCGAGAAAAATAACTGTTGATGTAAGATTTTGTAGGTTGCAACAGTCTTATGGGAAACTTAGCTATTGTGGGACATAGTGCGCTAGCTAAGTGACCTCCAAAATTTTATTGAAGTCGGATCTTTGTTTAGTGGGGAAGGTAAAAGGTTAGAAAGATAGAAAAATATAAAATCTACACTACATACAATGCACTAAAATCATAGAAAAATTTACCAGAGCACAGTATAGGATGCAAAGGCCCGAACCACCAAAATGTTGTTTATCAAGTAAATTTTCTCAAAAGCACTTTAAACATAACAAATACCCTCTAATCTGCATAGCATAATCTAGCATAACCTTAGCCAACATAGAAGAGTCAAGAAAACATGATCTGTATTTATTGAGTTATGAAAAATCATAAAAGCTGAAAAATAGACATTCATACAATATAAGAAAATAACAACACAGACTAACAGTCTTACTAAATGCATGAAAAAAAGAAAGGTCGAATTGATTTGTCACAGTTTGGAGTCTTCAAATTTAATAAAATTGTTACAAAGGCTTTTTCCTAGTGCTCGAGAGTATTTTGCAACTTAACAACAACCTAATAAAGGAGAAACATGGTTGTATAAATAGGCTAGTCCACCACCTGAAACACCATAGAGAAAGAAATCCGCAAGCAAGGATCAATGCCCCAGATCACCTCAAGCCGCCACTGAATACATCGATCGCCCAGAAGCATGCCAACAAATCCATTGCAGGGAACGAAAAAACCACACATCATCATAAATGAACACATGACGCCACAAAAGAAACCGTGATAGCAAGCGAGTACAAAAGTTGCAACAATAATTTCAAGGTAAATGACGCATAAAGAACTGCCATGTGCTGCATAGATGGGGCCCGAAAAAATGATGAAGGGATGCCCAACGAAAATCTTCGAGAGGGAGCCACGTGGGTGTCGTCAAGCGAAAGAAATTGCAAGATGGGCCCAGTTCAAAAAGCAGCTAAAGAAGGCCACGTTTTACGTAGATAGAGACTGGCAAGAGCGAAGTGATATGAAAAGAAAAAAGCTTCGAGAGGGATCCATGTGGAGCACGTCGAGCGATGTGAGTGATTTAAAGGTAAGGCATAGACTTGAAGATAAAAATAAAAACCGTGAAGGTTGGCAGTTTTTTGTGAAACACTTACAAAGGTGGAGAAGGTTGTTTGCAAGATATTCCTATCCTGTTCCTGAAAAGGAAAAGATGGAGATCTTTATCTATAGTCTGAATCAAGAGATGAGTTATAGGCTAAATCCTCATTGTCCTCAATCCTTCGAAAAATTGATTGAAAATACAATTACTAATGAAGGTGCCTTGGTTAAGCGTGGAGTTTTAAATCTTGATAAAGAAAGTCCAAATTCATACAACAACAACAACAACAATAGCAACAATAATGACAAGTCACAATTTTGGAATCGAAATAAAAATGTTGTGAATGATGGGGTAGTAGATGCTAACAATGCGAATGTGAAGCCTACCATTCTTAATGTATCAAGTTTCCAACGTACCAATAATGTTGGAAATTCTAGTAACCATGGCAATAATTCCAACCAAGGAAACATGACCAACAATCGTGTTTATAATCTTGGCAATAATCCAAATTCAAATGTGCCTAGATCTCAATTTTTCTCGAATCGACGGAGTTTTACTCCCTTGGGCCAATCTTTAGAATCCATTCTTAAAGAAATATTGAATTAAATCTCTATTACATTGCCACCACAAAGAGATTATGAGCCTCAAGTTAAACCACCATCGTGGAATGACTCACACTTTTGTGAATATCATAGATGCAAAGTTCATAAGATAAATAATTGCCAAGGGTTAAAGATTCTCGTTCAGGATTTGATTGATAACTGTACCATAACGGTTGAGGGACATAATGCCAATGATGATCATTAGGCATTCAAGGATCCTCTCCCTAATTATCAAAAAGGGGAATCTTCGTGCGAAAAAGGCAATAATGTAAATCATGTCTATGACACCATTATCAATCATATTTATATTGACGATCAACAATTCAAAGCTATCAGAATCAAAGGAAAGAAAGAATATCGAGAGGTCAACTCTACGATAAGGGGACAAGCCAAAATCATTGTAAAGGAAAGTTCATGTAAGGCATCGATTCTCCCTCCAAGTCAATACAATTTGGTCGATCAACTATGGAAAACATCGGCCCAAATTTCTATCTTGGAGCTCCTAAAAATATCACCCACACATAAGGACATTCTAGAAAAAGGTGCTCGTCGACACAACTATGTCTCCTGATCTGTATATCAATAAATTTCAAGCCATGGTGGGGCACTTGTCCTCACCCACATGTTTATCCTTTACTGAGAAGGATGACTCGTCCATGAACCATCCCCATAATTCATCACTTTATCTAGAGGTCATGGTTCATAAAACCCAAATTAGACTTGCCCTAATAGATGGGGTAGCCAGATTAAACATTTGTACTTTAAAATTGGTCCTTGCTTTGGGATATTTAGAAGAATCTATAGATCCACAAAGGAAAATCATAATCAAAAAATACAATGATGAGGAAAGAGCTTCCAAAGGCCTCATCATGTTACCAATCAGAGTAGGACCTGTTGTGAAGAATACATTTTGTCAGGTTCTGGATCGGGATCCATCATATAGCATACTCTTGGGTTTCCCATGGATCCATGAGATGCAAACAGTTCCATCCACTTATCATCAATGCTTGAAGTTTCCATATGATGGACAAGAAGTAACAATACTGACCGATCACATTAGCAGTCAAACTTGTTCTAACATTAGAGAAACTCAAGACATATTTGTCCCACATAATAGAGAGGCTTTGGCCATTTCTACCTCTAAACACAATGAGCAAGCAAGAGAAATGATAAGTAATTTTGGCACTAAGCTAAATTTGAAAGATAATAGGGTGGGAGAATATTCATTATGTCTCTCTAATCTACCCATGTCTCCAGGATCCCATGGTCAACCATCAATATCCATACAACAAGCTACAACAACTTTAGCCTTAGGCACACAAGCTTCAGTTACCATCACTAAGTTTGATGGAAAATTTATCAAAGCAGATACTCAAGAAAATGAAACAAAAGATAGAGCTATCCTTGATTGGCTCTGTAAAGATGAATCGGTACAACATTTCAAGTTACCCACAAAGCAATATGGAAAAGGTCATACAATAATGCAACAAATGGGTTATGAAGGGAATGGCCCTATAGGAAAAAGAAAGGAGGGTATTGTTGAACCTATCCGACTATAAACAATGCACCCAAAGGATAAAATTGGGTTAGGATATGGTGAGGATGCAAAGGAGGAAACTGTATAAAGAGAATCTAATGAGGAGTTAGCTGAAACAATTCTTAGAATACAAGAAAATAATTCTAACATTGACTCCAATGGATATGAATGGGACACCATATTTGATGATAAATTCTGGAAAGATAAATAGGTGGAAATCATACAAAAATTCACACCTACATTCATACAAGGGGAAAAGTCAAGGCCTCCGCTTTATTACGTTCTACTAAGTGATCATGACTCGAGTGAGGATGATTTGATTCAAAGTGAGATAGATCATCAACATGAGGATACCATCATAGATCTTTCCCATAATGAAGGTGATGATAGCATCATGACCCTAACGCCCAGTGACCTTACCCAGCCTAATGATCCATTTCCCTTGGTCCATCCCAAACTCATTGATTGGGAACAAATTGCACCAATTGATATCCCAACTTTTCCCGATGATGAAACCATAATAAACTTTCTTTGTTCATCCAAACCAGAAATAAGTTCCACCAGCAAATCATAGGATCAAACTCTCTGATGGGAAAGTGCCAAGTTTCTTAGCTACAAATTTAATAACATAAAAGAAAGATCTAATGGTGAAAACCTAACAAAGACAGTATTAGATCATGAAAAGAGAAAAATAAAAAGCGTATATAACTGTGAAAACCTTTCAAAGGCACTAGAAGATGGGAAATTTGACACTCTCCCTAAAAATTATCAGGAAAGGTCTTTTATTTTAATAGAACCAACAACGACGATCAATTTAGGTACTCTGGAATAGCCCAAAGTCTTGCAACTTTCTACATCACTAACAAAAGAGGAAATCCCTGAATTCACATAATTTCTCAAGAACAATCAAATCAATTTTGCATGGTCCTACGTAGATATGCTTGGATTGGATCCAAATCTCATCATGCATCATTTATCTATCATGTCGAGGGCAAAACCTGTGAAGCAAAAACTCAGAAAAATGTGTTGCATTATTAGTCAAGCAGTAAAGAAGTTATTAGATGTCAAATTCATTCGGTCTATAGACTATGCAGAATGGATCTCCAATATCATGCTTGTATCAAAGCCAGATGGAAGAATCATAATTTGTACAGATTTCATGGTTTTAAATAAGGCATGCCCTAAAGACGATTTCCCTCTACCAAACATAGATATGATTGTGGATTTGACTGTTGGCCATGCTACATGTATTCACTAATGGATGGATTTTTGGGATACAACTAGATAAATATTTTTCCTGAAGATCAGGATAAAACATCGTTCACATGTTCTTGGGATAGAAATTGTTGGAATGTAATGCCATTTGGACTCAAGAATGCAAGAGCTACTTATCAATAGGAAATGACTACCATTTTTCATGACAGTATGCACACATTCATGGAGGATTATGTCAATTATATTTTAGCCAAATCACACTCAAGAGAAGGAAATTTAGATATCTTATCTAAATTTTTTGACAAGATGGAAAAATTCAAAGTGAGACTTAATCCAAAGAAATGTGTCTTTGGGGTAAAATCTGGAAAGCTTCTAGGGTATATTATGTTAGAAAAGGGAATTGAAATGGATCCAAAAAAGGTATAAGAAATCCTCAATATGCCACCACCAAGAAACATTAGTCAATTGCGCTCATTACAGGGATGGTTGCAATCCATCAGGAGATTCATTGCGCAACTGGCAGATAAGAGTTTACCATTTACTCATCTCTTATATAAGAATGTTCCATTTAAATGGGAAGAAAGATGTGAAGCAACGTTTGATAAAATAAAGAATTATCTAATGAGTACACCAGTGTTGATTCCACCAGTGCAAGGTGAACCCCTCTATTGTATATTTCTACCATGGAAGTGTCCTTGGGAGCATTATTGGCATATGAAGACAAAACAGGGAAGGAGCAAGCAATATATTACATCAGTTGAACTTTGAAATCCCATCAACTAAATTACACCTTCATTGAAAAATATTTCTTAGCATTAGTGTTCACTTCTCAAAAGTTGTGACACTAGATGCTAACTCATACAATAAAGCTTGTGGCTAAGATTGATCCACTAAAATATCTTCTAAGGAAAAGTGAACTGGTAGATTGGCTAAATGGGTCATAATCTTGAGTAATTTTGGCATTAATTATGTGGATCAAAAGGCTATAAAAGGATAGGTAATAGAAAATCAGTTGGCAGAAGTACCAATACAAGAAAAACATCCAATACACATTGATTTTCATGATGCTGATGTATTCACAACAACCATTAAGCAGTCATGGGCACTCTATTTTGATGGCTCCTACACTCAACATGGTTCGGGGGTAGGAATTATTTTCATCACATCTCAAGGACATACAATTCCAAAATCTTATCGGCTAATGTTTCCTTGCAAAAATAACATAGCTGAGTATGAGGCACTATTAATTGGACTAAGAATTGCATTAGACCAGAAAATCATAGAACTACAAGTTTTTGGTGATTCACAACTTGTCATAAACCAAATAAATAATGAATATAAAACTAAGGATGAAAAGTTAATGCCTTACAAGAAAATAGTGGATGATTTCAAGAAATAATTTGTCGATATCAACCTCACATAAATTTTGCATACTAATAATAAAGTTGTAGACGCCATGACTACAATTGCATCACTGCTCTAGTTGTCAGAGAACCAAACATGATACGGTTTTCTAGTGGAACAATTGTTTTCTCCATTCCTATGATAATCTAGAAACCAAAATAATTTGTCACCTAACCAATTTTGATTCTCCCTTGTATGGCCAAATCTATGCTTATCTAAAAGATACTACTTTTCCCCTAGATTTGTCTAGAAATTAGAAAAGGAATTTCATACGTCAATCTTCTTGTTACACCTTAATTGAAAACATCTTGTACCGATGTGGTCTTGATGGTACCCTCCTTCGATGTCTCGAACGTGATGAATCAGAAAAGGATTTACAAGAGGTACATGGTGGTATTTGTGAGACTCATTCAAGTGGACTACCCTTAGTGAAGAAACTTGTTAGAATGGGTTATTATTGGTCGAGCATGGAAAAGAATCATTCATCTTTGTGATTTTTTTCAAAGTGTCAAATTCATTGAAATTTCATCCATGCTCCTACTCAAAAATTGAAACCCTTCACCACAACATGTCCTTTCGCTTAGTGGGGATTGGATATGGTTGGAAAGATACATCCATCATCATCAAATGGACATAATTTCATTATCACGACCATTGATTACTTTACTAAGTAGATTGAGGTCATCCCTTTAACAACTATTACCGACAAACAAATTTCATCCTTCATTTTGAACTATATCATATGTCAGTGTGGCATTTCCAACTCCATTATTACACATAATGGAAGGCCTTTTAAAAATCAAGATGTTGATGAAATTTGTGAAAGATTTCACATCCAACACAAGTTCTCTATGCCTTATTATCCACAGGCAAATGGCCAAGTAGAGGCTTCAAAAAAAAAAATCGGAAGATTTTGAAGAAAACATTAAATTATGTTGGTCGTGATTGGCATGTCCAATTAAATCCATCATTGTGGGCATATAGAACAAGTATTCGCACACCAAAAGGTGCTACCCCATATGCCTTGGTTTATGGAGAAGAATCTATTTTTCCATTAGAAGTTGAGATTCCCTTGCTTCAAGTATCACTAAAGGGGCTAATAAATGATGAGGATTACAAAGTATCAAGATTGCAAGAGTTGGAATTGCTTGATGATGTCAAAATTCAACTAATCATTTAAAGGGATATCAACAAGTTATGTCCCGCAACTACAATCACAGAGTCAAACGATGAGATTTTCAAGTGGGTGACTTAGTTCTCAAAGAAAACCCTCGTAATCAATAGGATGAGATTAAGAAATGCAAGTTCGAGCCTAATTGGTTGGGCTTGTTCATAATCATTGCAACATATGGATTAGGGGCATATCAGTTGTCAACATCAGAAGGGGACCTATTTGAAGACCCAACCAACATCAACCACCTGAAGAATTTTTATGTCTAAAAATATCAAAAACAATATAAAGAGTCATGAAAAAAATCATAAAAACTGGAAAAATGTGTCATTAGGGTGAAAACCTAGCAAACAGGCATCTTTTGAAATAGCAAAAATACAAAAAATAAAAATAAATCAAAACCAAAAAAAAATCGTTGCCTTGATGAAAACCTGGCAAATAGGCATTTTGGTAACAACAAAAAAAATAAAAAATAAAAAAAAGTGCAATAAAAACAAATTATGAAAACCTAGAAAACAAGCATTATTTGATTTGGTTAGCTCTCTCATCTATTAGGATACATTCTGCGTATCCATTTTTCATCAGCATCACATACATGCCTAGCCATCACATCCGCATCACGCATCCAAACATTTCCTTAACACGACAAGGATTTCATCATGGCTTGATGATTAATTGTTATCCTTAGTAGTAGTTTGTGTCTAATCAGGAGTCAGAGTGTGGGATCATTGAGGGAAATTCGCTTCTTGGAACTTTTTGGTAGACAAACAACAACATGTATCAAGTATTGGAATATCATAAACAACAGATTATCCATTCAAAACTGGGTCTAAATGATTGCTTGACAAAAAATTGAAACAAATTGGATGATCATAATCTAAACAAAATAAATGATGAACTTAAGACATATGTTGAATTGTTGTTTTGACATTTGATGGCATCATATATTTGGAGTGGTTCAATGATGTACTAAACTAGAATCACAAAGAAGGAGTATGGTTTTTCTTTGGTTGTTGTCTGAAAGCTAATCACTAGTATTGTGAAAATTTGTCATGGGACATGCTCTACAACGTATTATTGATGACATTTCAGAATTTTTATTGGAAAATGGTTAACTTTTGTATGTTTATACAAACAATACTCAGGTCATCTTGGTTCAATTATACCTTGATGCTTGTATTAACTTGCTGCATCAAACATCATGGAAGTAGTACTTAGGTCATCATTGGTGCTAATATCCCCTTTGATGCTTGTACTAACTTTCAACATATCAAAAGGCTCAATGATGAAAATTACACGCAAAATTGGCTCATGGAATGACAAATAGGAGAATGGTTCATTTTTTTGCATTCTAGGTTTGCATGATTCATTTAGATTTGAATTTAGGGTCGTATGATAGATTTTTGGAGGTTTGAAATATTTCATATATCTTTTAAGACGTCAATTGAGTATACTGGACATTTATTGCATTTCATTTCATTAACATTTTTCATATTTCATCATTCTTCATTTAGGTTATCATTATCATTTCATTTACATTTGTATATTTCCATTATCATATCATTTGAATCATTATTAGGTCTTATTCATTTTATCATAATCATTATCCATATTAGATTACACCACATCATTTACATATAATTTACATATCATGTGCATATCATTCATTGTTGCATATCACTCATTAATCATTCATCTCATCATTTATGTTTCACCTCATTTTCACATCATTTTTCATTATCATTTTTATTAAACATCATTTGGATAATCATACATTGATAAAAATAAAGATGCATACATTTCATTCATTGCATACACCATGTAGGAAAATCATTTATGTTACATCATATCATCATGTTAGAAATCATTTCATAGGATCATCCAATCATAAAGCATATTCATCAAATCATCATTTACATTATAAAATTTGCATCATCATCCTATAAGCATACATTGTAGTAAAACAAAGGCATCATCATTATAGATCATATCAAAGTGCATATATCATCATCCATAAGCATGCATAACCATAAACCACATAGCATATAGAAGAAAAAATGCATACATAAATCAATGACACATGCATATCAAATCACCACTTCATATCATATTCTCATCAAAATAAATCTCCATGTGTACAAAGATATCAAATGTCTGAACAAGATATATGTAAAATATAATGGCAAGGTGTATCCATAATCATCACCGAGGGGCATTTGGATGTGGAGCATGACTACTGCTGCCTCCAGAGGTGGTGGGTCTCGCTAGGTATTTATGACCAGAAGCATTGATCTCTCGTTTGATAGGTTGTCCCACACTCCCGATAGCACTCCTAGTGTGACTACGTGAATGGGTCCATGAATGAGTACCTAACTGTGTATAGGCTATCCTCTACTCAAGGGGTATTGACTCAAATTATCTCATCTTGTAGTACTCTACTTGATGAGAAGTCTCCAGTCCCTCTGCCACAACCTCTCCAATGTAGGTGCTCTCAACTGACCTCAGGAGTCTCTCTGCTACTCCCTCTACCTGAATACACCACTCTCTGAAGTTGTCTCACTCTATTGTAAGTTGGGCTACCTATGGGTCAATAGGCGGTGGTTGTGTAATCTGCATCTATAACTGGCTAATAATAGCCTTTGCCTATGCTAGATGACTTCGAAAAGTCTGAACCTCCACCTGCAAAATGTGAATTTATCCTTGTAACAGAGCTCTGATAGTAATGCGTGGAGCCATAGTATTTAGCTGGTCCACCACTCTAGTTGTGCGAGGCCTCATCTTGAAGGGAACATCAAAGAAAAATCTTTGTCTACCACCCCCACCACCTCTTTCATCCCCATCATCATCACTATCATCGAAGCTGTCAGAATCCTCCTCCTCATCGATGTCCATGGCCACCTCACCTATATCCTCTACTCCATGTGGCTTCTTTTCCTATCCTTGCACCTATGCCTCTACCTCGACCTTGGCCTATGGTTGTGGCTATTGTCGTGCCCATCGTAGAACTAGTCGACCTAATAGTGGGGCAATCTCATTTGGACTAGTCAACCTAGGAAACAGATGTGTGTAGAAATATTCCGCATAATCATCCATCATATGTGCATCTATAACCTTTAGATGAATGACCCAAACATTTGGCTGAAGATCTATATACTTGGCCCTCGCAACCTCATATGTGATGAAAAGACCCCACTCTGTAACATCCTCTCGACATCTAGCATAATGAGCCACACCCTGTGGCATCAACTCGTCCATACTGCCTAAGTACATGCATAACCAAAAAATGCTCAATGATGAAGGGGATGTGGCCAATCATGTATCTTGCTATCTCACAATAAGGAAACTCTATATCATCATCATCATCCCATGCATTGCAATCTAGATACGGTCTCCAGATGACTGTATCCATATCATCTAACATATGTTGCCAGTACTCTAACCTGCCCAGCATAGGCTAAACAAGAGGACCTGTGTACACATATACATATGGATAACCAAGAAGGTGATCTCTCTATACAATATGGTGGGTGATTGTGATGTGCTCCCATGCCCAAGTCTAAAGAAGAGTAACCCCAAATGATATACTCTTCCCATCTATATATACCACCTGATGAAGATCGTGGTATAGATGAGAAATCATGCAAGATCCCCATGCATATCTAGTCTGATGGAGGATCATTTCCTCCAAAATTCGACCCTAGCCTACTGATAGTCCCTTTGAATTGTGATCAAGACAAAGGAAGCCAACAATGAAACCTACTAGAACTGATGGAAATGAGGCATAACTCTATACCATATCTCTCCATGCAACCTCATATCCACTAACATGAGGATCCTAGAAGACTCTCCGTAAGGCATCTATAACCCCAATCTCCTTGAGATCATAAATCAAAAGCTCACTAACTACCGAGATGTCTAAAATCCTTTACACATCCTTGAGTGTAACATTAATCTCTCCAGTCGGTAAGTGAAAGGTATTATGCTCACTATGCCATATCTCAACTAATGTAGTCAATAGTGCCCTATTGACCCTATACTACGGGATCCTGAGAAGGGAACTCAACCCACATCTAACAATAACCCCTATCTCTGGCTGAGATAGTCTGGGAATCATCTCCAATGTATAGGGAAATCTCTCTCTGATCTGGAGGATATTCAAATTCTCCTATAACATTAAATGCATCAAGATCAAATCATCGACAAGGATTATCAAATTTTTTATTAAGCATAAATCATATCAACATCATCAACATATCATTACTATTTGTTCTTCAATCATAAAGACAAATTTATTAAAATCTACTATTTTTTTTTCATGAAACATGGAAACAAATTTAACAACCAATCAGCTCAACATCAACATCAGTTTTACTATTTGTTATTCAGTCATGAAAGAAAATTTATCAAAATCATTTTACTATTTTTTCTTCAAGCACAAAGACAAATTTATCAGATCCTCACCAAAATCAAGTTAATCTATCCTTGATTTTATTTAGAATCATCACATCAATTGTCTAATACAATAAAAATCATCAAGCAAACATCGAATCAATCTCAAAATTGCAAAAAAAATTAAAAATCATGGATGCGCTAAAACAGTTCATTGATGCGCTAAATAAAAAATGTGCTACTTTATCCATGGATGTGCTAAAATAGAGATTGTATGCACTTATTCATCTATGCACTACTTTATCATGGGTATGCGCTAATCTATCTAGTGTATGCGCTATTTGAGCATTGTATGCGCTATTCTATCAATCATATGCACCATTCTAGCCTATGCGCTAAACTATTCATATATGCGCTAGAATAGTTCATTAATGCGCTCGGTTCGATGCACTATTCTATCTATCCTATGTGCTAATCTAAGGATTGCATGCGCTAAATCAACATCCTATGTGCTAAAGCAGAAACTCAAAAATTCAAAAAAATGAAAAATTCATCCAAAAATCGTTAAAAATTCACAAAGGAGGATCAAACAATCTCACCAAAGGTCAGTTCACTTCTAGTCTCTGATGAAGGTGGGCTTGCTCAAATTAGTGGTGCTCATAGTGGATCGACATCTTGAAAATCTCTCTCAGAGCTCTGAAAACTGCAAAAGGATACTATTCAAATGACAATGACTTTTTATCTTTTCCACCTTTTAAGGGGGTAAAAAAGGTAGGTTATTTTTTATTTTTACTATGCAACACACTATTTCGAGAGATAAATCAATGAATTCTCTCCAAAAATCATCTCAATTCTTTCATCATCATCATCATCATTGCCATATGTAATTAAATAAATATATTTATTTAATTAGGGATTTATCCTTAACTACCAACTAACTCCTAATAAATGAAGTGCACAAATGGAAACTTTCCTTCATTTTTGAATGGAGAAGGTTGTGTAGGAGGAAACATCTCCCATTATTTTCTCAACCTTCCATCTTTCTCTCAAGTTCTCAATCTCTCACCATTCATCTTGACAAGTTTGAATTCAACTGTTGATTTTTGCCAACAAGATTCTTGCCTCAAAAAATCTATAAATACAACCCTCTTGTGAGTTGAAAATGATACTAGATTTTATGAATTTAGCATAGTTACTATAATTGCATTCAAATCAGCATTTTAGTATTTCAAGTTCATAGCATTTTAGTTTCATATCATAGCTTCAATCATTTAGCAAATAAACATGCATGTTGCATAAATCTTGTTGTCCTAAGTTTTCATTCCAACAAGTTGCTGCTTACACCAACTGAGAGCTAGTAACCTGCATCGAATCCTTGGAGATAGAGAACAATGGGACACATTTGAAGGAGTTGCTGTTATTTAGAGTTTTTTTAATCTTTTTAATTAGTTTTCTTCGATCTAATGTTTCATTAGTGTGTTGGTTTATCATTTTAATTAGTCCACATATTCTCACGCACACATATAATCCCACTCAATTAACAATATTTCCTCTATTAATCAAATAAATCAATCAATTCAATTAATTAACTCAGCTTCATCATACTTAATTAAATAAATCAAATTATTTAATTAAGTCTTAAAGGTCTTCTTATTTGATTCAATAAATTAAAATGATTTAAATCAAATATCAGAACCCCTAAAATATTCCAAGTTAATTAATTTGAATTAATTAACTCATAATCATAATTACCATTCTCTAGCTTTTGATTCAACCTGATTCAAACCTAAACCCTTAACTAACCCACCAACTTGCACATGAAATTAATTATCTAATTATCTCTATTTTCCCTCACAAGGCATATTCCCAAGGAATATTCCCTCATTAACTCCATTTGTTGACTTTCTTCTCCAAACAAATTTGCCCCCAAAATCTCTCAACCATATGCATTTAAAGCTATTTTTCAAATTTCAAACCCACCTAACTTCATTTACTTGCACAATCTTCAAAATGTGCTCATTCCCCCTCCAATCACATGTTCACAAGTGGCCTTCTCTCGTTGGTTGGTCTTTTGTCCCACATTCATCCAAATCCTTCAATCTCCAACTCTTGAATCTATAAATTCATGGCACTTCTACTTCATTTTCGTCCACAATTTGAGTATTCTTATTATAAGCATTTTGACTTCATCAATCTTGCATCTCTTGTTCATTGTCATCTTGAAGCTTATCAAGGATTGGGAAAGGGATCCTTTTCATATCAAAGGTGCACCAATCCAATATTGGATAGGTATGCACTATGCTTCTTTTCATGCTTTCATTTGGTTCATTTGATATTTTTTTGCTTTGATTGCATTATGAAGCATGTTGTAGTATCTCATTGGAGTAGTTATTTGCTTGGTTTTAAACTAACTATAATAATGGGGGTATAAGTTTAATCTATGTTGAAAATTTACATGCTCACAAAATGGTGCTAGAAAGAGGGCGGGGCTTCTCAGTAGCCTCCATTTGCATCCATTTTATCTTATTAGTCTTACTCTAATTGCTAAGATGGCAAAGGAGGAAATTACAATCATAATTGTCGACTTCAATTTGTTTTCTATCACATGAAATAGGACTATAGACTCTCCAAATTTTGACTAAATGCATTCATCTATTGTATTTTCTCTCATCTAATTTTGCATGTGGTAAAAATGAGTTTGTTCATGCTTTGAGGACTATACTGTTTAGCTCTCCCATTTTGGCGTAAATCATTGTATTGAATATACCTTTTATTTTTCACATGTGATTTACATTATGACTAAGGATTTGGCTTTGATTTGATCAGTTTCTTTGGCTTGAAAGTTGTTAAAGACTTCTACAAATTCACATTTTGCATATAGGTCTACGAAGGCACTACAAGCTCTTTTTTTTGCAACCAACTAAAATATCTACAAATATTTCTAAGTCTAATACCATAAGGGATCTACTTGGTAGATGCACTCAAAAAATCCACTCAACAAAGAATGAGATGAAATAATTTTTTGAGTACGCACAAGTTTGGCTCTATGCCTATCAATTTAGAATCCTAAACCACTAATCAATATTGAGTTTATCCTTTGGATTTAAATATCTGTAAACTATCCCCAAGTGGTGCAGATTTTGTTGCACATAGGTCATGCACCCAAACCACATACAATTCTCTAAACTTGGGAGGTTGGTTTGTTGTTGAAGGATGGATCAAACCATCCCTCCTTGATAGTGTTCTAGACAATGATCTCATCGATGGAACTCAAATTCAATTGAAATCTATGACATTGGGTAGCTATATAGTCGCAAAAGATGGAGGCAGGAACTCCTTTTAACAGACGTCTTTGGAGAATTCTTTCAATAATTTTTTGTGCATTCTGAAACCCGAGTGATACATGAAAATCCATTCCAACTGTTGCCATTTTTTCATTTTTGAATCTAAACTCAAAACTAGATTTTCAAAATTTGATCCCTCTGCTATTTTCATAGATTTTGTAAGATGATCCCTATTTTCATTTTGTCTCCCCCAGTGTAGGAATATGTTGAGTGTTTTACATACTAACAACATATTGATAGCCAAAATACTTGTTTAGATAGTTAGTAGATGGAGTAGATGCTTGCATGGGTTGGTTAAATTCTTGAGTAGTTGATTTTATCATGAAATTCTCTCTTTGTTTCGATTGGGTGGATTCTTGAGTTGCAGCTTCTAAACAAAATTGTTGATTCCTGTCTATCACTTGATCAAGATGTTGGGAGGTCTTCATTGTAATCATGTCTTGTGTATTTTGAATTGTTGTTTCTTGAGTTGGTAGTTTATGAATAGGCAAGTCTTGAGTGTCTGATATACTAACAATAGAATGAATTCCATCCAAAAATTATATGAGAAGTAAATGTGTTTTCCTTAAAACTTACATGGGATCCTGATATGGATCTCTTGTTGCTTTTCCATAAAGGTTTTTTTTTTCAGCTAGTGATTTGTGTTGTATGCTTGAGATATTTATTAACTTTTGAATGGAAATTTTCTTAGATAAAAGAGTCTTAATTTCAATAGTTAAGTAATTGCATCAGATCTAAGAGAGGAAATTTAGGAAGGAGGTAAATAAATGAACTGTGAAATTTCTTGTTTCTCAATGAAGAGAATTCAAAAGCAAAATCAACCATTACCTAATCAAATTTAAAAAATGCAAGTCTGCATTGGGGCTTGTTCAGTGCATGATGTTAGCAATATTTATTTATTTATTTGTTATTGATAGAGATCACATCAATCTCTCAAAGTATGGGCATCGACACCATGTAAAAAATTTCATTTTCGTTATCCAAAAATATTGTATATCATAGTTGGCATACAAATATAAAACTAAATCATAAATTTAAGATAGAACTATGACCTTTGCACTAGGCCTGCATATTTATCTCACACACTTATATTGTTGGTGTAAGATGGCGGATGTTTCTTGTGGTGCAAGCTATCTTTGTTTCATTCATTGAAAATCTTAAACCAAGTAGATAATGTACTTGATTTGTTTGAAGCATATCTTGTGAGTTTGAACAAGTGGATAGGATTTGGTACTTGCTTAAGATGTGAAGTTATTCCTCCAATAGTGGATTGATGGGATCTCAATTTGAATGATAAGTTAATTTCCTTTTGTTTGTTTTCAAAATAAATATCTTTCTCACGAGATTTTGTTATGTGAAAAGGAGTAACATTTATGAAGAAAGCAATTTGTCTTTCTGAGTTTGGTGGCAAATCATAAAGCAAGAATAAAATCTGATTTGAATAACTATTATTTGCAAGTTGAAAATGGGTTTAGGAGGAAAGTGTTTAACAAGTTTTTTTTTAGTAACTGTCGAACTAAATTTTTATTTCCCAAAACACTTATTCCCAAAGATTGTTTTCTTGTTTTGACAAGTTTATACATTCATCATGTTTTGAAACTATATTCATTATGTTAAGTTATCAATGAATCCTCAAAATATCATACTTCGATTATTTATGGTAAGTTTTGTATTGTTTATAGGTTTACATCGGTGGCATGGGAATTGGACATCAAACTTAAGCAAAAGGAAGAAGAGTGGAGTTGAAAACAATTGGACATTAGACTTGAAAAAAAACATTTTTTAATGCTTGTTGTTATAATCTAGGGCTTCCATTTTTTTCTCTTGTTTTTTGTTTTAAGACAACTCACTTGATCTTTTGGGATTAAAATTAACCCCCAATTCAAGCTTTGTCAAATTTGGATTAAAATTGAACTCAGAAACTCACTAGAATTTGGATTTTGGGATAAAATTGAACAATTAATTTCATACATGGATTTTGGTGCTTACAAAAAACTCACCATTGCTTTGGGGATTAAAACGAACTTGTGCTCTCATTTTTTTGTAATATTTTTCTCAATTCATGTCATTCAAATGCATATGAACTTCTCTCGCACTTCACAGTGATCTTGAGAATAAAAAGCGTCCTAGTGACATTAAATACCTAAAACATTACCTACACACTTTAATTTGGGAATTTTAAAATTGAACAAATCTTGTGAGTGTCAGTGGAGTACATCACGAGTGTTATCTCTTTGTTTGTCAACAAATATCAATATAACTAAGGATGTAATTTATCACTTTTGTTTATCCATAGAGGGCTTGCCTGGTGGGAAAAAGTAATCACCCTAGGGAATGACCTAGCCAATAACATGCTAAAGCCAAGAAACTTCCAACCGGTATATAAGTGTGGGTACTCGAGGAAAGTTCATGTATTATGAGGATCATTCTAATAAGAAGGGAAACAATGGTATCTTTCTGCATGGATGGTCCCCCACAAATGGATTGCCTGCATTAAAACCCCTTGTTTAGAAATGCCAAAATTCTTATCTATTTGTTGGTACAAGAACGGTCATTGTGAAGCTGCCCCACATTCTTACGAATCTTAGTAGAGATGAGAAGTATTCTATGAGAGATTCATGGGTATTGATGCTTCATTGATCTAAGTAGTGAGTGCACTATAAGGGGGAGCCTGTGTGGTCAAGCATCTAATCATTTGATAAGAGTAAGCATAGTTTGATTTACCTAAGTGGGAACCTAACAAATACTATCTTTTCATCCTAGGATTGTTCATATTCTTGGAATCAAAACACTTTTCTTGGATCCAAAACATTTGAAAAAATTCACAAAACCCTCAAAATTTCAAACCCTTTAGGGGGAACAAATACCTTTGATGAATCCAAGTGCTCTTGCTTGCCCTAAGGATTTCATCTTTAGAGGCTTCTAAGTATTTGGATTTATATCATCATTTTTTCTCACTAAAGTCAACATTAGGAAACTTTTTCGTTAATTTTCTTCATTCTCACATAACAGACTTTGTGGGATGAGAAGAATTTAGGACATTAGACATGTCTAGTTTGAAAAATCTAATCAAGATTTTTTTGTGGTAAACAAAATTCATTAAGCAAATCTAAGAAACAATTGAACCACGCACATGTGTTCTTCCAAATGATTTCTTGAAAGATAAAAATCCAAAAACCCAAGTTCAAAAGTCTTAGTCCAAAAGCTAATGAAGAATGTCTTTCAAGGCTTCATGAAGTTAGAGAAAGGTTGGTTTACAATTTTTACAAGAAAGCTTCAAGGAACAATCCTAACTTGTATGAGTTTTATTGCCAACAAAATCCAAGTCTCTTTCAAAGGTTTCCATTTCTTACTGTGAAGCCTTAATGTTCATCCTATTCTAAAGATGCAAAACAACTATTATTCAATAAGGGAAGAACACAAAGGTACACATCAAGATTAGCCTAAGGAATGATAACACAAAGAAATAAGATAAAAAAATATAACAAATGCCTATACCTTCTTTGCTATTGAAATACCTTGGTTGGCCCTTGATGTTGTATGCTTGTATTCTCTTTAGATGGACAAATGCAAGATGAATAATGTGATGTTTTGATGAAGCTACAATGGAAAAATGCAATGCTAATACTAATGGCTAAATGCCTAAGATGATGCTTGCAAATTGAGTGGGAAATTTTGTAGCATATGGATGCAAAATTACTAAGTTTCCTCAATGAGAGAAAAGAGGGGAGTATTTATAGAGGGATTTAAATTCTCTAGAGAATTCAACGGTTGAGATTAAACCAACAAGGTCAAGATGGAGAGCTATGGTGAGTTGAGGGCTCACAAGCCCTCACATCTTGACATGTAGAGTGCGAGATAGCCTAGGATGAGATGATGTGGTAGTGAGGCGGAAGGGAGGTACGTGATGTGGAGGAAGGACAAGTACCTAGTAAGTACCTAGAGGGATGAGAATTTTTCCTCAAAAATGAACTTTTTGTCCCCAAATGAAAGTGAAAAAGACATTTTCAGAATTTTAGAATTCCTCAAAAATCTCCATGGGGAATGAGAAGGTGGTTGGTGAAATAAATTTGAATTAAAAATTCACATGCTTGAGATAATCTTATGGATAAGAGGGGGTTTTCAAAAGGGTGGGAATTTTTCACATGTGAGTGATGTGACAAGTCTAATGTTCTAGAAGTTGCATGGGGATAAGATAAGCCTTGGAAGGATAAAATGTGAGTTAAAAATTCACATGGGGAAGAGAGGGACTTAGGGTGAATAAAAGTGAATTAAAAATTCACAGGGGAAAGAGGGTCAAGGCTAAGAAAGGAAAATGAAAAGGTTGACTAAAAAAGGCATGCTAAATGTGGCTAATGACCTTGATTAAGGTTGTGCAAACAAAATATTAGGATCATTAATGAAATATTGGAAGCAAGTGGGAGATTATGGAGGATGTGAAACTAATCTTAATTAAGTGGTGCACATCTTAATCATGGATTAATTAATTTAATCTAGATTAAAAGAGGGTCATGGAGAATGTGAAAAGGAGAGAAATTGAGGAATTAAAAAATTGATTTTAATGAAAAAGGTCAAGTGACTAAATTAAATAAATTGACATATTTATTTAATTTAGAGAAGAAAAGTTGTAAGGTAAAGTATTTAACTATTCAATTAGATAATTTATGAACCTTAGGCAAAAAATGAAATATTGATTAATTAAATTATTTAATTATTATTAACGAAATAGATGAATAGAGTAGACGATTTTGACCATGTGGAAGTGGTCAAATTTAGATGTCTATAATTTTCCCCTCTTCAAAATATTGTTAGAATAACAGTGTTTTGAAGAAAAGAAAATGCAGATAACGTTATAGAATAAGTAACCAAAAAAATGACCCATCATAAGGAGAGGTACATGAGCTGCCCAAATGGAGGGGGAGTGGCTAAAGATGCCCCAATCTTGCAAGGGAATGACTATGACAGAGAAAATAGAGAAATGGGTAGGGTATGCCCCCTCGAGAGGGAAATTGGGGAATAGAGAGGGGTCTTGGGAGACTTCTCGATATGAGGAAATGGAGGGTATAGTTGGAAAGAGCTCAAAAAATCAAGCAGGTTTTCCTTTTGAATGAAGTCAAATGAACGAATGGTTTGCAAATGGCAGCCTCGGGAAGGTAGGGTATTAGTTAGAGGAGAAAAAGGGTAAACAAGAGGTAAAAAATAAAATAATAATAATACCCCTTATTTTAAAAAGGATAAATATAAGGTAATTTTAGAAATTACCTCACCTCATTTGAACTGTAGCAGTTGAGAGAAGAGGAGAAGAAAGAAAAAAGACAAAGAGCAATGATGTCATAGGATTATGATTCTGACATCATCCACAAGGTAGACAAGGTGCAAAGATTCACAAATCATTGTGCAGTGCCCCACTAGGTTAGCAACAAAACCCTTCGTGTGTATTTTAAACATTTGGAACATGTTTTAAATTTTTCTACGCAAAATTTTAAAAGTGGGTTTTATTATTGGGATAGGGAAGAGAAAAAATGGGTAGGGGCTAGAATTTGAGGCTTGTGGCCAGCTAGACAAATACGGGGGGTAGAGAGAGATGGTGTTATCCCGAGAGGGGAAAATTTGTCCCACTATGGAGTGGTGTTGCCCTGAATTGGGACAAGATGCCCCATAGCGGTGCGCGTCTACCCCAGCATAGGGCGGGTCCGCCCTAACCTGATGCAATTTTTCCCAATGGGTCGGGTGTATCCATGCTGATGTAGGGCTAGTCCACCCTGGACTAAGCAATTCTGCCCCACGGGCTAGGCGTACCCACCCTGGCCCAGGGAAGGTTTGTCCCACAAGCCGGGCGTATCCACCCCAGCCCAGGGGGGTCCACCTCGCAAGCTGGGGGCAGATCCACCCCGGTCTAGGGTAGAGTCACCTTGACTTGGAGTAGGTCCACCCCATGAGCAAGGGCAGATTCACCCCAATCCAAGGCAGAGCCACCCCATCTTGGGGTAGGTCACCCCAGTCTGGGGGTAGAGCCACCCCACTGCAGGGTGGGCCATTGTTTGACGAGGGCAAGTCAACCCTAGTTCAGGGTGAAGTGGGGAGGGAGGAGGGAGACAAACAAAGAGGTAACAAAAATAAAAGGATATTGTCCCGGGGTTCGGAAGGAAATTGATAGGTTAATTATTATGGATGCAGAGCTTCAAGTGATTGCAGACACATGAGCGACATTCAGAGGTACTGGTGGAAACCACTGCAACCATGACTGGAGTAGACCACACAACACTAGAGCATGCATGATTATTGCATTTTGTACACTTTCCAATGATGAGGGCTCATAGAGCAATGTTGGTGACACTAATAGAGAGATGGAATTTTGCTACATTGACCTTCCATCTTCCGACAGGGGAGATGACAGTGACATTGGAGGATATATTGCGCATCCTAAGACTGCCCATAGCGGGGGGGGATAGTGAGTGAGGTGGTATCCAGAGGAGCAGAGTTATATCACACAATCTTCATGTTATTTGGATGAGATGATTTTCCCATATAGAAGGGGAAGTTGGATGTGGACAAATGTTTTTCATTGGGGGTACCACCCTTACTATTGTTTCTATGCAATTTGATTAGTGGTATATTGTTGATGAACCATCGCAGATGGTTTTGTAGTCTACGGTTTATGGAGGTGATTTGACTTATTGTCGATTAGCGAGACGGACAATTCTCATGGGGATCATGTGTATTAACATAGTTATACAGAGATATCCATGTGATTTGCTATCAACAGTCGCTGAGTGTAACACACATGACTCTATTACAGGTTTGGGCATGGGAGCACATTATGGTCACGAGGCCATTAGTGGTGAGAGAGGACAAGAGGATGATAGGGAGCCTATTGCTTGGGGGTATAGGGTGGCTAGGGGCTGGGTTTTCTGGTACGAGATGCAGGGAGATATGGATGGATGGAGGAGAGTGTTGGATGGCTTGCATGAGGCAGACATGGTATGGTGCCCATATATGTATCATCGGTTTAGGGGATGGAGGGAGGAGGAGATACATCAGGGTCATTTTATGATTAGATATATCTTGATTGGGAGCCAACCTTGCATGGTGGAGGCTCATCGACCAGATAGAGTGGTGAGGCAGTTTGGGTAGATACAACATATTCTGGCAGCACCTAGCATTTTTTTTAGCTCACCAGAGAGTGGCCATGGGGAGGCGTTATTTCACCTAGGGCAGCTAGAGAAAAAAGGGTGATGGCAGGTTAGGTGCCCTACCTAGGGAGGGAAATTGGGGCTAAGGATCCAAAAGTTGATGGTATGCCAAGTGGTTATGCAACCACCATTGGGAGAGGATTACACTTGTGGTGCCTATTGTGGGAGCCATAGGGTTCGGATCAAAGGTCAAGCGACGGTTGGCTAGGGAGGGTGGAGATAGGAGGAGACATGAGCAGAGGGGGAAGGATGGAGGCAAGGACAAGTGGCAGTAAGAGGTAGTGGGGGGTATGGGATAGCAGAGGAGAGGAGAGGATGAGGTTTGGGTTGGGGTTGTAGGACAATCGAAGAGGAGGAGGAGGAGGCGATAGCGAAGGAGGGGTGGAGTGATGATGGATGTGGGGGAGGAGATGGAAGTGGCAAGGTGAGAAGGTTAGAGAGGTCTAGGGACATATGCGGTATGATGGGAGGATGGGAGAGGTCCATAGCGAGATGTGGCATGACTAGAGGATGAGAGTGAGCTAGAGGTGGAGATGGTGTGTGAGGTGGAGGGGAGAGTTGTTGGGCAGACAGGAATAGGTAGTAGAGTACGACGGATGAGAGTTTAGGTAAGGGTTGAGAAGGAGGAGCCTGGGGTCATAGGATAATAGGATGGAGTATAGGGGAAGATGGAGGTCAAAGGATATCCAGAGAGGATGGCAGGGAGTAGATGATGGAGGAGGGTCCAACCAGAGATCCAAGTGGAGTAGGAGCCGATTGTGTTAGAGAGAGGGACGAGCGACGATGGAGAGGAGCCAGAGGGGGAGGTGAGGACTGTAGGATAGCCAAGGAGACAGATGAGGGTGGGGAGGAGAGGACAACCGAGGAGGTAGAGATTGATGTGATGGATGTGGAGGTTCGTGTGGAGATTAGCACTATTACTAGTTGCACCAATTGAGGATCTTGTGGTGTGACTGAGGGGGGCCTAGGTAAGGCTACGAGTGATGGAGGAGGAGCTAAGGAGTGCAAAGGCGGAGATGCAGAGAGTGAGGGAGATAGAACAAAGAGAGTTTGATGTTGTTGTGGGTCAGCTAATGGAAGAGGTACATGATGCAAAGAGAGAAAGGGATGAGGTGTGAGTAGAGATGGAGGGATTATGGGTTGAGCTAGCTAGAGTGACCTGGGATCGAGATAGGTTACAGGTGGCGATGACCGTATCATAGATGCGAGGACATCTCGAGCCCGAAGGGAGAGCAGAGCATCTCATTAGAGTGTCTTCAGTGTGATGAGAGGGTACAGATGGTAGGACTTTTAGGGAAGAGTACAAAGCTTTAGAAGAGGGTATCTACTATAGAGACATCCCTAGAGGAGGAAAGAGTGAGGGTTGAGGTAGTAGAAGCCCAACTAGAGACGGTGTAGAGGGAGAGAGACACAATGCATGCAAATGTGTAGGCCCTCCAAGAGGAGAGAGATAGTGCACAAAGATAGGTTCAAGTGATTCAAGGGGAGAGAGATGATGCATAGAGATAGGTGAAAATATTATAGGGGCAGAGGATGTGGCAGTGGCTCGAGCAGAGAGTGTTGAGAGAGATACAACATAGATTTAGTCATAGGTAGTGCAAGGTGATTGGGATGGTACAAAGTTACACATATAGGAATTGCAAGAATAGTTAGAGGTTGCACAAGCAGAGAGGGTTGGCATAGGAGGCATGAGAGCAAGAGTGGCAAGCTATTAGCAAAGATTGGGATAGATACAAGCATGAGAAGAATGTTGCTAGATATCAGGCTAGGTAGAGAGATGATTACATGTAGGAGGCAACCTATTTAAGGTGTTCTTATGAGCAGGCAGTTCTAGATTCAGCGTAGCACACAACATGCTATGCCAGGCAAGTACCTCAGATTTCGGCATCGTCCTAGTCTTTAGGGACATGCACCAAAGGGTATAGTGACCTTCAGCCAACTCCTCCTCACTATGGTGGTTATCAAGGGACTCCTAGTTGTGATTATTAGGGGACTCCGACACACAAAGGACCAATGCCTGATTCTCCTCAGAGATCAGACGTGGAGAACTCATAGTAGATAAGGCATAGAGAAGGTGATAGGATATAGATTTTTTGACAGGTACAGGAGGGAGACTTAGTACAGATCGACAGGGAGCGGATGTGATCTACATCCTTGGATTGTGTTTTGTATGTGAGGATATATGCAAGTGATATATATATGATTATGTTTTATTATGATGAGATGGTCATTGTATGATTTTTATTATGATATGTGATAGTCCGCATTCACACTATGCCTTATGTTTATCTGATGGATGATTTATGCTTATGTGGATGATTTGATTATGTATGATGTTGATGATTTATTGACGCATTCATGGATGATGTTGATAATTTATTTATGTTAATGCTATTGTGTATATGATGTAATTATTATGGACCTAACAATGTGTTTGCAGATGGTGATGCATGTAATGTATAAATGTGATTATGGAAATGTATGGATAAAAATGAACCTAAAATACTTAACCTAATTATTTTAGGATGCATATCAGATAAAATATAATGAACTTACTCAATATGGATGGAAAATGAATTTACACATGAAATGCAATGCAAACACAAGTATCAATGATGACTACCCTGGGAATTTAGTTAGATGATAGGTGTATTGTGGGTGTGATACTGCACATGTCAAGAACCATTAGTATTCTAAGTAGAAAAAAATTAGAAAGGAATCAAAGTTTGCACAACCAAAATCATGAGTCGTAGGTTAGGAACGGGGATGGATGAAGGGGACATGCAATGAAATGAAATGCAATATGAATGCACTTTGCCATATTTTGGAGCATTTATTGTTGCTATAGAATAAGACACCAACCACCATGGTAGATAAAACCAAGGCAAATTAGTGTCTAATGTAGGAAACAAATATAGAAAACAAGGTTATCCCAATAACCCAAAGTAACAAAGACTTTGGTCGAGCCAGGCATTGGGATAACCACAAGCACAAAGGGATGTCCCCACATAACATAGGATCCGAGGGGAATCCCAGTGGGCACCATATAGGACAACCCAATAGACAACAACGATAAACGATCAAGAGATGCCCCTATGTTGACTAGGCAAAACACACCATAATATGATGGATCATGGAAATCTTGACTAGTTATAAGAGGGATCACAAACAATAAACAAAATCCAAAAGCATCAAAATATCACAATCAAATTCAAAAATCCTTTGCCATAAGATCACAAGGATGGATGGGGTTAATGTGGTTTGTTAGGAAGGATGCATCCTGTTGAGACCGATGATGGATACTAAACTAAAATGACCTAGATGATGCAGGATTTTTGTCATCCATTAGATATTTTGACACTAGAGGATCATTTTTGTGAAGAACTAGCGATAATAGGAGCATACTTGACAAGATGAAAAGAAAACAAGATGACAAGACGAGAGGACTGACACACCCTAAAGACCTAGGGGCTCGGGGGTTGATCAAAGATTAGCCTTGCCTACATGAAAGTGAAAAGCCCTCGTAGTTCAAGAAAAAACCATGGATAAGAGTAGAAAGGGGACTAATGGAAACTGATGGATGACCAAGATAGACAAAAGCACCGAGGGTGGATCAAAAGATCAACTTTGCCTACGTGGAAGCACAAGGGCAATGTAGTTCAGAAAAGATAAAGGATTACTGACTATAGAAAAAAGCGAAAAGGGGATGATGAGGATGGATGACAGAAAACCATCACAAGATGGTTAAAATTCCATGAGGGTGAATCAAATGATCAACCTTTCCTACATGAAAGCGTAGGGGCAACGTAGTTTGACCAAGGACAAAAGAAGACTAACATGGCTGGAATCTACGTGGAGACCGACACGATGAAGGATCCTAGATGAAGACAGACCGAGATAACTAAAAAGAGGACACAAGCACAACTCAATATTATGGGTAGCATACAATTGTCCAATTCTCAATCAAAAGATACCAAGTGGCCAAGGTCATGATGAGGATGAAGTGATGGTATAGGATTGGATGTAAGGATAGGATGACTGGACTCATGTAGTAACCAGGACGTAAGGTAGATAATGATTAAGCCCTCTACAGTTGATGCTCGTTACTAGGTTTTCACCAACCGTACCTATCCAAGGTGCCACCGAGGGTGGTTTTCACCATAAGATGAATTATCTTTCTGATTTTATTTATTTATTTTGTATTTTTGTTTATTTTATTTTTTTGTATTTTGCTAGCAGGATAGGATATCTCAACAAATCTAAATGTAGAACCTTTTTAGGTGCATGATTTTAATAGGCTCCTATAGGGGCTCTCCTTCAAGAGTGATGATTTTTTATGCCCCACATCCATACTTTGCGATGATGATATAGGGACCCAACCAATTTTCTTCAAACTTTCCTTTCATATCATGGTCTTGATGGGTGCATTGAATTTCTTTAAGGACAAGGTCACCAACATTAAAATGATGGGGATGAACCTTCTTGTTGTAGCTATGTTTGAGATGATTTTGATAATCTTGAAGGTGATAGTAGGCTTTAATCCCTCTTTCATCTAATAACTCCATTTGGCTGAGTCTAGCAACTTGAGTGTCTTCCTCAGTGATGAGATTCTTCAATGAGATTCTTAGTGATGGGATTTTGGCCTCAATCAGAAAGATAGCTTCAACACCACAAACAAGAGAATAGGTGGTGGCACTGGTAGGGGTACATATGGAGGTTTGATATGCCCAGAGGGAAAGGTAGATTTGTAGGTGCCAATCATGGCTAGTATTATTGATGACCTTTTTGAGGATGCAGATGAGGGTCTTTTTTGTTGCTTCTGCTTGACCATTACCCTGGGGGTAATAGGGTGTGGACCAATGATGTTGTTTATGAAAAGTCTCACAAAGGTGCTTCATGGCTTGGTTTTTGAAAGGATTTCCATTATCGAAAATGATGGTGGATGGTATGCCATATCAGGAGAGGATGTGGTAGAGAATGAACTTGGAAATTTGAGTACGTGTAATTTATGAGAGTGGCATTGCTTCCACCCACTTAGTAAAGTACTTGGTTGCGGTAATGATAAATGTATGACCATTAGAGGATGGGGGATAGATTTTTCTGATTAAGTTGAAACCCCACTGAGAGAAGGGCCATGGTGCCACCAAAGGCTGCAAGTCATGTGCTAGGGTGTGAATCAGATCTGCATGTTGCTGACATGGAAGACATTTCTTTACAAAATTGGAGCTTTCATGTTCTACTGTAGGCCAATAATATCCAGCTCGAAGAATCCTTTTAGCTAGAGCCATACCATTTGAATGGGCTCCATAAATACCACTGTGTACTTTCATTAGTACAGTATGGGCTTTAGTCTCATCGAGACATCTAAGGAGGGTTCCATCATACCCATGATGATAAAGCATATCACCAACAATGATATATTGAGATGATCATTGGATAAAGGATTTACATTGGTTTCATGTAAGGTTCAGGGGTAGAATGTTATCGTGAAGATAAGCATAGATATCTTGATACCAACACTACTGAATTTGACTCCAATTTTTGACAACAATTTGTTGGAATTTCGATGATCTTTTGTCGATATACTGATGAATCACATAAATCATTGTCATCGCTCAATTTTCATTGATATTCAGATGATATTTAACGCATCGAACTCATGACACCTGTTCATCAGAACATCGACGGAAACTTCATCGATCGAGCGATGAACAGTAACTAGAACACAAGCAGCATACCTTTGACAAAGCGTTGGATCAGTGACAGAAGTTCATCAGAAATGTCAAAATCATTTCATTGATCTATCGACGAAAAGTAGCTAGAACACAAGCGACATACCTTACCCAAAGTGTCACATTAACAATAGAAGTTCGTTGCCATTACGATGAAAGGTTTGACATATTGCAAATATCGGTGAGAGATCAAGACTGTTACCGTGATCAAAATTGCCTGAGAAGATAGATCAGGAGGATTGGTCTATGGTCTCATCAATGAATATATATACCATCAGAGTAATTTTTGAATGTTTACCTAACCCGCTATGTCATGTCGACAAGATTACATCAGTAGGAGTATTGGTGACATAATTTAGATCGAAATAATGACAATAGTTTGTCAACCTTACGATGAAATAGGCAAGTCATTACAATGAAAGTTTGTTGGATGCATTGCAAATTCATCAGACACTTTTGAAGGTTCATTGAAAATTCGATGGAACAATGCAATTTTAAAAAACAAAAAACTATTCGTTCAAATGTAGGCATATCGGTGAAAGATCAAGACCGTTACAGTGATCATAATTGTTTGAGAAGATATATCAAGAGGACAAGCCTATGATCTCAGTGATGAAGTTTCATCGGCGAGATACTCATCTTGCCTCATTGGTGAAGCATGACGGAAGCATATCGCTAAGACATATACCATCAGAGTAAGTTTTGAATGTCTACCTGATCCGCTATGTCACACCGATAAGATTACATTGGTTGGAGTCTTGGTGACATACTTCAGATCGAAATAATGACAACAGTTCATCGAAATCGCGAAGAAATAGGCAAGTCATTACGACAAAATTTCATCGGATGTATTGCAAATTCATTGGAAACTTATGGAGGTTCGTGTAAAATTCAACAAAACAAAGCAATTTAAAGAAAAACTATTCTTTCAAATTTAGGCATATCGGTGAAAGATCAAGAATGTTACAATGATCAGAATTGCCTGAGAAGATATATCTCGAGGGTTGGCCTGTGGTCTCAGCGATGAAGTTTCATCAGTGAGATACTCATTTTGTCTCATTAATGAAGCATGAGGGAAGCATATCGGCAAGACATATACCATCGAAGTAAGTTATGAATATCCACCCAACCCGCTATGTGACATCGATAAGATTACATCGGTAGGAATCTTGGCGATATACTTGAGATCAAAAGAATAATCATCAGGGAGACTCACCACTTCAGGGAAACTACAAAATATCCTAGCAATACATGATATCTTTTTGATGAAGATACAAATGGATCAAAATACTTATCAGGGTGACTCTGGGGGATATTTTAAAGTAGTTGGAGGCTCCAAAGTGCATCCATAGGGATAATGACAGGACATAAGGATAGGTCAATCAAAGAGAGAAATTTGATGTGCCAAGACCATGAGCATTTAAAAGCAGTAGTAAAAGACAAGATGGATTGTCATCAATGCTCAGATATAAAGGATAGATTGGAAGACTTCATTATGAAAATTTAGATCACAATATGATTAACCCTATTTTGACAAATGCAATGACATTAGTGTCAAGAGTTAAGAGACCATTAAAATTTTCATTTCAATAAATTATTGTATGCATTGACTAATTTGTTACAAGGTAGAAAAGGAACAGTCATATGACTCTTTAAAATATCAAAAAACATGTCAGTTGTTGTGTTTAATTAGGCTTAAAGAGGCAGGGATTTATCATATTTTGCATGCATCTGTAGTCCAAGCTCCAGGTCTACATTATTTGGTTACTATGTATGAGAAATGAGCAATGAATAATTGTAGAATATGGAAGCTATGAATCATATTATGATGGCCACATTTGATTTTGATCAACAATTAGAGAAAAATATAAAACTTATGATGAGTCATGAGATCAAGGGGACTGTCATGGATAGCAAGCACAACCTACGAACTGGATTCTAATTTTGCTAAAAAATAAAAAATCAAACTAGTAAATATTAAACTACACACTAGAATCTAATTTTGTGGAAAATGAGAAATTTGGTGAGAAAAAGAAACCAGTCAACCCTATTAGAGAAGAATAATTTTATGAATTGATGTAAGGAAAACATTATTGTAAACACAATATGTATAGAAGAATTCAAGAATATGAATGTAAAGTAAAATGGATATTAGCAAAACATAAATGTAAATAAAATTAGTGTGAGAAGAAAATGAATCTAAATTGGTCTTGAACAAATAAAATCATAACCAATTAGCATTAAATTATACTAACCTTGTACTCATTGCCATTGTCAATCTTGAAGGTTACTTTGATGTCTTATGCAGAAACTCTCTGGCCACGATGCAAGAGAAGGTAGGAAAACCAAGCGTATATCGATGACTTCCTAACAATCAAAAAGAAACAAGCAACCAGTCAACCTTATTAGAACAAAATAATCTTATGAATTCATCTAAGGAAAACATTATTGTAAACACAATATGTATAGAAGAATATGAATGTAAAGGAAAATGGATATTAGCAAAACATAAATGTAAATAAAAATAGTGTGAGTAGAAAATGAATCTAAATTGGTCTTGAACAAATAAAATCATACCCAATTAGCATTAAGTTATATTGACCTTGTACTCATTGCCAATGCCAATCTTCAATGTTACTTTGATGCCTTCTGAAGAAACTCTCTGACCACAAGGAAAGAGAAGGTGGGAAAACCAAGTGTATATTGATGACTTCCTGACAATCAAAAATAAAAAAACAACTAGTCAACCCTATTAGAACAAAATAATCTTATGAATTGATCTAAGGAAAACATTATTGTAAACACAATATGTATAGAAGAATTCAAGAATATGAATGTAAAGGAAAATGTATATTAGCAAAACATAAATGTAAATAAAAGTAGTGTGAGCAGAAAATGAATCTAAATTGATCTTGAACAAATAAAATCATACCCAATTAGCATTAAGTTATACTGACCTTGTACTCATTGCCATTGCCAATCTTTAAGGTTACTTTGATGCCTTTTGCAGAAACTCTCTGGCCACGAGGCAAGAGAAGGCGAGAAAACCAAGTGTATATTGACAACTTCCTAACAATCAAAAAGAAACAAGCAACCAATCAACCCTATTAGAACAGAATAATCTTATGAATTGATCTAAGGAAAACATTATTGTAAACACAATATGTATAGAAGAATATAAATGAAAATGAAAATGGATATTAGCAAAACATAAATGTAAATAAAAGTAGTGTGAGCAAAAAATGAATCTAAATTGGTCTTGAACAAATAAAATCATACCCAATTAGCATTAAGTTATATTGACCTTGTACCATTTTCATTGTCAATCTTGAAGGTTACTTTGATGCCTTTTGTAGAAACTCTCTGGCCATGAGGAAAGAGAAGGCGGGAAAATCAGGTGTATATTGACGACTTCCTGATAATAAAAAGGAAACAAGAAACTAGTCAAACCTATTAGAACAAAATAATCTTATGAATTCATCTAAGGAAAACATTATTGTAAACACAATATGTATAGAAGAATATGAATGTAAAGGAAAATGGATATTAGCAAAACATAAATGTAAATAAAAGTAGTGTGAACAGAAAATGAATCTAAATTGGTCTCGAACAAATAAAATCATACCCAATTAGCATTAAGTTATACTGACCTTGTACTCATTGCCATTGCCAATCTTCAAGGTTACTTTGATGCCTTATGCAGAAACTCTCCGACCATGAGGCAAGAAAAGGCGGGAAACCAAGTGTATATTTATGACTTCCTGACAATCAATAAAAAAAAAGCAACCAGTCAACCCTATTAGAACAAAATAGTCTTATGAATTCATCTAAGGAAAACATTATTCTAAACACAATATCTCTAGAAGAATTCAAGAATATGAATGTAAAGGAAAATGGATATTAGCAAAACATAAATGTAAATAAAAGTAGTGTGAGCGGAAAATGAATCTAAACTGGTCTTGAACAAATAAAATCATACCCAATTAGCATTAAGTTATACTAACCTTTTACTCATTTCCATTGCCAATCTTGAAGGTTACTTTGATGCCTTCTGTAGAAACTCTTTGGCCACGAGGCAAGAGAAGGAGAGAAAACCAAGTGTATATTGACGACTTCCTAAATATCAAAAAGAAACAAGCAACTAGTCAACTGTATTAGAACAAGATAATCTTATGAATTGATATAAGGAAAACATTATTGTACACACAATATGTATAGAAGAATATGAATGTAAATGAAAATGGATATTAGCAAAACATAAATGTAAATAAAAATAGTGTGAGTAGAAAATGAATCTAAATCAGTCTTGAACAAATAAAATCATACCCAATTAGCATTAAGCTATATTGACCTTGTACTCATTGTCATTTCCAATCTTGAAGTTTACTTTGATGCCTTCTGTAGAAAATCTCTGGCCATGAGGCAAGAGAAGGTAGGAAAACCAAGTGTATATTGATGACTTCCTAACAATAAAAAATAGAAAAGCAACCAGTCAATCCTATTAGAAAAGAATAATCTTATGAATTGATTTTATTTGTTTTACTATATAATGGATAGTGGATCTAGTTCTCTTGAATTGAGATACTACTAATATGTGTTGACTGGTGATTTTAGACTACTGATATTCTGCTTCAATCTTTATAAGTTACTTTTGTCTTAAATATATTCAAGATAACTCTGCAAAAAAATTCCCTAATCTCTTAGAAATTATGAAAATGATGTTGTTAATACTTCTTCATTTGGATATTTTCTTTCAAAAATTCATACAAAGATATGTAATGCCATATTTGAAACTTACATATTTTAATTTTACTAGTTCTATAATTATAGGATATAATTCCAACAATTGTGAAATGCTTTGCCAATATGTTGGATGAAAGAAGTAAACTATGCAATTGGTAGGTGTAAATCCAAATTCCTTAACCCTTGCCAGCATCCTTCTTGCATGTTCTAAAACATGTGCTTTGGAACAAGGCGTGAAAATCCATCTAAGTATAATGAAAAGGAGAGTTTTGTCAGATATTATATTACAGTAAGTTGAATGAATGTAAGTAGAGAAATTTTTGCATACCTGCAGATGGTACAAAATTTCATGGTTAAGTGGAAGCCTCCCATCAACAAAAAGATCCAAATATTTGTGTATCTATCTCAAACGAGCCTCTAAATCCTTTAGAGCTATCAAATTTTCCACTAACCTGTTATGCACAAAAGTCAAATTTTAGAGACCACTAAAATAAATAAAAAATAGAGCTTTGGAATCAAATCCACACACAACACAATGTTCATAGTGAAAATTTAGCACTTTCTTTCATCTTTGCATATTGGTTTGATGCTTCAAATGATGCATTTCTTATATTGAAAAGTGCATTACCTTATTGAGCTTCTCTTTGTTTTGAGGATAGTTTAATATTATCTACTTAACAGGGCCAAACACATGAATGTGGAAGCTCATTTGCCCCCTCCCCCCCTCACATCACTCTCAATTCCCCATACCTGATCATATAACATTAATCATTCATTCATACATTAATAACATATAATATTCATTCATTCATCCTGTATTAATAACATATAACATTCATTCATTAACATATAACATTCATTTTTTTAGTTTTTACATATAAAAAAAATGGTTGTCATAATATGATTACAATCACTTTTTTTTTGTTTCTTTTTTGCAGCTAAAAAAAGTTGAAGTGGAGTATCATTTTCAAAATCATTTGTCCCCCCTTTAGTTGTTCTAAGCTCTTCTCATGATCTTAATGTATGCCTAGTCATGTACTCACAATGTGGACGCCGCTGCAAGGGGCGATCTGCTGCAATAGCAAAGAAATGTTAAATTGATATGTTTTAATATTATTGTTACAAGTATTTCATTAATTAAAAGAACATTAGAGTGGTGCTCTTTACCTGATGGGGCCACATCATGTTCCTAATATTGTCTTATAGCCTCATGCTCAACATGTTGAACACCCTCTAGATCCTGTTCTGGAGTTGAAACATGAAAGGTTACATTAATTAATACACCAATTGCAATTAAATGTGTTTAAAAGAACATTAGAGTGGTCCTCTTTACCTAATGAAGCCACATCATGTTATTGATCTTGTTTAGCCTGATCATGCTCAACATGTTGATCACACTCTACATTCTCTAAAGTTGAAACACGAAAGGTTATATTGATTAATACACCAAATGAAATTAAATATTTTTAATTGTATTAATCCATACTATGTTTTGTATAGCACATGAATACATCAGGTACCTAAATGCACACCATGCCCTTCATCTACAGGTTGTGCTCCACCCTCACCAGCTTGCATTCGAATGTCATGTGCAGTATGATCATTGCTTATCTATTTAAAAAAAATAGGCACATTATTATGGTGGAAATTAATATTGAATAGATTGCGCAAGTATTCAATTTTAAATATTTACCTACGTGTTGGATGCAGTGGAAGATTGTGTTTTCCCATTCGAGACTCTCAATTGTTCAGCTAAGGCTCCATAGCCTTGTTGGAAGGAAATATTCAGGTCCTCTTCCGTGGGCACTCTATTGAAATCAGATCCCTTCATTTTTGCATAAGATCATGAATTTTGCTTCTATGGTGTGATAAAACCAAAATTGTTTGCAATTTATTATTTGGATGCAATATTTCATTTATTGATACTTACAAATCATGCAGCTAATTTCATATAACCACTAGAGCCAAGTTTGTGTTTCCTGTATTTTTCTAGTCTTTCCTTTTTTGCCTTCCATGTGTCAGGTAGCCTATGAAAAATTTGAAATACGTTAGATTATGTAAAAAGAAATATTAATCAGTATATAATTACATTGTTGATAGTATCACATACCTTCCTTGGCCGGGTGGTGTCTTTCCTTTTTTCTTTCCAGCCTTCTCCTTTCCATCTGACACCAAGTCCTTCCACTCCCTCTCTGGAATCATGGGAGGATGCTCGTACTTTCTGTTCTTCTCTAAATGTGACCTATATTGGTCCCTCACATACTTTAGATAGGTGCTAGCTTTCTTAAGGATCTTGGTTCGGTTGAATTTTTTATCACTGAACAACACAACTAAATGGTTAATGATCTCATCTTTTAAATCTTGATTTTGGGCATTCCACCGTGTACATATGGCGGGCCCGAAGAGCTCCAATGTAACATCACTTAGATGTTTATAAAAAACATCATTTCTTGCAAAATGATCATGGGATGATTAGTCTATAAAGAGTGATCAATAAGTAAATTTCAATTGGATTATATATAATAATAATTAAAACATTTTAAAGTACTTGGCATCTTCTCTATCTTTATGGGAACAAAATCCTTGATCACCACAAATGTGACCAGAAATGTTCCCATACTAGTAATATGGGAAGATCCAGGAAATGATGTTAAAACATCACCAGTACTAGTGGCCTCTACATCCCCAGGTACATGTACTGACACATATAGTGGCATGTGCTCGCTACTAGAGGGTGCATTGGCGAATGCCTACATGGTATGTGTTTTCGACATTTCAGTCAACAATATAGGCACGAATGATGGGTTCGAATGATGTGATGTATGTGCAGGAAGATTAGGATTGACACTTGTACCGACCCCTACTTACCGGGCAACACTTGCAATACCCTGATCATGGACAACAACATGCTGAGGACACAAATAATCCTGTATAAACAACACATATTTTAGTTCATGAAATAAAAGAGTACAAAATATAAAACCATGAATGAACTTATATTATAATTAAATATCTCATGACAACTTACTTTTTTTTATGTGCTCTCTCAGACAATATTTTAACCCTTTCTCTTATCTCATCTATTTGAGGCACTATGAATACCAACTGAAGGATTTCTTCAGTGCATTTTTTTTGGGCCTTCCTCATCATATCCATAGGGTTTGTGGGAAATGCGATGTCATCATCCCATAATAGTGACTGCACCTCCATATGGATGCTCTCCTATATTGGTGGTGCCTTTCGCCAATCAGCCGACTGCAACAATAATATTAAAAACATTATCAAAATTAACCCAATAAACTCATTAAAAAAACATAATAAAAAAATATTTTTCTCATATCTAATTTGTACAATTACAATGAGGTAAACCTGTCGGGTAGAAGCATCTGAAGATGGATCATGATCTGTGCTATGGGTCGGAGCCTTCCTCGTATGATCAATGTCCTACTATGACAAAAATTAAATATAAAAATATTACCGAAATGAAACCAATAGACTTACAAAAAAAAACATAATAATAAAATGGTATATTGGATTCATTAATTGGAGGTTGGGTAAAATGGTATATAGTAAATATCAACCCCATAGTAATTGTTTTTGTATCTATGCGATTCAAATTATAATTGATTAGTAACTCTTCCCCTGTAATTATTGATTTTATCACACATGCGAATACACGGTTTTCCTCTCATTCCTCGAATATGCAATTGGGTTTCTTATTTGTTGACCCAAGTTATGTACTATTTATAAACCATACAATATTCCCTAATGCTTTTGGCCTTCTGTTAATGTACCTAGCCACTCCTTTATTTTGATCCTTATCTTTTAGTTGTATATAATTTGTTGATAGTGCATACCTACACATACTTTGTGTTTATCAAACCAGCTACATCCAAACTTTGCAACTATAACAGGGTCCAACATACTCCATCAATTCAGTAACTTTTTCATAATAGACCTTTATGTCGTCCATGCAAAATAGGCCCAAACCATGTAATGACGATGGTGCTATGCGATATATCCTCTCGTTGACACAAAGATCAATGTTTATTGGAGGAAGTTCCTTGGGTACCCATTGTTTCCATAGATATTTGTACCTCAAGGGCATATTGATGTCACCTATTCTCTCATCATCATAAGAACACGACCCCCCTTCTACAAGAAAAAATTCCATGCGTTTACGGAATTGTCTTCTAATCTTTTGACCTCTAGTTGATCTCCCTCTTTTAGACCTACTACTTGTCTCACTTTCCTCTTCTCTTCCTAAATTTCCCTCGCTCAAGGAAGACAAATCTGACAAATACCTATTTGGTGGTACCTACACTCATAAGGATCTTGGATGAAGTTATTTCATGGTGATCTGATCCTAAGGTGACATTATGATTAATCTATCATTTCATTTCTAGAATTTGACAGGTTCTAAGGTAATCAAGTCTTGATATATTGCAATTTATTATTACTACCATCCAAATGTGTCCATCACAAATTAAATCTACTTAATTTTTTAACTCCCAAACTTTGTAACAAGAGTTAAATGTGACTATGGTCCACTAGTTACACAACCAAGGCCTAAAATGTATTCTCTAATTTTAATCAAAGGACTTTTGATCCTCATTCAAGTAAATAAACTTGAAGGGAAACACCACCAAGTTGTTTATTAGACACCTACATGACTAAAAATAACAAAAAATTTACATTTAATTTCCATATGTCTAAGTGGTTAACGGGGAGGGAGTGTGTACTAGGCCTGGTAAATTCATCATAAGTTTATGCTTTGGTAATAAAAATAATTGAAGTCATCTTAAATCTTCCTATGTCTAATTTCTAGGAGACTTTTGGTATGTTTTAAGGTAGGATGAGTGGTCGAATCAATGTTCTAATTATCTATGACAAGGTTTCAACATATTAAAATAGTGAAATTTAGTGCTCATAGTCATTTGAAACAACAAAATTTTGATTATGTATGATGGTAGGATTTGATAACTTAAAAGAATTGGCTACCCAACAAACTTAAAGTTAAAAGAAACTTTTTCATTTTAAGGGGTTAGCACTTTCTTTCATCTTTGCATATTGGTTTGATGCTTCAAACAATGTATTTCTTATCCCATTTCTATCATATGTATTCCCATCCCATTGAAATTTTTGGAGGAGTTGATACCAAAATTTCATATCAAATACCACGTTCTTGAAGCAATTTTCTATGTTTTTACTATTTTTCTGAAGTTCTTTTGTGTTGTATAGATCTGTACAAGCTTTAAATGCTTTGAGATCATTGATGTAGATAAATATATGTGTTACCTTTAATTTTCATTTGTTTTGAAGTGCTCAATCACTGGTTTATGTGAGAAAACAATCAAATACAGGGATTGCCTTGTTGTGCCTATGTAAGGGTTTGAGGGCTAAATAGAAATGACATCCACCAATCCACCCATTGTCTTAGAACTGTAACTCGATGGATTGGTGTGCATCATGGTATGATAGAGGCTCATTGAATTTATGGGTCTGTTAAAGCAAGAAAATTGGAATTGAATTGATTCCCTAGGGCTGATAGGGGAAATTTTCTTGTGAGTTTGTGGTTGTTAAGTCAGGGTTTATCAACTTGATGGATATCTTGGTAGAGTCATGGTGACACTATTTGATGGTCCAATCTCTACTTCGAAACAAGAATATCTCTAACAACTCTAAGAGCTATAATTGGATGTCATTAAAGGAACCTTCATATGAAGGATCTTCTAATGAAGGACCTTTGAATTAAGGTCTTCATTTGAAGGTCCTGCATGCAAAGGTTCCTTTTATAAAGCATTTTGGACATGAAATATTTTTTTTTAAAAATGCGTTCATTTTAAAGTCTTGACATGGCATCATTTTTTAATGAAGTTTCTTCATTCAAAGGTCGTGACAACATCACCTTCAAATTAAGGTTCTTCATTCAACTGGTATTTTATAATTTTAAATGTGTGATAATAATTTAGGGTTAAAAATAAATCCATTTGAGTCTTTTATAAATGAAAGGACATTTGATGCAATCATATGCCTTGTTAAACTTTTAACTTAATTGTAAGGGCATCATGAATAGTTTGTTGGGGCCATTCAACAATCTTTGATGCAAGGATTGAATTGTCTAGAATGTATCTACTATCAAGAAAGCCAATTTGTTTACCTGTATGACTATATCTCAAGCAATAGGTTTAATTGTGATGGCAATGATATTGACAAGGATTTTGTAATCTAGGTGTTGAGAAGCATAATTGGCCACCATCCTAGGAAATATTCTTCATTCTCACTTTTAGGTGTTAAAATTTAACAATACCTTGATTCATGAAAGAGCCCAATGAGCCTTTCTCCATTTTATCCAAGTACAAATAGTAGTGATCTACTCTTATACGGTTGGACATGATTTAAAGAACTTAGCTAGGAATTATTCATTTAACTTAAGGTTTTCTCATAATGCTATCACTTGAAAATTATGATCAAATTTTTCTATTATGAAGAATTGGTCTATGTTCCTCTAGTAATCACTATAAATGTTTGTAAGGATAAAATGAACAATTGCATCAGGTAGGAGAGAATCAACTTTGAGTTCTTCAAAGATTATATTCCTCTATTCATAATTTTTAAGGGTTGTGTGTGGAGGAGGTTATCACTACCAAGAAGTGAGGAGACCTTTCCTTGAATATGTTTGTGGTGGAGGTATTAAAGAAGAATTGTATGCCTCTATTTCCATTCATTAGATCTAGCTTAGCTTAGCATGTACTTGGGATCCTAACATAACATAAACTTCCATTTGTTTGAGTTTATGTTATGTAAGCATTATTCCATGCTATGTTGAAATATAAGAGGTGGATGAGGCCAAAAGGAAATAACCCTTTTTTAGTTGTACCTTTGAATTTTTTCTTATTGTTTTATGTTTTTAGCAACTTTGTGGACATAATATTTGAGGTAGGTCATACAACAAAGAATAACATGTTCCCACCAACAACCAAGATTTGGGTAGATTATGGGAGTTTTTCCAAGACCTAAGGTTGGTCATTAAAAATGTGAAAGACTAAGCTATTTTTTTTTTTGACTTATCTTATACCATTTTATGAGAATGGGGGTGCCATTGTATGAGAATATCTTTGGAAAATAGGCATGAAAATTGTAGGTTAAAGAGAATGGGGGTGCCAAAGTTATTGTACTCATTGTCCCTTGGTCGTCAATTTTCCCTAAGTGGCCTCAACTTCGTCCTTGGTGCTGGTATTGACCTTGTTTTCACTCCCCCATACTCTTCCTCGGTGCTAGTATTGACCTTGTTTTCACTCCTCCATACTCTTCCCTGGTGCTGGTATTGACCTTGTTTTCACTCCTCTAAAATCTTCTTTGGTGTTGGTATTGACCTTGTTTTAACTCCAAACTCTTCCTTGGTGTTGTTATTGACCTTGTTTTCACTCCTCCATACTCTTCCTTGGTGCTGGTATTGACCTTGTTTTCACTCCTCCATACTCTTCCTCGGCGTTGGTATTGACCTTGTTTTCACTCCTCCAAAATCTTCATCGACACTGGTATTGACCTTGTTTGAACTCCAAACTCTTCCTCAGCACTGGTATTGACCTTTTTTTCACTCCTCCAAACTCTTCCTCAGTGTTGGTATTGACCTTTCACTTCTCCAGTTTGACGAGCTAGAACTTGGTTTCGTTAGCTTTTAGAGTATGATAATTAAATTTAAAATTATGGCGCTGTTTAGAGTAGTGAATATAAAGCAAGCCAAGCCTATTATATCAGTCGTCGATCTTTCACTTTTGGCATATCATCGAACAGTTACCAAAACAAGTTGACATGATCTCCATCATGGCAGCAAGGGCCCACCATATTATGCATTGTCAAAGAAATCCACGTGGCGCTCGCCTATGATATTGTGATCAATAAAGACCTCACAAATTTTGATCACACGATAGCGGGCAACAGTAGATTTCAACCATCAGCAATCATGTTCACTCAACATAGTTGCCAACCTTGTCACTAATCATTGAGCACCTTTTCCATCGTGATTATAACATCCTCATTGATTTGAAACATGTGCATCTTGTAACCACTTTAGTACCCTGCTATATAACATATCAAAACCTGACATATATATTAAAGCACTTTCATCATCCCTTCAACACTGCCAGATGAGACACATGGCACTCACCCGTGATATCGCAATTGATTGATTCTCTATGGTGGGATCATCGTGGGATGGTGGGGAATGACTGCGATCAAACAATGGTTGATCAACGGTCATTAAAATTTATTCCCTACACAATCTAAAACATTTATTAAATTCATAAGGGGACATCACCTAGGTTGATGACAAACAATGGCTTAAGTTGTTTTTAAACATGGGGGCACGGGGCCAACTTAGAATAGGGAAAAATAAAGTCAGGCGAAAGAATTAAAACATTAAATCAAAAGGGGCTTGGCTTAGACGAATTGATGGGCATAAGTTGTTTCAAAACCCCCTCTATAGTAAAAATTAAATGAGCCAAAAAATAAAATATTAAAAATCCAAAGTTTAAAAGAAAAATATTTTATAAAAAGCATAACAACAAATTAGGCATAAACAAACAAAAAATCTATAGGAATAATTTTTATTTAAAAAAATAAAATTATTATAAATAACAAGAAAATAAAAATATAATTTTAACAATAAACAAAATAAATTAGAAGAAAATAAATTAAAGTATATAATATATAAAGAGAAAATAACCAAATAATAAATATGTTTTTAAATTATAACAAATTTAAAAGAGAATAAATTATAAAGAGATTATAAGTATATAAATTATAATTTATAAGTAAACATAAAATTTATAAATTATATGCTTACATATAAGTTATAAATTATAAATTATAAATAATTAATCAAAAAATAAATTGTACGAAAATATAAAATTACAAATAAGAATATATAAAAAAATGCATAAATTTAAAATAAATTAACAAGAAAATTGAAAAGAGATTAAAAACAAACAAAAAATTTAAAAGTAACAAATAACTAGAAATTGCACATTAGTGTGCAATGGGTATGCCGAAATGTCTCAAAAATTGTGTGCAAAAAATGTCTCAATGGAGAAATGGTAAGTTCAAACCAACTATGCATCGACTTACAAAACCTCTGAATTAGGAAAATAATCAAGCTTCATTACTCGAATCATACTAATTTTTCAATAAGAAGAGGGAGAGATAGGGATATAAAGAGGGACAGAAAGAGGGGGGAGATCAAGAGAGGGGTAATGAGATAGAGATAGAGAGGAAGATAGAGATGGAGATGGAGATGGAGATGGAGATGGAGAGAAGGAGAGAAGGAGAGAGGGAGAGAGAGAGAGAGGAGAGAGAGAGAGCCAGAGAATGAGAGAGTGATATATAGAAAGATACATATAGAGATGGGAAGTGATATATAAAGAGAAGTAGAGTGAGGAAGATATATATGGTAGAGAGATTAAAGAAGAAATATGGAGAGATAAAGATAAAGGGGAAAAGAGATATAAATATAGAGTTCTAGGAAGAGTGAGAAGGAGAGAGAGACATGTCTAGAGATAGAGGGAGACAAATAGATAGATAGGGGGTAGGGAGGGAGTGAGTGAGGGAGATATGGGGAGAGATAGAGAGAGGGAGGAAGATAAAGGGAGAGAGATAGGTAGAGGAGGGATATAGAGAAGAGGGGGAAGAGAGGGAGAGAGAAGAAGAAGAGGGAGAGAGATAGCTCAATATATAGAAATGGAAAGGGAGAGGGATAAATATAGATAGAGGATGATATAGAGAGATAGAGAGGGATAGGGAAGGAGAAAGTGAGATAGGGATATAGAGGTAGAGGTAGATATAAAGAAAGATATGCATATGGAGAGAGAGATATGGGGAGAGAGGAAGAGATATCTCAATAGATAGAGAGGAGAGAAGGAGTAATATAGAGATATGGATAGAGGGGTCAAGAGTGAGAGAAAGAGAGAGAGGGATAGAGATAGAGAAGGGGAATAGGGAGTGTTTGTGTATATGAGTAAAAGAGAGAGATAGAGATAGAGATATATATGCATAAATAGAGAGAGAAGCGTAGAAAAATATAGAGAGATGTAGGGGAGAGAGAGGAAGATAAATTGAGAAATAATGAGAAACATAGATATATAGAGGAAGACTGAGATATAAATATAGATAGAGGGTGATATAGAGAGATAGAGAGGGATAGGGAAGGAGAAAGTGAGATAGGGAGATAAAGGTAGAGGTAGAGGTAGAGAAAGATATAGATATGGAGAGAGAGATATGGGGAGAGAGGAATAAATGGCTCAATAGATAGAGAGGAGAGAGGGAGTAATATATAGATATGTATAGAGGGGTCAAGAGTGAGAGAAAGAGAGAGAGGGAGAGAGATAGAGAAGGGTAATAGGGAGTGTTTTTGTACATGAGTGAAAGAGAGAGATAGAAAAAAAATAGATATGCATAAATAAAGAGAAGCATAGACAAAGGAGGAAGATAAATTGAGAAATAATGAGAAACAGAGAGATAGAGAGGAATACTGAGATATAAATATAGATAGAAGGTGATATAGAGAGATAGAGAGGGATAGGGAAGGAAAAAGTGAGATAGGGAGATAGAGGTAGAGGTAGAGGTAGAGAAAGATATGGATATGGAGAGAGAGATATGGGGAGAGAGGAAGAGATAGCTCAATAGATAGAGAGGAGAGAGGGAGTAATATAGAGATATGGATAGAGGGGTCAAGAGTGAGAGAAAGATAGAGAGAGAGGGAGAGATAGAGAAGGTGAATAGGGAGTGTTTGTGTATATGAGTGAAAGAGAGATAGAGTCAGAGATATATATGCATAAATAGAGAGAGAAGTGTAGACAAAGATAGAGAGATATAGGGGAGAGAGAGGAAGATAAATTGAGAAATAATGAGAAACATAGAGATAGAGAGGGAGACTGAGATATAAATATCTCTCTTTCTCTTTCTCTTCTCATATCTTTCTCTCTATAAATATGTCTATCTCTACCTCTCTCTCCATATATATCCCTCTCTACCTCTCTCTCCATATTTCTACCCCTCCATCTCTATCTCTCTTACTCTCTTTTAACATCCCTATGTATCTCCCCCTCTCCCTCTTTTATCTTTGGATATCACTACCTCTATATATGTCTTTGTCTCCTATTTCTCTTTATCTCTCTCACTCTTTCTATGTAAATATCTAATCAAAATTTAGTTTTGAATCTCTATCTCTCTACCTTCTAATTTGGATTTTAGATATATTTTATTATACAAATAAAAATAAAAATTTAAAATATAGTTATTCTATAATTGGTATGAGTTTTCCACAGTCCATGATCCATAACGTTGTAGTATATAGCTTTTGGATTCAATTGTGTAAGTTTTTTTATCAACGCTTCAGATCACACAGTGATCCATGATCACGAAGAGGAAAATGAAATGAGATTGCAGAAAAAGTCTTAATAAAGGGAGAGGGAGAAGAGAAAGGACTACAAAAATTTGAGAAAACAATAAAATAATACCATAAACAAAATAAAAAGAAAGAATTGTATACTAACCTCATGTCCCCATGCGGCTTCTTAACTCTATTTCCTGCTTAAATTTAAGCAACGAGAGTGTTCCCATGCATAAATTTGATTGTTGGGAGAGGATAATTTGGAATATTTTCCTATTTTAAAGGAGTGGCTATTGTTTAGGAATTAAAAATAAGCTGTCGAAAAATTGGGGGGCTGAAAATAAGCAGCAAACTCCTTATCGTGAAAAATGGCATGTGGCTTTACAAATTTTCTTCCCTCCTTTTTATTTACCTCTAATTCCTCCCTCTGAATTTTCCCTCTAAATTTTTCCTATAGTGGTACAATGCAACAAAAAGATACATATTTTCATATTAAAAAATAAATTTTCAGTCTTACTGAAAGTATACATTTTATTACAGTTCTTTGAAATGTAGATATTTCCTTGAATCTACCCATTTTTAAAGAATTTAATTGCAACATAGATTTTTTTTTTTAAATTATTTATAATTGTTTGAACTTTATAACTATTTGAACTATTTTTTATCTTTATTTATAACTATGCAATATAGATAATTAGTGTAAAATTGAATGCAAATTTTACACATCCTTTCTTGTTTTTATAGATTGAGAGAATTATAATAGATCTAAATGTCTTTATTTGTTAATTCTTAGTCAATAATAACATATTTGAATTCCCTGTCAATAATTCTTTGTCAAAATTAATAGAGCAACAAATGGTAATTAAATATAAAAATATACATTTCATAAAAAATTAATGGCAAGGATTGATAGTTAAATATAAGAATATATAGTTGAATTATGTTCTTATTTTAATAGAGGAAAAAACAATTTTAAAAATATAAATTTTAAAAAATATAATTTAAAATGACTGTTTAAAAATAAGCAACAAAATCAAATATACATGGGGACACCAGCTCCACAAATTTATCCTAAAAAAATGAGCAGTGACTGCTAATGAAAATAAGAAATCGAAAAGGACGCCTTCCTTCCAAATTTCACAATCCTCCTATAGTGAAATCCAAACAATTTTCTTCCCCATAAAAAAAATTACAATACATTTAACCATCTATTATTGTTAGCAATCCAATGCATCTCTCTTTTCATATGAGATACTATACAACGCAGAGAAATATTTTCAAGTAAAATCAGGGGCGAAGGAAGCTTAAAGTAAAAAAATAATATAAGAATTTGTTTAAATATAATTTTCTGCCTTGATTAAATTTCTAAAAAAATATGCCTAATGCATTAATAATATATATATATATATATATGTATATATTAACATAAATTATATACATATTAAGTATTATATAAATTTTATGTTTAGATAATAATTATTTAATTCTTTGTTATGAATATTTTTGATACGTAAGGATTATATTGTATTTATACTTATACTTATAGATCCAAAGTACAACCGATTAAACTAATTTCACCAATTCCACCAAGAACCAAAAAACCATATATTATCTGTATGTATCCTCAAAAATACAGGCCATAGCTTTAGACATTCAATAATTTAAATAGTCTACATTTAAACCAATCTAACCAATTTGTGCTTGCATTAACAAAGAAAAAACTAGCTGCTAAAATACTAATGTCATATAGTGCCCTTAACAAAAACTTATTCAGAAATTTGAAGTCTTCAAACTCCTTCCTCCATTCATCGCTATTAGTCACCATTAGTCCAAACCATTTCTTCAAGAAGATGACCGCAACCACTACTATGGCCTGGTGCTTCATCAACCCAATACCTTGAAGGTCCAAGAGAAACATAAAAATCTTCACCGTGTCTTCATCCTTCACCTTCGCCACCTCCAATGTACGTAGACATCCTCACCCTTCCACCACCACCCAACAGTCTGGGTATGAACAATTTCCTCATTAAAGTCCTTGCTTCAATCTTCGAGACCAGATTATCTAGTAGGGAAGCCAAAAAATGAGGAGATATTTGCAAATTATCGCGCCCATACTCTGTTTCCTCCAAAAAAGGAGGACCCAATACCATTTTGACTACAACTAACACCGGAGGCTCATAGTCCAGAAAAATTATTTTCATGCGTTGATCCATTATGAAACAAAATTTTCTCCAATCGTTAGACTTGAGCGAAATGGGGGTGTCTACCCCAAACTAAGCTACACCCGCAACTGAAACCTCTATTAGAAATTTTGAGGACCCAGCCATTCAGCTCCCAACAATAAAAGCTTGACAAAATGATATCCAGACTTCAACCACAACATTGAACTAGAACAAATTCCCACAAAAGTTTGTGCAAGCCTTAAATGAATACTTCTACCCACCGTCGCCAACCTCGCCAACCTCCTTCTCCCACGTGCGAGTTGTTTGAATGCAAGTGAAAGAATGCATGGATTTTAATATTTCCTGTGCCTCGGGAAGATAGATGAGTTGTTTTCCCTGTGCATTCGGTTGATTGATAGGACAAGCCAATTCTCTCATACCGCCAATGGCTTTCCACCCATCACTATTTCCCCTTACAACTCCAACATGGCCATTCATGCCAACATCCTCCACCACCTTGGAGTGTGCCCTCCCTACCTCCCACAATTCTTTCTTATAATTATCTAATCAATAAATATTATTTAATATAATATAATAAATTTATTTCATATTATACATATTTTTATGTAACATAATTATTAGATAAATTTAATATTTATATAATTATCAATTTTTTATTCTAATTATATTATACTATCATTTGCTTTTTGTTTGATATTTATAATATATAAAATTTTAATATATAATTTTTTTTATATAAGATACTTGATTTTTACATAATATAATTAAAATAAGATTAATAATTATTAATATTAATATAAATGCATGTAACTATCTTTTATTCCATTAACAAAAATTACATTTATTTTTATTGAATCTAAAATACTATAAAGGCAAGTACTAGCCACTACGTGGCACTTGTCTCTTATGGATAAAAAAAAAAATTAAAAATTCTAAAAATTTTAAATATAATTTTAATTATTTTTCTAATTTACTTTTTTTATATTTTTTCAAATTATAAAATAAGTAAAAACCATTTAATATATGAACTTAATAAAATGCAAATATTCAAAATAATTTAAATTTCCACTTTTAGCATCTTTCTAATTAACAAAAAAAAAGAAAAACATTTTTATAAATATTTTTTTTTAAATTAAAAAATATATAACTAATATATATAAAACAGGTAAAACCATTCAATATATAAATATTAAAAATAATTTAAATTTTCACTTTTAATCTCTTTCTAATTAACAAAAAAATTGACATTTTTATAATTTAACTTTTCACCTTTTAACACCTATTTAATTAACAAAATTAGATATTTAAATTATGAACATATTTTTTTAAAATTTAAAATATATATATTAAACCAAACTATATCAATTATTTCATACATTCAAATTAACCAATTCAATCCGAGCCTTGAAAAATATGGACAAATTTTAAATTAAATTTATAGAAGTAGATATTTGTTTTCATTTGTTGAAACCTTCATTCAATAAATATTATGGTGTCACCGGATGAGAAAAAAGGGCAGAGTTCGCAAGTAAAATATTAAGTAAAACAAACAAAAACAATGGAGGGGAAAAATGTGGTGATGAACAAATTAAATCACTACAATCGTATTGCACTGTGCACAGTCGATATTAACCATTGATGGTAAATTTTAACTCGTTCATCTCAAATAGGATACACCTTCGGCATAATTAGAAAAAACCTATAATTTGTAAAATGTAAGGAATAGTCATAAAATAATGAGAAACGAGAATTAGAAAAAGAAGGAAAGAAGGAACAGTAAATAGAAAAGGACAGACCCAAAGAGAAGAGACACACGAAAGAAAAACTCGACAAAACACGATGAAATAACAAACTAGAAGCAAAAACGAACTAATCCAAAGCAATAAGTAGGAACAAATCAAAATTAACAAGAGAAAAAAGAGAGAAGGGAACATACAAGAGCGGGAAAAAGAGAGGACCAAGGGATAGTGTTGATTGTTTTACTATAACTAGGTTTATCTTCTAATCTACCTATGGAAATGCCAATTCCAATCAGGGGCAACTCGAAGGACCTGGACCAACTGACGAGGACTTTAACAAAGCCTCCTACACTTTGGGATCTACAGGACCCAGGAGGGTGATCCCTTAATGTGTTTACAACCTCTGCACCAAAATTATAAACAACATTATCAACAACAGATAATATCATTTAATAGCTCAACATAATAGGATAATACTGAAATAAATTGGTTGTTCATCAATAATATCAACTATTTGGAGCATGAGATAACTACAACAACACTTCATAGCTTAAGATAGTCATTGATTGGCAATTTGTAGCAAGCTCTAAGAAAAGACAAAAAAATACTATACCCCACAAATAAGAAAAACATAGACCAATGTCATATGCCACTGGAGGAGTCAAATTCATAAGCATCTAAGGATTCAAGACAGATTTAACACATAACATATAAGATCTCTGACAATATTTCCTTACAATACCATTAATTTGTATTCTAACCAAATACTACTTATCAAATCCTTATTTAAACATATCCACCTATGACCCTATTCAAGCATTTTAATTAATTCCTTGAATTAAAGATAAAATGAGAATCATACACACCACAACAGTGAGATGAACGAAAAAACCCTTAATTATTTTATTCAAGATTCTGATATGCTTATATAATGGAGAGACATGAGTTCAAAATGAATCATTCCCATTCAAATTCTAGTACTTTCATGAAACATCAAAATCTCATGAATTCAAAACCTACTACAGAATGACACAAAACCTAACTTGCATTTTCATTGAACCAATAGGATTTTTACAAAAAAAATTACAACTTTACTTAGACTCGACCCAAAATTATCTAACTTTTTAACCCATATTTTTGGCCTTGAAATCCTTCTTATAGAGAATGAAGGATCAAACAAGCATCGGGCCAAAAATACACATGTCACCGATCACTTGGACCGCCCTGTGACATTTCAAAAATATGTTACAACAGATGAGTCATTTGAGAATCTTCTTGTTTATCCCATCGGCTGAAAATGGTTGATGCATCGGCCAAACTTCAAGAAACCTATGCCAAAACTGCCATCAAAACATAACCAGAATCTGTTATAACTGCAATGGCTGAGTTGTTATCTGGCAGTAGTCAACTCTGCCTTACTCTTCCTCGATTAAGTATTTATCCACCCATCTTTGATATTCTTCATGTATCGGCCAATAAAAATTAACCACCTCATTCACCTTAGCACTATAAGGTGTGTATTTCACCACTACCTGATTTACCTCTCTAAAAAGACTCCAAAAATTTGTTTGTGCCAATGATCTTGTCCATACAACTCACCAATAGGTCATAGTCTAAGGCATCACAAATCAATTTAATTTGTGCATTGATGACCTCATCTGCTCTATCCTACCACTGTTGTAGTGATTTAACATTTCCCTATACATCAATTATATCAGGTAAAGATTTATCAATCCAATCATCAAAAATTTTACCAATTCTCTAGTTTTCCTACACAAATCATCTGGTAAGGCTTGAAAACCATGTAGTGACTTTACAAAAAATTTAGTAGGCCTTAATGATTGGGGCCTATTATCTGTATCAACTATAGAGGCTTTATACATGATATCTAAATCATTGTCCCTAAGGATCCACTTCTCAACTAAGGGAAAAACTACTTCTCGATCCCTAGTAATGTTTTTTATTACATCCAAAAATAAAGAATACAAAGAATATGTTGATGGCAATCTGTCATCAACCTTTTCATTTAAGTGCCTCAAAACTGTGTCAACAACTTCACTCTTCTTTAAAAATGCTCCCTCCTCACTTTCCTTTAAAGCTACATGTAACTTTTTAATTTTATTTAGCAACTGCTTCTTAGTAGCAACCATAGAGTATTCAATCTCTTCTTCAACTGGCTCTAATGTAGGATTGAGAGAAGGATTTTGGATGGGGGACCCCGAAGTAGAAACAATCAAAGAAGTAGGAGGTACTGATCCTAATGTGGAAGGCAGTGTCATGATACCAAGAGCACTTGAGGAATCCCCAACTTGCATATACTTTAACCTATCCACCTCAGTTTACAGCTCAACATTCCTTTGCTGCACCCTGTTGTATTCTCCAATTATAATATTGTATTTCTCTATTAAGCTCTAATTTTCATCTTCTTCCCTCTCAGCAGCCTTCTGGGCCAATTTGGGTGCTACATTCACAGTTAGGTTTGTAGCCTCTGTAGTTGAAGTTTCAGAGGCTCTCTTTATTATTAACCCTCCCCTTAGGTTTGGGCTAATTTCAGTAACATTAATTTTTCCACCCTGAGGTACCAATGCCCAAATTGCTAGGGTATCATACTCCTCACTAAAGGAGAATCTTGTAGTGCTGCCTTGACCTCTTCCTCAAAATTTTGCATGGGATGCTTGGATTTTAAAATAGCATTAAATGCTACTGCATCTACTATATCCCATTCAGGAAAAATTAGCACACCACCCTAAGATACTAATTTCCTCCCCTCCTCAGGAGTGATGCTCTTGAATTCTTCCATCAATTCAGCCTTTACTTCATCATCATTCTCCTGGCTAGACCTATCAGGTTTTAACTCTCTTCGCCTTTTGCATTTGTCTTGATATTCTTCTAGTCTCATTCTCCATACTAGTTGTAAGAAAATTGGAGTTTTAACAAATTCATCATCATCTAAAACTACCTTGCATGCCTCCATCCTGACATCTTGCACACATTATCCCTTCACATCCATATCAGACATAGCCAATTGAGCTGACCTGGGAGGGGAAGGAATACCAAATTGCATGTCCTGATCTATGACAATGATTTCATCCATCAAAGTCTCGTGTGCCTCTTCAGATCTTTGCATCTTAGGGCTTGGCTCTGATGGTGGTAGTGCAGGATTATCTTGTAGTGATGAGTCCAAATCAATGATCTTTATTCCTCTAGGTGCTCTGATCTTCAGAACTAGTTGTG
>CM021109.1:131627748-131730731 GCA_007115665.2 Sequoiadendron giganteum
CCTTTGAGAACACAAAATCAGACACAAGAGTATAATCAGGGAAAAGAGTCCCTTTTCCCTTGTTAGGTTTTCTTCATGAATACAACCTATTTTCTACATAACCTTAGCAAACCCCACTCTTGTTGGTGCATTGAATGGGAGGATATGTGGAGTTCCTTGGAAGACAAACACCCTTAAAACAGTGTTGACTGGGTACAAGATAATGTCACCCCAGTTGTGAAAAAAATTTAGATCTAGCTTCCTCCCATTTGGTCTAAGAAATTCATGTAAATCCTCGGGGATCCTAGGTACATTTACTATCAACCGAGACCTAGGTTTGGAAGCAAAGAAATTGTCAAATTGCATAAAACTGACACTCTCCCTGTTGTATGATAAATCTGCAGTACAATCTTGCACCGGTAATCTTTCTCCATTTACCTCCTGCCTCAAGTCCATCTTTCTCTGAGAAGAAGTCAACATTCTTGTACAAGAAAAGATATATCAGAAGGGAATTTCCAAAAGAATGGAATGCCTCCATCCCCTACATGCAACTTTAGCAGCCCTTCATGTATCTTCTCTGCCAAAAAAGATTCAAAATCATAAACCACCGAGAAATTAGGGTGTTGTATTTGTACCCCCATAAACATATAGGCAATTGGAATTATTGTGTTAGGGTTGATGGGAATTTTATAACTTTTTTGAATTTTTCCTAAATTGGGCATGCCTGGTTAGTTTTAACAGTGACGAGGTTTGATATTTTGGGTAAAGGGTTTTTGATCACTCATGAAAGATTGATTAAAACCCTCACGTTATATTTCAAATTTGACTTTCTATGGAGGGTTATCGGTCACTCAAGTTATCTGACTAAGCCTTTCCTTCATGCTCTTACTGGACCCTTTTTACCATACCTATCGGTCTCTCATTTGCCACTTGGGCTTAAATGCTTATGTTGTCGAAGGTTTTTTTTTACTGGCCCTACTAGTATATTCTTTGAGTTTTATGCAGCTTGGTGAACTGTCCGATCATGGGTTTTGATCTGGACTATTTCTCTCAAACCTCAAAATTTTTCCTACTACTATCAATTGAATAGTGTGAGGTGTGCAAGATGCTGCCATCTATCATATACGAAGGAGTGGGGCCTTTTCCTGAGGCACCATCAGTGACAAGTGGGCATCATTTAACCAGTGGGAATTTAATGGCTTGGATAAATGATGATTGTCCCTCACAGGCCTCACACGATTAGAGTAAATGTTCCAAATATACTGCGAGGTTTGTGAAAAGGTGACACATGGCCTGGCTCTTGGAATAATGGGGCTAGGTGGGGCCTGCTACCCGATTGCAACCTCCTATTTTTGTGGGCTTTGATTAGTTGTTGTTTTTCCTAGGCGCTGATGTGGATTTTCAGCATTCATTGACTCAATATGAGTCATCCGACTTGCCAGGTCTATTCCACATCAATGGTTCAAATTCAAACCATGTGAGAGATTTTTTTGCTCTATAATTTGTTTCTTTAATGGTGTGGGTTTTTCAGTGGATTTTCCTCCCGATTTCCTTGTGTACAAGCAATAGCCTCCTGATAAATACAATGATGGGTTGTACGTTTGGAATAAATTTTTAGTGCCAATATCAACCACTAATAATTTGAATTCTTGTGCAAGCATTGGGGAAATTATTATTCCCTACACCAGATTACTCTATAAATACCTATTGAATTGCTCAGTATTATCATTGCTTTTTTTTGAGTTGATCTGTTTGCAAGTAATGGACTTTTTTAATAATTTCTAAGCTACGCATCTTCAATGGACAAGTCTGGGGTGCGTCAAAGTACCATTGTAGGTGCGAGGAAATCTCAATGTGAGGAGGAACAACATGCTCCTAATGCTCGTGAGGCAAGTGCTCGAGGTGTAGGCAAACGGTCTGGCACTGCAATTCTCTTGTCGTGCTCTCTTTGAGCTCTGGTGGCAATGGGTGTGAGACTGAATCAGACTATCATTGCTATCTTGTAGCCATGATCGATCTTGTGGGTGTTGATGAAGAGGTCCTTGCAGTTTCACCAATAACTGCAATGCCATAGTGTCAAGTTGTTGGGGTTAGTGTTGATGTGGATAGAAAAAAGAAAGTGGGTCCGCCTCAAACTGAGGCTAGAACTAGAAGCAATCGCCTGTACCGAGGCCATGTGTTGACTAAATTATTTTTGGTGTTTGTTTCTCATGGGTGGTGCTTTGACTTGTGGATATGGACATGTGCATCCATGGCATGCTCTATTTTATTTTTTCTCCGACTAGTTATTGTGTGTAATAGTTTTTTTTTTTATTCCTCGAATCATATATTGTTTTTCTAATGATGAGGAATATTTTTTGGGGTGGTGAATTCTAATTTCATTTCATTTTTGAATGAAATTGAATTTTAAATTTAACAATGGAGCCCGAGGCTTGTTTCTCTCCTATTCTATAAAGGAGATTTCATGACTCATTGTTAAGGGTCAGATTTTTGGTATCTGAGGGCTTAGTTTTTTTACAATCAGTTTGTTATTGTCGGTTTTTCTTTGAAGGTATTTGCTAGTATGTTTTGTCTGGGGTATGAATATTATAAGACAAGTAGGCTCTTCTTATGTAATTAAAGATATCAAAGCAATAAATGACAATATGTTAGAATAATTGCTCTCCTGGTTCCATGTCAAGAATTATGAATGAGTTTAGATACATTCATTCAACTTCAATGATATATTTGAGTATGTACCTCATTTTCCTACTTTAATTTAATGAGTTAATTAAACTACTTAAAATGAGTTACAGATTTATAATGTTGTCTTTAGGATTCCTAAGGAGTATTGTTTTGATAACTTAAAGTCTCATAGTGTAAATCATTATGGTAATATGTCCTTGATATCTCTGTTATGTTTTATATGACTTCCACCCAATGGATAAAGCATTGGATAATTTCTCCAGGATCCCTGTTGTGAGAGTATAGGGTTGTATTTCTAAGAACGGTGGTTTGAAATCTGAACAAATTTAATATATCAAACCTAATCTGCTTGGAGATAAAAAAAATTATGTTAATTTTTAGTCTTGTTGCTTTAATATATTTTTTGTTATTCTTTGGTTTCCCACTACTAGGATAATTTCTATCTAATTGCATTGGTGGGGACTGTATATGTAAGAATAAGTGTTCTTACCAAGCCATGAAACATTTTTATGAACACACTTAGGAAAACCCTCCTTGGTTTCATAGAGCCAAAAGTATAGAAGATTTCATTCTTCGACTGAATCTTGTCAGTTGTCCACTAGCCTTTGTTATTCTTGAATATTGAGGTTGGCTACCTCTTAGAGAATTTCAAAACCTAGCTAGAATAATTAAAACATCAACATAATGGCGACTCTACTGGGAAACAAACTCAGATATTTTGGTTGCAGATAGTGTTCTTAAGAGTCATCGCATAAGAGTCAAATTATTTTCCATTCTAAATTTACATAGTGAAAATTTTCAACCCTAGAAGGAAGAGGTTGTTGAAATGAACCTAACAATCCTATGATTTGTGGTGCTCCACTAGAAAAGGACTCAGGATATTTTGGTACAGACAGTCCTGTCATAAATTTCATTGTAATGACTTACATATTACTGGTAAATTTAAAGTTTAAACTCAATGGAGTAGGCCCTCTTCTTGAATCATTAGTTGAATGGTGGTTTTACTGGGAGAACTTATGAGAAATTTAAAAGAAAACTTGAGAAAAGAGAAACCACAGCATTTGGAGGCGGCTATCCAAAATCATTTGTTTAAGTGGAGTTGAATGTTAATTTTGGGTGGTGACTAATTATGGTTTTGAAATAAATTGGTAGCAGCATGGTGTTAGAATGTTTGAGGTATGACTCTGTTGTGGACAAATACCTAGATTCTAACAAGCTTTGAGAAGGAATTTCATATTTTTGTTGAAATTCAATCCTTTGTTGAAGAGATGGTGACTCTGTCTAAAGAACTAGTTGATATATGAAGGAAAAGTCCAAGATCTATGATATTTACAGTCAAGGAGAGAAGATTAACAACTGCTGCCAAAATTACGAGGTATATTATTAAATTTAAACAATTCACTATTCTAATTGTGAGGGATGTTTGTAATTAAGATGAAACATGGTTCCAAACTAGATGTCTAGCATCAAGAAAGGAACAATGATTAGATTTTCCATACTTCTAATGATGCAACATGTAAAAGGACTTACGAAATTTTTTTTATGTTGTATCATATCTCTAAAAGAAAGGAATAATAATTTCAGTCACTAATGGAATAATGGTTGAAATGATAAATGATATGTTTGATAAACATGTACTATTTTGATGAATTTTAAATGGGTATAAGTGATTTCCCATATGTAAATTCAGAAATAAATATACAAAGATAACAAGTTTCATTAATCCCTTTAGGGGGTCTTTTCACTCAAAGGTATATGCCTTTTATTTTTAGTGATATCAGTGGTTACCCTAATCTAATTCCTAAGAATATTAGGAAGTATTTTCCTAAATACACAGGGAAAAGTGCAGAATCAGCCTCTAGGAATTTACAAGATTTTCTAGATGTAATGGGGGATTATGAAATCCATCATGAGGATGTTGTTATGAAGCTTTTTGTGCAATCCTTAAGGGGTGATTTCAGGGATTGGTTTTCATATTTACCTGCCTATTTTGTTAACTCATGGAATCAGTTGATTGAACAATTTGGTGAAAGAGTCAATCTCAACATATTAAGAAAAGGTTTTATGGGAATCCACATAAAAGAAGAGGAGCTAATCCCATATTTTAATCTCACATTTTCAAAAGCTTTAAGAGAAATCCCTAGAGAATTAAGACTAAGTGAGGCTGAATGTTTAGTTGTATATCTTGGTGCTTTTGACAAAAGGATGGGTTACCTATTAAGAGATAAAGAACCTACAAACCTGCACCAAGCATATCAAATGGCTATGGAGATTGAGAACAACATGAAATACTTGATGATGAAAAGGTATCAGGCTGTAAGTATTAATTACTTTGGCCTAGCTCATACTAATAAAATTTCAAAGTTGGTTGCATAGAACATTGATTATGATAAGAGTGTTTTGAAAACTATAATATCTCCACCACTACAGTTTGATGATGATGAGATCCAAGTTGAAATCTAGTCCAATTTGAATGATGATCAAACTTCTTTTGTGCCAAAATTGTATGAAATGAAGAGGCAAGAGGAAGGATCACCATATCAGGCTTTCTTGAGATTTTTAGAAGCCTTAATACAATTTCCTAGAGGTCTCAGACCTAATGACTCTTAATGCATTGACTTATTTTGCGAACTTTATGAACCACGGCTAAGTTCTTTCCCAAAAGAATTGAAACATGCTAACTTGGCCCAAGTCCTTAAATGGATAGAAATTGCAGAATCAACCAAGAATGTATCTACACAAAATGAAGATAATACTTGCCCTTTTGAAGAAATTTGGATAACTGCAAAATAATTTGAGGGGAAAAATGATGAAGGATTAAGGAAGACACCCATTGTTTTTCCTTATCCTGAGTATAATGCTCATGTCACTGAGATTTTTTTATAGGCTAGTGATTGTGATTTAGAAGTGACGATTGCATTACCGATGATGGATTTGAGCCTCTCCTTTTACTAGAGTTGTATGGAAATGTGGAACCTCATGATTTTACTTGTTTCCAAATGAAGGAACAACTTTCAAATGTTAAATATTTAGAGTATACTCCAGGTATATTGGCAATGGAACAATTTTATTGTATAAATATGGAGGAATTTGAGGACAATGAGGTGTGTGATCAAAAGAATAGTATTGGAGATAATTAACATATTGATGAAAATATTGGTACTGTTGATTTTCCTGACTATTTGTATGAAGCTGAGAGTGATTTTTTGTTACCAAGTAACATTGATATTTCTGGTGAAAAAATTTCAGCTTATAATGAAGGTAACATTGATATTGCTAGTGAAAAGTTTCCAGCTTATAATGAGGGTGACATTGATATTGTTGGTGAAAAATTTTCAGCTTGTGCTAAGATTTTTATTTATAAATTAACACATATAGTAGGTGGTGTTGAACACAAGGAGGCCAGTGCATACTGTTGTTTCTCTATTGGCCATGATGAAATTGACGTGTTTGACTCTATTTTTGAAGTATTTCATTTAGGAATAGATGAAGGATTGCAGGAAGGAATGTATGTTGAGGAACCTGAGATGAATGTGTTTACACATTCCTTGGAGAAAGATGTAACTTATATGGCCCACCTCTGTGGTATCAGGATGTGTTCCAAAATACCTAAACATAGGTGTTGGCAACCAAGCTTTTATGGAAAGCATCAAGGTGAGGTTTCCCCAAGCTATGTGTGCTCCTTGTTGTACTATGAGGGTCTGTGTGACATACACATAGTTTTATATAAAAAATTTCAGTTTTATGTATAAGTTGATGATGATGCTAGGATGTGTGATGTTGTAGACAAGATAAGTAATGAATGTTTCAACTTCTTAGCTCAATTAAGTCAGCATTCTATGAAGTATGACTAGGTGCAAGATAAGGTAAATTTTCATTATGGTCATATGTTATAGTTAATGTTTAGAAACAGAGTGTTGACCAATCAAATACATGGGAGTATAAGTAAACATTATGATATTTCCAAGGATATTGATTACTCCAGTAACTTGAAAGAATCAAGAGGTGAAATTTGCAGATTTGGTTTACTCTAGGTAATAGAGAATTTTTTTTTTTGACAGGGATAAAATTTTATTTCTCTTCTTTGGTGGCCTGGGGCCACCAAGTTGGATGTACACAAGTTCAAATTGACAAGAAAGTAGAACATTCATCAAGGAACCTGTGTGATTTAGTAGTCTGGTCTATGAAACTAGAGATTTTGAATTCTTGCTATGCCCACAGGGGGCATACATCCCCAGTCGGAGCCACTGATGGGACTTTTAAAATTTGTCAAAATTTTGCCTAAATTGGGCATGATTGGTTACTTTTAATAGTGATGAGGTCTGAAATTTTGGGTAAAGGGTTTTTGATCACTTAGGAAAGATTGATTAAAACCCTCACGTTATTTTTCAAAGTTGACTTGCTATGGAGGGTTACCGATCACTCAAGTTATCTGACTGAGCCTTTCCTTCGTGCTCTTACCAACCCCTTTTTACCCAGCCTATCGATCTCTTATTTGCCACTTGGGCTTAAATGCTTATGTCGTCAAAGGTTTTTTCTGGCTAGCCCCACCAATATATTCTTTGAGTTTTATGTAGCTTGGCGAACCGTCTGATCACGGGTTTTGATCTGGACTATTTCTCAAAGACCTCATAGGTTTCCCTGATGATGTCACTTGAATAGTACGAGGTGTGCGAGATGTCACCATTTGTCATATACAGAGGAGTGGGGCCTTTTCCTGAGGTGCCATCAGTGATAAGTGGGCGTCATTTCACCAGTGGGAATTTAATGAGGGGATTAATGATGACCATCCCTCGTAGGCCTCACACGATTAGAGTAAATGTTCTAAATGCAACGCGAGGTTTGGAAAAAGGTGACACATGGCTTGGCTCTTGGAACAATTGGGCTAGGTGGGGCCTGTTGCCTGATTGCAACCTCCTGTTTTTGTGGGTTGTGATTGGTTGTTGTTTTTCCCAGGTGCTGATGTGGATTTTCAACATTCATTGACTCAATATGAGTTGTCCAACTTTCCAGATCTGTTCCACATCAATGGTTCAAATTCAAAGGGGGTAATCTTCATTTGTGTGAGAGATTTTTGAGCTCTGTAACTTTTTTCATTAATGGCATTGTTTTTTTAGTGGACTTTCCTCTTGATTTCCTTGCGTGCGTGTAGTAGCCTCTTGATAAATACAATAATGGGTTGTATGACTGGAATAAATTTGTGGTGGAAATATCAGCCACTAATCGTTCACATGCTTTTTCAAGCATTGGGGAAATTATTATTTGTTGCACTGGATTACTTTATAAATACTTGTTGAATTGCTTAGTATTATCATTTCTTTTTTTTGAGTTCATCTGTTTGCAAGTAGTGGACTTGTTTAATAATTTCTAAGCTATGCATCTTCAATGGAAAAGTTTGGGGTGCACCAAAGTACCAAAGTAGGTGTGAGGAATTCTTAACGTGAGGAGGAACAACATGCTCTTGATGCTTCTGAGGTGAGTGCTCGAGGTGTGGTCAAATGGTATGGGTGTTGTAGTTCTCCTATCATGCTCTCTTCAAACTCTGGTGGTGATGGGTCTAAGATTGACTCAGACTATCGCTGCTATCTTGCAGTCATGACTGAGCTCATGGGTGTTGATGAATAGGTCCTTGTAGTTTCACAAATAACTGCAATGTCATCGAGTCAAGTTGTTGGGGTTAGTGTTGATGTGGATAGAAAAAATAAAGTGGTTCCACCTCAAACTGAGGCTAGAACCAAAAGCGGTCGCATGTACTGGGTCCATGTGTTGACTAAATTATTGTTGGTGGGTGTTGCTTGTGGGTGGTCCTTCAACTGGTGGATATGGGCGTGTGCATGCGTGGCATGCTCTAGTTTGTTTTTTTCTCTAATTGGTTACTAGGTCTAACCATTTTTTTTATTCCGTGAATCATATACTATTTTTCTAATGATAAGGAATATTTTTTTGGGCGGTGAATTTGAATTTCATTTCATTTTTAAATGAAATTCAATTTTGAATTTAACAATGGAGCCTAAGTCTTGTTTCTCTCATATTCTATAAAGGATATTTCACGGCTCATTATTAAGGATCAAATTTTTGGTATCCGAGGGCTTAGTTTTTGTACAGTCAGTTTGTTATAATAGGTTTTTATTTGAAGGTATTTGCTGGTATGTTTTGTCTGGGGTAGGAATATTATAAGACAAGTAGGCTCTACTTATGTGATTAAAGATATTGAAGTGATAAATGACAATATGTTAGAATAATTTATCTCCTGGTTTCATATAATGAATTATGAATGAGTTTATTAATGATACATTCATTCAACTTCAATGATATATTTGAGTATGTACCTCATTTTCCTGCTTTACCTTAATGAGTTAAATAAAATACTTAAAATGAGTTATAGATTTATGATGTTGTCTTTAGGATTCCTAAGTAGTATTTTTTTGATAACTTAAAGTATCATAGTGTAAAACACTATGGTAATATGTCCTCGATATCTCTATTATGCTTTATATGACTCCCACCCAATGGATAATTTCTCCAGGATCCTTGTTGTGAGAGTATAGGGTTGTAGTTCTAAGCACGGTGGTTTAAAATCTGAACAAATCTAATATATCAAACCTAATCTCCTTGGAGATAAAAATATTATGTTAATTTTCAGTCCTGTTGCTTGAAGATATTTGTTGTTATTCTTTGTTTTTCCACACCAAGGATAATTTCTATCTAATTATGTTGGTAGGGATTGTATACATGTAAGAAGAAGTGTTCTTACCAAACCATGAAATATTTTAATGAACACACTTAGGAAAACCCTCCTTGGTTTCATAGAGCCAAAATTCTAGGAGATTTCATTCTTCGATCGAATCTTGTCAATTGGTCACTAGCCTTTGTGATTCTTGAATGTTTAGGTTGGATACCTCTTAGAGAGTTTAAAAACCTAGCTAGAATAATTAAAACACCAACAAGGGTTAAAACCCAAAATTTCACACAATGAATAAAAGGTAGCCAAGAAATGGTTTGCAAAACAACTTATCCTGAAAGGCTCTTGGTCACTTGGACTGATATAAATCCTTGAACTACCTGCACTTTCCAGATGAAGAGGAAGCAACTTAAACCTGAAAAGTGACTTTGACTTTGCATACTCGTTCTTCATCTCCTCAAGATTTATCTGAATCAAGAATGGACTAGGTTCACTCAGGTAAAAAAAAATTGAATTTCTTCCCTCTTTATACTTAATTAAATCCCTCTTTCATTATATATGATCACTCTCGTAACAAGGTCATAATGTGTTGCCACCGCCTTGAGAAAATCCACATTGGGGAACACATTTGGCATCACCAATTTCCCCATGTCATATCGCCAACCATTTGAGAAAGGGTGAGATGAATTCCGTTGTCCATACCACATCATAAACATCTCCAGACCAGTCATGGGAACCCTAGCATCTACAATGTTGGAATTCTTGCAAACTAATCCTTCACCTAGGGTTCTTCCATGCATCAAATCCAAACCCATCTTCTTATCATTTGTTGACAATTGGAGTTGATCCACAAATCATCATACAAATTCCTCTTAAAATAATCAACATGGCCAAAATGTTGCTTTGGTGGTGCCATCTCAAGTAAACTAGGGCTTCCTTAAAATTTCAAATCTTTCAAATAGACTAGGGCTATAAAGAAAATGAAATTACAATAAAACCTTGCAATTTCTTACAATTCAACTAACCAATAGCCCTAAAATAAATATCAAAAATATTTATGACAAGCACACCACAATTATTCTCAAAATCTCAATTAAATTTACCAGGAAGCACAAAAAACAACTCACGGCGTTTATGCTTTGTAGAAGACCAAATCCTTGTTGTGACAGCTCGTAACTTCGTCCTTGGCTCTAAAAATTCTTTCTCAAAGGTGCTTGAATACTTTGTGAGAAAATAGAGTGAAATAAAATCACTTTATGCTGATCAAATCAACCCAGTAGACGTCTCGTCTGCCATGCCAACAACTCCAATTGCATTTGATGCGAAGTCAAATTCCAACAATTGATCATTCACTTTTTTCAGATAATTGAATGGTTTCCTTCAAAAAGGATAAAATAATCTCCATCTTAGCACCAAGGGCCCGCCACATTATGCATTTCCAAAGAAATGCACATGGCACGCGCTCGTGATATCGTGAAAAATAAACACCTTGCATCTTATGATCACGTGATGTCGGGAAACCGTTGATCTCCACCATTGGAAATTGTGTTTGCTCAAGACAATCACTAGTGCTGAACATAACTACCGAGAAAATGTTTCATCGATATTATAACATCTCTGTTCATTTTGAGCACATTCATCTTGTATCCACTTTAATAACCTATCGTATAACACATTAAAATCCAAAAAATACATTAAATCAAATTGATTATGTTTTTGGCATTGCCAACTGAGACACATGGCGCTCGCCCATGATATCGCAATTAGTTGAGACTTTGTGGTAGGGTCATCATGGGATTACAAGGAATGGATGAGATCAACCAATGGTTGATCGACGGTCATTTAAAATTGTTCCCTCCAAAATAAAACATTTATTAAATGGACAAGGGGACACCGCCTAGGCTAGTGACAAATGATATCTTACATACCAATATCAACAAGAGGTTGGGAATGTCATACTGATGAAATCTCATTTGAGGATATATATCAGTAAAATATAGTTCACAATCTCTATCGACAAGATAGTGAGCATTGGCATGATGGTATGAAGTCATATTGAGCTTACATATGTCTTACTGCTCCGAGCACAAGGAAATATATCGACCAGACTAGAGTCATCAAAGTAAGGTTCCTAAAGTCAGCCCGAGACATTCATCAAGTCTTGTCGATAAAACAAAGGAGAATTTTGTCAATGGGACAATGTTACTAGGAAGATTTTGAGGATTCCTGCCGAACTTCCATGATACACCAATAGGATTGGACTTGGCAACATGTCTAGAGAGAATGATTATCGGAAGGACATCGTTCATGGTTTCACCGATGAATAAATTCATCGGTGAGACAAACTTCAGTGTGGAGAGATAAGAAGGTCACAACGAGTGCAGTTCCATCGGAAATAAAATCGTTATGTCTCAACAATCAGAATTTATGAAGGAAATATCTCAGCGATATACACATCTCTGGAGTAAGATGAGGATTTTTTTTTGACTTGCTAAAGTCACAGAGATAGGTTGCTTTGGTGGGAGTTGTAGTGATATACTTAAGACCAAAAGGGTAACTATCAAGAAGACTTAAGTTGTTGAGGAAACTATGAGATGTCCTAGTGCGTGTTTAATGAATTTTGGTGAAGGCTCGCACAAAAGGATTGCTCGAGATTTGAAAATTTCTGGCCAACAAATTACATGATGTGATAGTGAGAGTCTCAAAAAATCCAACTATGCTCATGTTTTAGCTAAAAAGTTAATGGCGCCATGGAGCATAAGTAATTTTAGGAATCAAGACAAATTCAATTGAAAACATCATTACAGAATTGACAATGGAAGAAGCAGAGGAGTGAGTGAAGGAACAAGGTATTCTCTCAGTTCAAAATCTTGAGCAAAAAAAAGTAAGTTCTTCATACTTTAAATTTACAATTTTGAAGAATGGAAGCCACTAGTTCGGGAAAATCAAAGGGTAGAAAGCATGGGGAAAGTGGTCAGTCGAAAGGGAAAAAGAAAAAAGCTAAAATTCAGCCAGAGGGTACTGAGCATAAGCTGAATCAAGATCTTATCAACCAACTACCTAGCTCTGGACCCAAAGCCAGATGCTCTACACAACTTAGGGAAAAATTGGATAAAGTAGATGATAAATGTAAGCTCATAGGAGATATTTGGACTCCAATAAGAGGTTATGAATTATTTAGATTTCATTACTATCGGAGCAATCACTTTGAACCAATATGTAACCTGTGGAAGCTTAATCTGGGAAAGTTAGTTTTCCCTAATGTTTTGTCGATGTTGAACTAGTGAAATTGTTGGCCACTCATTATAATTTGAGACTTAAAGCTATCTATGACCCATCTGGGAAACCATTGATACACATATCAGAGGATGCAATAGGTGAAGTCTTTAAATTGGAAGGGGTATGCAATGAAAATATTATATGTGAAGAGCTGGAAAAATAATTTGGAAGGATGGACACCATTTACAAGGGTTGGATTTTTCCCTTGCATAGAATTAGACATGGTGGTAAACCAATTCCGCTAGAAGATAGTGAAGGACACCCATTCCATGTAGATCTTTTTGAGCCCTATATAAAATACACTTTTTTATCGATGGGTCAAGTATTGGAAATGGAAGTCCCTGATTATATGGAAATTGTGCCCATGGTAGTTTCAACAAATATTCAATATCACAACTCTAGACCTTTTGATTATGCCTCATATATTTTTTAAAGGGCTCAATTCTAGGTTGATGGCAATAAAAGGGGGAGCCTCTATCTTACACCTCAATAATTACTCACTGTTGATGCACATAGTGTTGTACTTTGAATAGGAACTAGGGTTGTGGCCTCAGGAGATTATAATTTCATAGTTTGATAAGGAAGGCATGTCATTACCTATTCAATCATGGACTGTTGTTTGGGCCAATAGGTTTGCTAACTCTAGTTTTGTATTCTTTGAAGAAAATTTTGTGAAACCATTGTACAATTTTTATAATCATCCATGTGCTTATTATTTGTCTGATGAGATAAAGAGGTTTCTCAGGCCAAAAGATTTCATTGGACCAATTAGCCACAATTAGGGTGATTGATATTGTTTGGAGAATGCTACCATGATTAGGGTTTAAGGATTTGAAGATGGCCCATTCATTTTTCCTAAAATGGTTCCCGACAGGATTGCATACTTAGAAATTGTTAGGAAAATATATTTTTCTAGTGTTATGAATTTAAGTTCTTTTGGAAAACAGGATTTTATGTCCAGTACACTATGCTTCAGTGATTTTATTGTATTAGCAAAAGAAGGGTATGATCTAATTCTAGATAAGTTACTGCAATATACCATGGAAAGAGGACCACTGAGAAAGAATTTTGATCCAAAAGGGTATATCAATTATGTTAAACAAAGGATAAAATTTGGAGGGTATCACCATGTGCCCTACCAATTTTATGATAATATTAGGAACTTGGAGGGAGAGGAAGCAGAAATGGTGGTTGAACAACATAATCAAGAGTTGCAAGATATAGAGTTGTTGTCTTCCGGAGAAGAGACATCTGAGGCTTATGTACCACATCATCTACCTAACAAGATGTCAAGGTTGAGAACCTTGGGATTACACATGTCCTACTAGTGATTTGAATATTGAAGAAAGTGTAGATACAAATGCAAGGCATGTAGAATATATGTCCTTTGTAGCAAATGATGAATTTATAAAATCTCTAGAATTTAAGACATTCCTATGTATAATAAAGTGAAAAGAGATAAGAGAACTGGTTGACAATGTCACACTAGGTAATGAAGAACAGTTGTTGAGTAATTTAAAAACTGATGTGGAAAGAGAGATGGTAGGTATGACCCCTAAAAAATGGAAGGGAAATGCTAGAAATTTTTGGTGTCATGATTTTTCTAGGATTAGATCTCAATTTTGCACCAGTCTTTGACAGTTTCCTAAAAAACATTAATGCTACACACAAGCTCAACCCAGAAAAGGTGAAAGAGGTCTATGCAGGTTTAAAGTACAATCGAGATGAAGAGTCATTAATGATTTGGGCCTTGTATCCACCTCACAGGAAATCAGTTGTCATTGATACTGAGAAGGAATTCGGGTATGTTATGAACGTAAAATTTGGGGAGACTGATCCTATGGCGACAACAGAGATTGGGATCAACGTAGAAAAACTAAAACAATCTCAAATACAAGCGTTGATCGAGGAAAAGGGAATGTACAAAACTAACCATGAAAGAATGTTGAGAGAAAATAAACGCTTGAAAGATTTATTAGAAGTTACAATGGGGTCAACCAAGCTGCTCACCCATGGTGAAAGTTCACAAAAAATATCATTGGGAAGGGTCGAGTGCATATTCTCAAGGAAAGTATGACACACTTGTTGTAGTGATTAAGAAGAGACAAGCCAGCCTAACAACCTGGTTGAATAAGCTTTGGGGAATACACTCACAAAACTTTGATGCATTACGCGAACATAAAATAATGGATGGTAGGATCCTAGAGAAGCTCTAGGAAATGAACCAAAGGGATGCTCCTGATAAAGTTGCAATTGAGGCTGCAAATCATCTGATGAATAAGCATAAAAAATTCTTTGAATACTTGCGAGGGGATGAGTAGGGATTAATTGATGCTACCAAAAAGGGATTGACTACATTCTTTGATGATAGATGGAGATTAAAATAAATTAATACGTGGAAAGATGAAAGTGAGTCAGTACTGCAGGAGATTCTGAAGATGACTACCGAGAAAGATATAACATTAGATGAAGCATGCGAACAAAATGAGAAGATGGTGAAAATGGAGATCACGATCTAAAATGCATTGGGAGATGCAGATATGCATGGGAGCCAAGACTACTTGGATCAATTATCAAAATTTCACTTATGGCTTAATAGAGCCTAATTACTTTTTAATTTTATTTTTGTTTCAAGCATAAGATATTTCTGAAACGACGTGTCCTTTCATACAGTTGTTGTATAAATATCCATTTTTGGTAGAAATGAATAAGAGGGTAATAGTAGAATAGAAGATAGATAGCAAGAAACATAATATTTTAGAAAGTTTATATCCAAAAGGACCATGTTGCATGTATAAGATTTTGAAGGAGATAATGAAAGATTTTTGATTCGGTGGTTCCATTCTAGTATTAGTTGTTTGTTGAATTTCTACAATTGTTTGATTGTGTCCAACCTAACGTTTCTTGATTATTTAAGTTGAAATATCAAGTATATGTTCAATTTATTAGTGCACATTTTTTGTATCTATGTGATATGATTAATTGGGTTCTTTAAAGAAGAATTATATTCCTTTCAGTCAATTACAACAATCTAGGAATATTAGGGAGATCGGGAAGGGGAGAAAACTAAACTCCTTCAAAATAGGGGTATTTGTAGGTTTTTTGGTTTTCTTTTTATACTATATACTAGTTCCTCTAGGATAAATAAGTCGCTGTAGAAATGAAAGATGTTTGATTATCTACCTAATATTGTTTTGTGTTTTTGAAATGGAAGAGATCTACAACTCTATAGAAATTGTTATATGCTAATGGTCAAATTATTAGACTATTTAGATCATTTTAATTCACTACTACATAATAGTTTATGTGTTGAAAGAATTGTTTCCATTCTTTGTAGTTTTTACATTGGAATACAAATCACATTTAATTTCATGCCAAGATACTTCTTTCATAAAGATATTTGTTTCATTTTTCCTTTCTATTTTCATCTTAAAATTTAAATAAATGTATTCTATAGTATAGAATTATTTTCAAATTGGGACAAAAAAGATTATGAGAGATATATTTAATCATAAATTTTACAATCATAAATATATTTTAATTTGTATGTTGCAACTTCAGTACTTTTAGTTAAAATAAAAATAACTTAAAGTTATATGTACATATAGTTAAATTGGCAGAGTTGTTTGTCCATTTTATTTTTTACATCTATTAACTGAACATATTCTAATATTACACATACACTTTATTAGGATTATATTTTTTCACTATAATATTTCCATTGTGAATAGATTGTTGTAAACAAAATCACATCACTTAAGTCTACTCAATTGGCAAAGATAGACCCACCTAGGTTTGGCAACACCTGAAGAGAAGAAGATTTAAATTATTTGGCCTTGTTTGTTACCCTAAAATGTATCAAGAGATTGGAAACCTCTTGAGGTATTCTTATCTATTTTTTTGAGAGCTAACAGCCTCCAAACCTCCAAATCCATAAAAAGATTCCACTTGTATGGCCAAATTCTTGCTAAACCCAAAAACCTTTGTTTTAGACCAAAATCATGAGGGTTTATTGAATCTCCTACTTCCACAACCTCCCAGACCTCAAGAACAACTCACACACAACCCATTAGGTCTACACATGGGTAAAAATTCATAAAATCAGATCACCCTTACATATTTTGTTGAAACCTAGGCTTGAACCTCTCATTTCACATGCTTTTCTTCACAAAACTCTTGAGGACAGAAGCTATACCTTCTTTGTTTCTCATCCTACTCTCAATTCATGCATCCTACAATTACAATAGTATCCATGGGGCCTCTTAAACAAGCTATAGTAATGGGTGATCCCACAATACTGGTTTACAATTTTTGGGCAAACTGGACACTGAATTGATTTTTTTAAAAATAAATCTTCACTTTCGAGCTCCTATAGCGGCTAAACCACGAGGAATTTTAAGATGATGCAAACTAGCGATTTGTGAAATTTTGTCTATAGATTCTAAATATATTTTTTTCAAAAATTTTGGAATTAGATTGCACTTATTTTTCCATCTCCTTCGAAAACTATCTTTTTTAAAAAACCGACATTTTTAAGGAGTGATGCTCACCGTATACAACTTTTTTTTTTTTGTACGAAGGATAAAATTTTAATTTTTAACTATGAAATCTAGCACTTTCATTTGGTTTCATAGTATTATATTAAATGTGTTTTCCTTAATCAAGTTTCAAAGTCAAACCAATTACAATTGAAACATAGGCGGACTGTATACAACATAAATTTTTCTGTATGGATCAAAATTAAATTTTATTTTTTTTAATGGATCAAGGACATCAATACTCAGCCTAAACATATTTTTTTTAATTTTATTTTGATAATTTTCTATTTTTCCACATGTGTAGAAGAGAGAGCTTGATTTTTGGTGAAAAACCTATGTTTAATAAAACTAAAAAAACACATACATAATAAAACCAAAACATATTAAAATTATATTCGTTGGATAGCTCGTTCTGAGGACTACCATGATCATTTGAAATAAATTTTAAATGAATTCATTTGATCCCCCAAAAGGTAAATCAAAAGTGATGTTTTACTAGCATTTTGATAGGTGTAAAGTTGACTCCATTGTAGGTATGGTTTAAAACTAGTGGGGTTCTATCCAAGGGGGTTTGATCTAAGGTGGTTTAATCAAACCCTCTTCAATTACAATCCTTAAAATGAAATTTTTTAAGGCTTAAATCATTATATTTTCTAAAAATATGTGATTTCAGAAAAAATAAAAATCTCCTAGAAATTGTAAACCAGCTTTGTGGGATCACCCTAATTAAAAAAAGTGTAAGATCCCCTTTATATCATGTTTGGACTACAAAACCCTCAAAAACAGGGTAACCGAGTTGTATGCAAAGAAATAAAGTTTTCTAACTCAAATTAATGCCTTAAAACCTCAAATCAGATTGAAATCAAAGATAACACATATCTTCACAATATGGAATTAATTTCACATCAAAATATGGTTGTATGTGACCGTACAGTGCTGCAAAATAGGAATAATGCAGAAATTTTGAAGAAAAACACAGATTTTGGAATGTCAAGAGTGTGTATTTTAAATCCTCAACCATCAACAACCTTTACAATGATTGCTTTATGAGGTGTAGGTGCTCATGCACTACTAACCCATTCAAAATTTTCTCACATTACACAAAGCCACAATGTTCATCCAAGATAAGCCAATCAAATCCTACCTTATGTGTCAGGTGGTAATCAAATTGGAGATGATCCTAAATAACATTGCGAAGGGTGATTGGTCTAAAAAATTTAAACAACTTTGCAATTATTTCACTACTACAATCAATGTGTCATATTTCATGATATTTCCTGAAACACTATTCATTATGATCATATGGAAATTTCTAGGAGAGCTATAATAGTTGTAACATCATGAATTAAAATTAAAGATTAAAAAGTACATGATGAATTAATTATGTAATGGCATAAAAATTAAAAACATCATGAATTAATTATGTAACCACATAAGTAAAATATAATTCTATCAAGAAATTAATATCAAATAGATAATACAATCACATAACTCATACATTTCAATTTCGTTCATCTTCTTCTTCATCCAACTCTTTATTTGTATCATTCTATCTCGACTCGACATTGTAAGGATTGCTCATATCATCATCATCATCATTGATATCATTTTTGATAATGTCATCATCCACACAGATATCATCTTCATGAACATTAACTCCTACATCATCATGATCTAGTTCCTCCTCTTTGACATCTTCTTCGGGCACATCATCAACTAAATGTTGATCCTGATCATCATCTACATCATCTTCTATTTCTTCGATATTTTCTTCCACCACATTATACGTTACCGGCCTTCCTCTTGGATCATGTCTAACAACATATGACCAACCTATTTTACCTGGAACCTCTGACTAAAATACTTGCTCACATTGGCTTGGAAGAACATAGGGCTCATTTCTAGCTCGCTCAAAATACCTTGTATTAACCATGGTAAACCCATTATCATGTTCAATAATAGTTCTCTTGGGATTGTTTTCATTCAATTGTAGCCTATACCATAGGATGATGAACATAACTAGTTTGAAGGACTTAAATTCACACTCAAGTATATCATCCAAAATCCCATAGTATTGATTTTTTGACACTTTTGGATGTATGTCGCTTCTAGATGAAACATTAGTCACCTGAAATACTACAGTTATCCCATAATCACAAGTTTTCTTTGAGTCATCCAACTTTTTGATTCGAAATTTATGACCATTGCACCACATAGCCTTGTGGTGTTTCACTTGCAATATGTTAAACATGTAAAAACTATTCCAATATCGTCAGTTGATAAACATATTTATTCTTGGCCGAATGTATGCAAAGAAAAAAATATCAACATATATATACATCATTATAATTGAAAATAATTAAATAATATGGGTGATTAATATATTTATACATACGTATTTATCTCTTAAACCATATTCTAAATCAATTTACCTTTGTGTAATATTGGAATATCCCTTTCGATGAGCTTCTTTAACCAATGAAGCCACACCTTTGCATGTTAATGTGCGACCATATTGGTGACATCGTTCAATCCATACCGTCATCCAATCAAGATTTTTTTTCACATACAAATATAGTGCATCCCACTCTCGACCAACTGTATAAAAAAAAATTGAAATTCACAAATGACGTATAATTAGTTAATTCCACGGTATACGACCTTAATTTATAATTGATGTATATTGAAGATTAATAATTAAATAAGTACAATATACATAAAAACCAAATTTAAAATGTATTCTAATTAATCTCCATGACCATCTTATAATTACTTATCACTTTCCTCAATCTACCTTTCCCCATCAGGTACTCCCCTTTGAATTTGTTAATAGAGTTGGGATCCCAAATACGATCTACATGGATCTTTGTTGCAAACTTAGGAAGATATTCAATAATGTACACCATGGTCTGGTATACCATATATCCGTCCACCATAGAACCCCCAGGATGTGCTCTTTGTCTAACCAAAGCCTTCAAAAATTTCAAGTGCCTCTCAACCATCCACATTGACCTTGTGTGTACAAGTCCACACAATTCAATCTCCTCAACTTGGTGTATGAGGTAGTGTTCTTGTGCATTGAAAAATGTCGAAGGTAGACACTTTTGCATTTCATACATTAGATGAGGAATTTTTCTCTTCCAATAATTTATATCTTCTTTATGGATTGCTTTAGATGACAACCATCTACAAGTGATTCAAGGCTTAAATATATTAACGAGATCTAACAAAAATATACAGCGAATTGAACAAATATCGCTACTTACCTCATTTATTTTCCAAGATCATATATAACTTTCTTAACATTGTTGTCGAAGTTGTCTGGGAGAGATAGAGGTAGAACGTACTCCAACAATTATAAAATGATCTTTTCATTATTTTTCCAAAAGTAGTAAACATAATACACTGAAAAGTGCATGTAGTATACAAATATATATATAATATACCAGAATAATTACCTTAATGAAGGTATGCCAATCATGCATTTTCATCCCTGGGCCAAATTCACCATTCTTTGTTATGATATTGTTTATGTTCACAACAAATCTTGTGGGGAATCGAATTTTTTGTATGACTTCTTTTATAGCATTGCTTTGCTGCTCTATTAATAACCAAGGAACGAAACTTATATTAATTTGGTCTTCATCGCTATTTAATTGAATGGAATTTTTCATTGCATGATTGGCTTCCTGAATGTCACTGCAAATTTTGACAATTTTTTCTTTGTCATGCCTTCCATCCAATATTTTCCATAATGTTTTTGTCATATTATTTTCGATATGCATTGTATCAAACAAATGCACAATTTGTAGTTGCTCATAGTAGGGCAACCTACTAAATTTTTTGGGATAATTTTTCAGTCCCTATGGAAGTCGACCATTAATTCCTTGATGACCTTCATGAAGCATATAATTTAAACAAATTAACAACGAAAATCATTGTCAATTACAGCATGAGTAAACACAACACAATATAAAAATATAAATTCAAAACATATCATATATGATAGATAAACAATTTGATCTGATGTATAACCTTGACAATTAATTGTATTATATCCCAACTTCCATAGGCGAGGTGTCATTCTTCACGGTTTTGACGTAGTCTCTTTTTTCCCATTGAAAATATGTTTTTCAATAGTTCAATACTTATGATTTTTGTGGAGGAAGTTCCTATACTCATCAAACACCTACTTTCCTAAACTTGTTGAACGACGAGATTTCATCTTTGGACCATAAATATGACATGCAAATTTTCCCTTTGTTTGAAGACCTGCAAATCATATATAATTGGATTAAATATGTCAATTTTTATAATTATATATAATGAATAGATTATTTAAAAAACATGCATGATTTCTACTTCATAAAATTAAATATCATTAAATTCATGCAGTCGAATGTTATAACTTACCAAAAAATGTGTTAGCCTTGGGGCATCATGAATTGTCCATACAAGCATTCCATGGAATTGAAATTTTCTCTGTCCTATTGGTCTAGATACATCATACATAGTGATGCCATTCCATAACTTTAGTAACTCGTCAATAAGAGGCTCGATATATACATTCATATCTTTAACTTGGTACTTACCTAGTTGAATGAACGTAAACATTACATAATTATTATAACCATTTTACTGCAATATATATAAATTAATGTACATGACTATTAAATGTAAAAAATATAAGTCATTATACAACAAATAAGACAAATGAGATGCTACTACATTAAAGAAAATTGATGTAAAAAAATACCTGGAACAATCATTTCCAACATTATGTGATCCTTCTTTATTGAAATTCATGGAGGAATGTTATTTTTGATAACAAAAATAGGCCACACCGATTAAATAGATCTCAGCTCTCCAAACGGATTGACACTATCCATTGCCAATGAAATCCTAAGATTATGAGCTTCTTCTTTAAAGTGTGGCCATTTTTCCTCCATGTCCCTAAATTCATAATCATCTGCATGCATTCGAAGAATGCCATCTCCACTTCTATTTTATGCATGGTAATCCATAAATTGTGCTAAGCTTTCACACCTAAATAATGGTTGCATATGTGGAATAATGGGAATATAATGAAGAAACTTGCAAGGCACCTTTTTTGTTAGTTGATCTGCTTGATATCTATTGATATTAAATTTTAAGCTTTCTATTGCAAATTCATGTTGTTCATTATCTATAGTATGATCATTGGGACATACATCTATTGCTTGATACTCCATTCCAATATCTTTCATAATGCCAGATAAATCTCGGTATGATCAAGGTAGAATATTTGATGTTGGTAACAAAAATTCACCAATCAATCTACAACAAAAAATAATTTGTGAATATAAATAATATTAATGGTACATATTTCATCCTTTATTTACTAGTGATGAACTAACAATAGTTATAATAGATGAAAAAAGATGACATATATGACATACGTTAACATCCATGAGATTTCTATGTTGGATAAACCATTCATAACCTTCAAGTTCACCAACAACAATACAATAGAGAGAAGAGTTGTTTGGGAGCCTTCATAAAGGGCTTGTATGCCTTCTAAAGTACAGGCAAATCATGAACATCCTCAAATTCATCTCGATCAACATGATCAGTTGTGCCACTATGGATCAATGTATTTGTACCATCATCTTCGACTGTTTTTTCTGGTGCATGATCATCTTCTTCCATAGGATCATTAACTCCATCTTTGATATTCACAGCTCCATGTTCCTTCACATGCAAAACGACATTTTGCGGGTCATGATAATCCATATCATGTTCCCTAGGGTGATCCACCTTTATAATAATGACATACACAAATAAACCATGATCATGATCAAGTGATTTTATATATATAAAAAAAATGTTAAAAAAAATAAACATTTACAAATTCAATTAATATAAACACATATAATGAAAAACTTACTAATGGATGATAACCATGCCCCCCTTCAACGTGACTATGTTGCCTACAATTTTTCATCTTTAAGCCCTTGTAATTATTGCAAGGACAATAAAATTTCCCACCACCCTTTCTTTCCAATCTAGCCCACAATCTATCAAGTGACTCTTCATTTTATTCTGGACTAATATTATTTGACATGATTTTTCTCTACCAAGCTTGAATATTTAGATCTTCAAAAAATATCAAACTCACACTCCAATAATTTTTAATCATAGATAGGTAACAAAATATAATAATTATGATATATTACACCCAAAAAAATTGGCATGCAACCACCTCTACAAAAGAGAAGATAGTCTAAAGTTAATGACCCCAAAAAATGTTGTAAAATGCTAATTCCAGAAATTATTAAATTCTAATTTTACTATGATTTCCAACTGTTAGACTCCTAAAATCGAAATATTGAACTTGCACAACAAAATCTGGAAATGAAATTCTGAAAATGCACAAGTCTAAAAATGAAATCTGATGAGATGTTGCTTTAAAATACTATTTTCAAACCTGGAAGTACAAATATGACTTCACAAATGAATTCTAGAAATCAAATAGTATGGCATAATAAAGAGTTTCATTTGAAGTGGACCACCCTATTATATGCCTTGATAAAGTTAAAAGATCTATGAATTTTATCTACAATATAGCCTGCATAGGCATCAGTCTTATTCACATCCCTCCTTTGGATATCAATAGGCAACACCATTAGATGGCCTCCTTAAGAGTTCAATTCATTAAGGGAATAATGAAAGAGTCTTCCTTAATGATTACATCCATCTGACAAAACTTAGTGTATGGAGCCAATAAGGATGATGTCATTTTGAAAGACTAAAATGATTGTTGAGATTGATCCTAACATATTTATGTTGAATCAATACATACAAACAATCTTGTGTAGACCTTCACTTCCACACTCTCGAAATTTTTTTTTTGTAAGTACAACACTTCATTTTCCTAGTTTTGTAGGTTAAGCTAAATCTTGTTCTCATAAGAAACTTCAAATGTCTTGAACACTTCCATATACTTATGAAGGAAGCCTCTATCTAAATTGACTTCGCCATTACAATAGTGCTTCAAAATATCATAGGGCCATCCTCTGGTTTATATGTCAATTCTATTTCCATTTGTATTGAATTTTCTTCCATCCATGTAATTCATGTCTTTGGTTACAATGTTTATTTTAGAATCCATATACAACTTCCTCCCTCCTATTGACATAGAATCAGTATGGAATACTATCTTGACTTTAAGCTAAATATTAAAAATTGGTTAGAGCTTATACTATGCAGAGGAGAATAATAATAAAATGTAACCTTATCAGCAATTGAAATAGATAAGGGGTCACTCTATTCCACACATATTCACATAGACAATGAACATAATATTTGGGGTTCCTACTCTTACTGTTTTTTTATTTATTTATATAATAATAAGGTTACACTGCAATATTTTTGTTCTCTTTTTATCTACTCTAACTCCTATTTCCTCTGACACATTCAATCATACTAGTATTGTGCTTCCTGTAAGAACATTATATCATGGATGAATGAAAACAATGTCTGATGCCATGAGGCCCAATTGATATTCATGCATTGGTCTTGAAATGTCATCAAACTGAGACTAGTCATTGTTATATAGTATCAAAGCTTCATTGATACTATTAGTCAGTATGATTTCTCATGTGAATTTATTAAATATTGATAACCTATATATTTATAGGGTCCAATCATTATGTTTGACAGTGTATTGGCCAATTTACTATCTAATGCTATTTTCAAAATAAAATATAGTAAAATATAAAATAGCGATCTTTTCTATCTACTCCACTGTAAATAATAAAGACTGTAGAAATTTCCTTCCAATTTGAGTGTTGGAAGTATTTATTATTTATAGTAGGATAGATAAGATCAATGTTTTATATTTTAATATATTTTATTTTTCATTGTATTTGATCAACAAATATAGTTTGGTGATGATTCTTTGACTAGTGCTACAATATTAGTATCTTAGGGTATTATATATGCATATATAAACTACATTTGTATGATGCTTGATGTTATACTCATGTCCACTAGTTATCACCATAATTGTTATTATTATGTATATGCAATATAAGGATACTATAGAGGTAAGGAGCAACGAGCAAAGAGAAAATATTTAAGGAAATGGACTTCAAGTAAAGGCATGAAACTTTACTATAGACCCGCAAAAGGAGATCACAATCATGAATATTCAAATAAAAAATGATTAGTCCATGTCATAACCATGAAGGGGGCATTGAAATTAATAATAAAAGTGATAGGGTAGTATGAATAACTTTAAAAGATACATAAAGAAAAGTAACTGAGTAGTCAAGAGGGCTTTTAAAACATCATAAATCTTGTCAAGAGTTCATTTTCCTCATAGAAATATGGTAAACTAATATTATTTCCATCTCACAAAGATTCAAAAGAAGACAATGTACAAGTCTATTAAGGAGTGCATGGACAATAACTCAATCAGCTACCACAATTAATTTCTTCAAGTGTTATGCAAGGCCATTGAAATCAAATGAATAAACTCATGCATAACCTAAAAGACAAAGGATAGTCAAGTTGCTAGAGGGGAAGTATCACAAAGGATATGTGATCACTTTCAATAGATATGTGATGCACTTTCACATTTTTTTCTTTATTTTTCCTAATAAGGTCAAATACTTTCTTTTAGTGTCTCAATCTACCACATAGAGATTAAATATTCCTACTCTCAAATAAATATGAATTATATAAACAATAGTCAGATGCCTCCCTTAAAATAAAGGACAATCTAAATTACTAAGGAATTTTATATCCTTTATAAGAGATTTTTTTTAACCAGTTAAAAACTTGAGAGGGTAATACACAGGTTGCAAGGAAAGTTAAAAATTTATCATAAGTAGCTCAATCCAAAAGCAAACACTTAAGCATGGAAAAGCATGAGTAGGTTGACCAGCACAAGTTATTTTGAATAACATCTTACCTGGATAATACTTGATAAGGTAAGGAGTGCTCTTTTCCACTCAGTTTCATATGGTGGCATATATACACACAAATCACCAAATTTTCAAATAACTAAATAAATTGTATTACTTAATAAAGATGTTACAACATGCCATTCATGTCAAAATTGTTAAGGATTAAGATTGTCTAGAAAATGGTAGAATGTTTCTAGAGTCTTCCATAAGCTAGAACATTCTTGGAGCTGTTCTAAAATAGAACATTCTAAGAGTTGTTGTAAAAAAGAACATTCCAGGTTTTAGAATTATCTAGAAAACTAGAAGCTTCTAGGCTTCAAGGACATTGTAGCTATATATATGTGATTGTAGAGAGTTGATGGGTACAACATCTGGATTGTTGGTAGACACAACATTTTGGATGTAATATGCAAGCTAGAAAAATATAATTTTCTGAGTGATTCAACTCTGTTTTGCCCTATGTTTTCTAGATGTTCATTGTTATGTTTTTTTTCTTGACATTCCTTGTTGATATTCCTTGTTTATTATGTTATAGTTTGGGTTTGTTCTAACAAAAATCAACTCTTCTTACCACAAAAAGTTTGGTTTCCAATTTGACAGGTTCATCTTTTGAATCCTATACCAACTTCTAAAGGAATTTGGCAGCTTATACTTCTACATGATAAGACAATTTCATCTTGTAAATTGTTCCAAAGTACAAAAAAAAAAAATCATATAATCTGCATGATAGTTATAGCTTGCTAGATGTTTGGCAACATCTAAAAAGTTTAAGTGAACTGAGAAAAGTAGAGAGGCCTTGACCTTCATTTTTTCATTTTTTATTTTGTTGCTCTAAATATCTCACAATATTTAAAAATTCGTTTCTTTCTTACTTTCTTGTTCAAATAAAAAATAGATACATTTGTATATAGTCAAGATGAATTCTAGAACTTCAGGTAACAGATATACCATAACTGCTTTTATAAGACACTGGCATCTAAGGTCTAAAATCTATTTCTAAAACTTGGCAAAGGGAAAAATACATCTTTAAGAAGTAGTCTTCAAAAATATCATAGCTAAATGGCTCTAACTATCCACTATCAAACATTCTCAATTCTTTGTTCAACCCTTTAGGCCTGAACCTTGACAGCTATTTCACTTTGCAACTATCCCTATACCTTCGATATTATTTAGTTATGGATCCCAAATCTATTGAAAATTGATCAGTAGGGTTAAAATTGAAACCTTGCAAATATAATATTTGTCCAAATCCATCAATAATTTTCCATCAGTTATAAAAAATTCCCTTATAAAGAATTTGTGAAGTCGGGTCTAAAATCTGGAAATGAAATTCTAAAAATGCACAAGACTAAAAATGAAATCTAATGAGATGTTGCTTTAAAATATGATTTTCAAACCTAGAAGTAGAAATCTGACTTCACAAATGAATTCTAGAAAAAGATAATGACTACCCTCAACCACCCGATATCTTCTTGAGTTTTTTCTGATTTTCCCCAAGAAAATCGTCGAGAAAAACACTATCGCAATAAATAGTCAAGCTCATTTTTATTTATGTCGACCACAATTTAACTTTGCAAGTTCATCTAAATTTCAGTGAAAAATAAGGTTCGTTGAAATTCTGACGAACATCAGGGATAAAAATTTTAAAAAATAAAAATTTCACACAACTGTCTGACGATACATTTGATTATATAGCTTTCATCAGACATTTTCTTTGGATTTTGCAATCAAATGAGTTAGTGTGAGGGGAAGTAGGACCCACGATGTCACACACCATTTCAATCTTAGGGATATCATATGCTAGGATTAAGATTTTATCAATGAAGAACTCGCATTATGTTCGATCCTTGGGTATGTCAATCAAGGATCCAATAGTAGCCATTTCATCAACAACTTTATTCTATACCCTAGGAATTTGATCAAATTAGATGTAGGTGAAATACTTCCTGAAGTCATCCACCATATGTTTGTAGGGAAGCAACTTGTCATCCTTTGTAAGGAACTCATCATTAACCTGCTTAATGACTAATAAGGAATCACTGAAGACTCTTAAGTGAGTTATGTGCCACTTTTTTACAATTTTGAGGCCTCTGAGGAGGGCTTCATATTTAGCTATGTTGTTGGTGCATGGGAATGCTAACATGAATGACTTCGGGATTTAATTGCCTTCAGGGGTAAGAAATAGAATTCCTACCCCTAATCCATTACGAGTGTAGGAACCATTGAAGTACAATATCCAGGTGGGTACTTCAGCTACTACAAAGACTTCTTCATCTGGGAATTCGGTGACCAAAGGATAAGTATCTACCAGGGGTGCATCAACTAGTTGATCAGCTATAACTTATCCTTTAATGGATTTTCGGTCCACGTATTCTATGTTGAATTCACTCAGGAGCATGACCCACTTGGCCATGTGGCCAATTAAGGTGGTTCTGGACAATAGATATTTCAGTGCATCAATTTTCACTATTAGTTTGACAAGATGGCTGAGCATATAATGTTTGAGTTTATGTGTATTGAAGACCACGAAAAGGAATGCTTTCTCCATTTTTGAATAATTTAATTCATAACCGACCAGTGTTTGGGTAATGTAATAGATTGCTCAATCTTTTGAGGACTCATCATGTTGTGCCAACAATACCCCAAGTGCAACTAAAGTAGCAGACATGTATAGCAGGAGGGGTTTTCCTAGAATAGGTGGCATCAAGATTGGCGGGTAGGCCAAGTACTCTTTGATCTTATCAAAACCCAACTGACATTGTTGAATCCATTTGAAGGTGGCGTCTTTCTTCAGAAGGTCGGCAAATGACTGAAATTTATCTGCAAGATGGGCTATAAACTGATGAATAGATTGTAGCTTTTCTTGAAGGCTCCTTAACTATTTCAAGTTTCAAGGTGGAGGCATATCCATGATAGCTTTTACTTTAGCGGGATCAACCTTGATGCCCCTTCGAGAGACTATGAAGCCCAACAATTTCCTTAAAGTGACACCAAACACACTTTTTCTGATTCAATCTTAGCTTGTACTGCTCCAATCACTAAAAGATCTTTTTCAGAATGGCAGGGTGCTCTGCTTTGGTTCTGTATTTTTTGATCAAGTCATCAACATAATATTCCATGATAATATGGATGAGGTCATGGAATATGATAGTCATTTCGTGTTGATATGTTGCCCCTGCATTCTTGAGACCAAAGGGCATAACATTGTAACAAAGGTTACCCCAAGGCGTTGTAAAAGAATTCTTGTGTTAGTCTTTGGGTACAATTCGAATCTGATTGTAGCCTGAGAAACCATCCATAAGGGACAACATCTCGTTTCCTATAGTGATGTTGACCATCATGTTGATATTGAGCAATGGGAAGTCATCTTTCAGACATGCTTTGTTGAGATCCCAGAAATCTGTATAAATCCTAATGTCACTATTAGTTTTAGTGATAGGCACTATGTTGGAGATCTAGTCAGAATAGTCAATGGGCCTAATAAAGCCAACATCCAGTAATTTCTCCAATTATTTCTTGACTAATAGTGCTACCTATGGATGCATCTTTCTGAGTTTCTACTTGATGGGTTTGGCGTTTGGGAAAACATCTAGATGGTGAACTATTAAAGCAGGATCCAAACTTAGCATGTGTAAGTACGACCAATAAAAGTTGATGACTTCATCTTTGAGGAGCTGGAAAATGATGGGACATTCTTGTTTTGATAATTATTTGGCTACGTAGGTGATCTTCGAGGTTTCTGCAGTACCCAGATTGACTTCTTGAGTTTCTTCGATCAGGATGGATGATCGTGTAGATAATCAAGTTCCCACAAGGGGAAGATGAACATCTCCATCCTCCAACACCTCATTGAGGCTTTCACTATCAGATGTGTCCTTTATTTTTATTTTTTCTAGGTCAAGAAGCACCTCGAGGAAGTTTTCACTAGATGATCATTTTTTATCTTTCTTGTTTTTACTTTTGTGACTAGAGTGTTCATCTTCCCCCAATCCCATAAGATTGGCATAAGTATCCAGGGAGACATTAATAGGTGTGTTATCACCAAGGTCCCAATCAATAATTTTAAGATGACGAAGGGAAAGGCTAATGGTAAAAATGGATAGGCAATCAACATGGATGGAAGGTTCGTGTGATCCATGTCATTATACACATGTATGTCTTCTAAGAGACCATTGTCCATACTAACACTATTGGAGGCATTGGATGATTTTTCCGAGCCTTTTTTCTTTTTGTCATATCCTAGGCCTAAATTCCATAGATTCTTTGGTACATCAATAGGTTGCAGTCACCCTTGTTCTTCTTTGCCTAGACCCTCACTTTGATAGTTATTATTTTTTGTGAATCAAGTGGATTAGGGGTATGCTTCTTGAAAATATTCCTTAAGTGGAGGATCTGGGTGGGGCTCTTCACAATAAACCCATTGACTGATAGCATCTTCTAGTGCATCTGTCCTTAGACTAGGAGACTGAAAAGTATTGGTGGGGATGTTTTAGGCACTGAAGGTAATGGTCTTGTCTTCTTCCTTTGGCACAGATTTTGATGGTTGACCATATGTGTGTGGTGATGGTGACATGGTTTCCACATTAAAATCTATATGCATTCCATATTCACCACAACCTTTGTCGATGATTTGGACTTTAGTGATGATTAAATTAGTGGTGGATGATGGAGTGGCTATTGTGGTGGATGGAGGATTGGAAGATGATAAATGAGGTTCCCCCATTTTGACTCTAGGGAAATAATGCAAATGGGGAAATGAAGCTTCTAAGGCATGACAGTACTCAAATGGTTGCGGGTTAGCGTAAATGGTGAACTCATGTCCATTGAATAGAAATTTTAGGCATTGATAATATGTGGAGGGAACAACCTACATGGCATGGAGCCATTGGCGACCGAGGAGGAGGTTGTATGGTAAGTCTAGATCAAGGACATGACATGTAGTGTACTGAACCATGGGTCTAACCTAGATGGGAAGATTGATAATTCCTTTAGAATCTCTTTCTGCATTATCATAAGCCTTGATTGTAATGATTTGATTACTTTGATCTGCCTAAGTATACTTTATCTACTTTATGAAATTTTGAGTGAATAGATTAAGAGCAAAGCCATTATCTACCAGGACCATTTTTACTTTATGATGGGCAACCAAGACTTCAATATGTAAGGGAAAGTTATGGTTGGCATGCCATTTTGGCTGAAGTGTAATTGGTACGCTAGAGCCAAATGTCACATTAAAGCTTGGAATTCTATGGGATCAATGTCATTAGGCACACGGGTTTCTAGTGAAGCTCAGTTCAGGATCTCTTGATGCACTAGAGAAGATTTAAGTAGGTCCAAAATGGAGATCTAAGTAAAAGTCTTTCCTAAGTGATCAAGAATGTTATACTGTGAACTCATAGGATTTGGTTGGGTGGATGTAGAAGCTGCAGGGATAGTAATGTGGGTTCTTCAAGTAGCAACAACACATTGGGAATTTTTAGCTTTGACATGTATCATGGATATATGGGGTTCCACTTGCTCAATGTAATGGACAATTCCATCGTAATTTGGGGGCACATTCTTATAAATTACGTTATTTGTATTGTTGTTTTAGGATTTGTTATTGGACATGCTTGCACCTTAATTATGGTTAAGGGAGGCATTTTGATAAATTTGTAATTGAGCATTGGATGAAAAAGATTGATTGGCGTCGACTTGGATATCTTCTCGATCGATAAGATCTTAGATATATGTTTTTAGACCTTGACACTTATTAGTAGAGTGCCCTTTGATTTTGTGAAAATCACAATATTCTATCTTTATACCAATTGGTTTTTGGTTTGGATTCATCAAAGGGCTTGGTCATGGGGTAGACAATTGAATATTTTTCTTGTAGGAGTCTTCTGAGGATGGTACTTAAAGATTCACCTATTTGAGTGAATTGACATTTTTTGTTGCCTTGATTGTTCTAGTTCAACTGTTGAGGGGGACGAGGTTCCCCCCATGGTATTGTTATGATGTTTTGGGCAAATGGTTGATTATAGGTAGGTTGTTGCCTCTGAGAGGTATTAGCTACTTGAACATGTTTGGTATCAGTGACACCATCATTCACAACATTCTTATTCTTATTCTAGTGGCATGACTTGTCTCTAGATGATTGCTCTTTGTCATGATTGTGTATCTTGACATGCCCTCTAGCGATAAGGGCATGTTCAAGGATGGTTCCTTTCTCTACCACCTTGGCGAAGGTGGTGACACAATGCAGCTTGAAGTTATGGGCCATGTTGGGATGTGATTTTTCAACAAAGAGAGTGACCATGTCTTTTTCTTTGAGAGGGTTTTTCATGCGGCTTGCCAATGCATGCCACCTTTGGAGGTAGCTAGCAAATATTTCACCTTCATGCTACTTCTCCTTGAGGAGATCCAAGGTATCAGTGTCCTCTAAATTAAAGGGGAAGTGGGAAATGAATTTCTCTAAAATATTTTCCAAGGACTTGATGGACCCCTACTCTAGACCCATGAATAGACGCAAGAGGCAGTTGTCATTATGCATAAATTCTTGACAGTAGGCATAAAACTCTTGCAGATGGGCTTTAGGATCTTTGGTTCCCTTGTATCTGTCAAATTTGGGTATTTCGAAATTTTTCTAGAAGGGGATCAATGAGATGGAGGGATCGAATAGATAAGGACATATATCTTTGAATTTGAAGGATTGTTTACCCATCTCGACTTGAAAATCTTTAAGAGCAGCTTTGATTTCCAATAAATCCATGTTAACCGATAGTGTATGAGTCAAAAATGGGTTGGATGGATATGGATGGTAGGATGATAGAGGTTCCTATTGAGACACTGTTTGAAGGTTGATATATGGGTATTGATAGTGAGATGACGGGATCCCTTGTTGGTGTTTTGAGGATTTTTGTCGATATGTGGGTTGTTGTTGCAAGATATATTACAAGCTGGTCTGATAATATTATATTGCATAGTGTTGAAGAGCATAAAAGGAATGTTGTGGATTGGTCTATTGGTACTAGGAGTACTATTGTGACCATTGGGAGGCCACATAGGGTGGTTGTTGCTAGAATTGTTTCTGGATATGATAGAAATAGTGTTGGGGAGATGATTGATTTGATGTCAACTATTGTGTGGGATGAGATGGGATGTTTTGTTGTGATTGAACTTGTGGACATAAAATAGATGCAAGCAACAGGGATATGGTCAGGATGGGAGGTCAAGATGGATTTCCTTGTGAGGGGTGCGGTGGTTGTTGTGATGAAATAAAAGGATTACGTGGGGTTTTTTCTTGATGAGGTGGCTAAGATGATGTGGAGGCATTTTGCAAAGGAGGGTGTTGGGTACCAACAGTGATATTTGGTTGGGATGTACCTTGCGGAGGTAGTTGGGATGATATGTTAGATTGAGGAGGTTGTTGAGATGAGAATGTAGGCAGCGGTAGATTTGTGGTCCTAGGAGTTGGAGGAAGGGCGGTGAAAGGGTTTCCCTTGGTGTTTAATGGAGATTGATTTGAAAGGGGTGGTGTAGTCAGCATTAATGGTGGATGTTGCAAAACGGTTTGTGGCATGCCATAGGATAAAGGGTTATTGTGATCAGATATTTAAGGAGCTCACATGACTGAGATTGTGGTGTGCAGGGGATTATTAACATGGTAAAGGATGTTGTTGCCGAATTTGGGTTCATACCACCCTTCTACTAGAGGCATATTGGGGATGTATGAATTACTTGGTGCATTTTGTGAGCTTTGGGATATGTTAGGTGTAGAATTGCTATATTTGGATAGGTCGACACCTGATGGAGGTTTGAAACCTTTTTCAATTAGCTGGGCCAAGATTTCTTCCCCATGTTTTTTGAGTGGGCGATCTGTCATTTGCACATTGGTGGGGTTACTAAAATTTTCCTCAAGTGTGAGTTCAGACTATTTGACCATACTTTCTTCACCATGCAGTGAGTTATTCTGATTTTCAGTATTGGATTGTGATGAAGTACTGTTATGAGGGTCTTGGGGGATTTTCACACCATTATTAGGATCTTGATAGACATTCACACCATTAGTGATATTTTGGGAGATGTTTCCCCATTATTAGGATCTTGAGGCGTGCTCAACTATGGATTTTGACCTTGTTCTTGTTCCATTTTATTCTTGACTTGTGACCTAGTTTGAATGGGCATGTAAAGGAACTATGGCTGGATTGTAAGGATATCCTTGATGGAAGATTTTTTGGATTAGATAAAGGTCAACTAATTGGGTGGTGGGCTTAGATAGGATTAATTGGATGATTGGATTCAGATTGGATGATTAGATTATGATTAGATGATTAAATTTTAATTGGATGATGGGGTTTTGATTGGATGATATTGGGTTTTGGATAGATTGGCTTGGATTTTTTGGATCAATTGGATAAGTTTTTTTTGGATTCGATGATGAATTAGGACTGGTTGATGGAAGGGATTCTAAACCCAATTTGGAAATCGCCCTAGGTGACTTAATACGTTGGTTGATTGGATTAAAGGGCTAATTGCGGTGTTGAATCCACCTCAAGATGGAAATGGGTTGATTTGGGCTGATGATGCTCACTTTCAACATGAATCCTCCTTAGGATAGAAGTGGATTGATTAGGTTGAAGACAATGATTGATATGTAGGATAATGATCAAACTTAAACGTTGTGGTCAATTCGGGTAATAACTTCCAAAACAAGGTTTAAGGGATTTTGTATTGAAAGATGATGAAGAATGCAAACTAAAGATGGCGTGAAGGTTTTTATATGATGGGGGTGACGTCGAAATGGTCTTTTTGGAAAGTAAAAATGTTTAGGTCACATATGGTAGTTTGGTGGAGTGGGTTCCCTAAATTGTGAAATGAGTAATGTGAATGAGAAATGGAAGTTTGAAAAGGTAGAACATACATTCAAAACGGGTGAACAGATACTTAGAATAGTTAAATGGAGGCTTGAAATGGTCAAATGGATTCTTGGAATTGTTAAATGGATGCTTGGGATGGTTAAATGGATTCTTTTAATGGTTAAACAAAGGCTTGGAATGGTTAAACGGAGCAAAATTGATTGTTTAGGGGGGCGTATCTACCCTTCTACAGTAAACTGTAAGGAAAATCTGCCCCACTGTAGTAAATTGGAGGGTGTATTTGCACTTTTTCAGAAAATAGGGACTTGGTTTGGATGAGAATGACTATGGAAAGGAATTGAAATGACAACAATGAGGCAGACTTGTCAAAAATTTACTGGTTTCTCACAAGAAGACACTTTAAACAAGCACAATCATATGATTTGTGTGAAGGGTATGGCCAACAAAGGTCTTAATATAAGATGCACAAGGATTCTAGGAAGTCCTTGATATACTCTCGGTACATGAGGCCTAGACCGTGAACACCAACCCGTCACAAGCATGAGTCTAGAACCCTAGTGAGATATTGAAGGGCTCATACCAACTCTTCATGTCTATCTAGGTATCACCCTAGCTTCGATGCTCTTCTAGACAAGATGTGACTAGATTGGGATATAGATTTGGTTCTCCCCCCTTCTATACCCTATCAATTTGCGTGGTTGGGATCATCACTTGGGGTGATAAAATCCCTAAGCAGCTCCCTCTAAAAAGAAGGCACTAATCATTTCTATCTATTCCTCAAGCTCACACGAAGTGCAAGGGGAAAGAAAAAACAAACTATTGCCCCCTTGGGTGACACAAAAATAGAGACAACAAGAATTAAATCTTACTTTCCCTAATCAAACTATGTGCCTAGATGAAAACAACAAAGAATCTTTTTTTAAATTTGAACAAACAGATAGCCTTAAAAGTAAGTGTTAGTTGTTTTAATCGCCATTCTTCATAAATTAAAAAAATATGCTATGACATATTATCAAAAAACCCAACTATACCCACCAAAAAATGAGGTTAGGGGGTTAGAACTTGAAAACAACAAAAAATTGAGGTAAAAACAAAGCTAAAATGCCTATTTTTAACTTCCAAAATGTCATGTTTAGGACATATCCGCCCCTCTACAGTAAATTGAAGGGTGTATCTACACTTCTGCAACAATAAAGAGGGTGTATCTACACTTCTACAATCAAGTATGAGAAAACATAATGTAAACTAGGGTGTATCCACCCCTCTGCAATCAAGTGTTAAAAATAGAATGTAAGCTAGGGTGTATCCGCCCCTCTACAGTAAAATATTAGAAACAAAATATAAACTAGGGCATATCAGCCCCTTTGCAATAAACTTGTTAGAAATAGAATGTAAAAAAATAGGGCGTATTCGCCTCTCTACAGTAAACTTGTTAAAAATAGAATGTAAATTAGGGCGTATCCACCCCATGCAGTAAAATATTAGAAATAAAAAGTTAACTAGGGCATATCCACCCCTCTGCAATAAACTATTAGAAATAAAATGTAAACTAGGGTGTATCCACCCCTCTACAGTAAACTTGTTAAAAATAGAATGTAAAATAGGATGTATCCACCCCTCTACAATAAACTGAAGGGCATATCTGCACTTTTGTAGCAAACAAGAGGGCATACTTTCATTTCTACAACAAGTAGGGGGGCATATTTTCACTTCTACAGGGAAAATCCACCCCTTTGTGACCTGTTCCTGCAAACAAACTTAACAACAACAAATGTGAAATGAAGGGATTTATTTTTGGGTCCCACTGGGCGTGCTAGAAATTTGAAGCCTTAATGTTTATTCTATTCTAAAGATGAAAAATAACTATTATGCAATAAGGGAAGAACACAAAGGTACACCTCAAGATTAGCCTAAGAAATGATAACACAAAGAAATAAGATAGAAAAAGATAACAAATGCCTATACCTTCTTTTTTGTTGAAATCCCTTGGTTGGACCTTGATGTTATATGCTTGAATTCTCTTTAGATGGATATATGCAAGATTAACAATGTGATTTTTTTATGAAGCTACAATGGAAAAATGCAATGCTCATACTAATGGCTAAGATGATGCTTGCAAATTTAGTGGGAAATTTGGTAGCATATGGGTGCAAAATGAATAAGTGTCCTCAATGAGAGAAAATAGGGGGGTATTTATAGAGGGATTTTAATTCTCTAGAGAATTCAATGGTTGAGATTAAACCAACAAGGCCAATATGGAGGGCTATGGTGAGTTGAGGACTCACAAGCCCTCACATCTTGACATGTGGAATGTGATATGGCCTAGGATGAGATGATGTGGTAGTTAGGTGGAAGGGAGATACATGATGTGGAGGAAGGACAAGTACCTTGGGGGATGAGAAGATTTTCTCAAAAATGAACTTCTTGTCCCCAAATGAGAGTGGAAAAGACATTTGAAGAATTTTAGAATTCCTCAAAAATCTCCATGGGGAATGAGGTGGCTAGAGAAATAAATGTGAATTAAAAATTCACATGCTTGAAAGAATCTAATGGATAAGAGGAGGTTTCCAAAAGGGTAGTAATTTTCCACATATGAGTGATGTGACAAGTCTAATGTTCTAGAAGTTTCATGGGGATAAGGTAAGCCTTGGAAGGATAAAATGTGACTTGAAAATTCACATGGTAAAGAGAGGGACCTAGGGTGAATAAATATGAATTAAAAATTCACATGGGAAAGAGGGTCAAGGCTAAGAAAGGCAAATGAAAAGGTTGACTAAAAAAGGCATGCTAAATGTGGCTAATGACCTTGATTAAGGTTTATGCAAACACACGATTAGGATAATTAATGAAAGATTAGAAGCAAGTGGTAGATTATGGAGGATGTGACACTAATCTTGATTAAGTGGTGTACATCTTAATCATGGATTAATTAATTTAATCTAGATTAAAAAAGGATCATGGAGAATGTGATAAGGAGAGAGAAAATGAGGAATTAAAAATTGATTTTAATGAAAAAGGTCAAGTGACTAAATTAAATAAATTGACATATTTATTTAATTTAGAGAAGAAATAGTGTAAAGTAAATTATTTAATTATTCAATTAGATACTTTAGGAACCTTAGGCAGAAAATGAAATATTGATTAAATAAATTATTTAATTATTATTAACAAAATAGATGAATAGAGTAGACGATTTTCACTATGTGGAAGTGGTCAAATTTAGATGTCTACACTTACATAGGAAGTACCAAGAATTTTATTCAATACCAAGGTCTTGTAGAAATGAGATCTATCTAGGTCTAATCTGGGATCAAAGTCAACATTTTCATCCATCCCTCAAACATCATTCAAAAATCATCTCACCAACAACTCTTGTAAATCTTGAAAACATCATTCATACAAGACTTTTTGGCAAATCCAAGTCATCTTGTTTGATTATATATGTGTAGATGAATCCTTCTCCACATATTTAGTAAAATTATCAAACCTTGTGAACAATTCTACCTCTTGATAACATCCAACATCTTGAGGTTTATAAGTTCATTATCCAAAAAAGAAAATCAAGATCATCTTGTTTGGCTAGGGGTGTTTAGATGAATCCTTCTTTACACACTTAGTCAAATTATCATCTTGTGTACAAGTCTACTTTAGGACAACATCCAACCTCTTAGATTTTATTAGTTCACTACCCAAATCAAAACCCAATCAAAGTCCCAAAGTCTATTATCTCCTTCAAGATTTCTCAAAGAGTTCAATCATCCACTTCATTCATCCTTCGTTTATCTCATCCCCATCCTTTGATCCTTAAAGACAACTTGGATTCTCTTATTTGAGCCTAAATTTCATACCAATATAAGGTGTTAGAGGTTCATCTCTTACATTACTAAAAAATTGATCCCTATTTTTTGGTTCAAACTCGATCTCAATACAAGAAAAACATGGAGCAAAACAAATAAACATCCACTTTGAGCTATCTGAGTGAAACTGAAACAAAATTCAACCCTACGATATCCATTGACCTCCCAATTAATCCTCCTCCAATACATTAAAAATCCTCAAGAGGAAGTTCAAGTGGAAGACATCACCAACAATATCTTGGGGATGACACAATATGAAATCCTTCAGATGGTACAAAATCCTTAAAATCATAGAATATTTAATGTCATGATGAGGTTATATCCCTCCCAATACATGCTTGAACTGGAAAAAGAAGGGGCTAAAATCCCTTCCAACTATGAAATAATCACCCTTGTGGAGAAACCTCTCAATATCATGCCTCCAATCCCACCCCAATAAACCCCAATGATCAATACAACGGTTCTTCTCATCACAACAGTCAACACTATTCATAGTCCACCACCACTGTTGCCAAAAACCAACATGGAAAACTCATTTAGCATCATGTTGCAAGTAGCTTGACAAGCCGCCTATCAAAAGGTACTCTAAAAAATCCAAAATCAATAAGCTGCATAGCTAGCTACTCAACAAGAGAAAGCACAATTAGCAACACAAAAAGGACAACAGGCATAGAATACTTCCTAAGCCCAAGATTTACTAAAACAAAATCAAGCCACCCAAGTTGTACAAGAAGCTCAAGCTACATAAGTTGCACAAGCTGCCATGCCACACATGCAGCCCAACAAGCACATGCTCAACCTCAAGCCCAATATCAAGCTAAACAAGCACAAGCACAAGCTCAATACCAGGCATAATTATGTACTCTAGCAACAAGCATATCAACAATTCCTACAAGAGTATCAAGCACAACAACAAGCGACTCAAAAACAAGCCCAACAACAAGATTTTTTGGCACAAAAACAACAAGACCAACAACAAGCATTGTTGGCATAGCAGAAAATGTAGGCGTATCAAAAAACCTTAATCACACAACAAAGCTTACAACAAACTCCCACCAACACTCCACCCACCAATCAAACACCTCAACCACCTCAAAAAATGTTCACTTTGCCTCCTAATCTGCAAGACGATGTGATAACATAAATCAAACTGCTCTCATAGCAAGTGCTTGAACTCCAATCAAGAAATATGACAAGGACACTTGGAAATTTGTTTCCCTATCCTTTTGATAGGAGCCTTGCAATGATACCATTTCCAAAGGAATTTGAAATCCCTAAGTTTGAAAAATACCATGGATTGGGAAACCTTGAAGATCACATTAGGGAATTCCAAGTACATTGCATGGAAGTCACATACAATGATACATATATAATGTAGTTTTTCCCTGAAGCTTGGTTGACCCTACCATGGAGTGGTTTTCTCATCTACCTATGGGCATGATAACATTCCAAGAAATCATAGACGCATTCCTAGAGAACTATGCATTCAACATTGGCATGGATGTTAGTCTAGAGGAACTATTTGTTCTCACACAAGGAAAGGGGGAATCATTTGATTCCTTCCTACAATGATGGTGATCCAAGGACAATTGGAGCAAGTGGTCCATGCCAGAGGAGAAAAAAATTTGTACTATCATCGCCAATATTGAGAAAACCTTGGCATTCCATTTAAAGATGTAGTGCATCATCATGTATGACCAGTTGATCCCCAAGGTGCTCAACATTGAACAGACCCTTATTGCACAAGGGGGTACACCCACATATCCTAAACCTCAATATAATCACCCATCTTCCATATATAACGAAAACTTAGCACATGGATGAAAACCATGAATTTCACCAATGATGGTGTGGTCAATGCCAAGGTCCTAATCAGTTCTCCCAAGTAGAATTCCTAAACATATCACCAACTGTAAAAAAAAATCACAACAATGCGCAAATCAATGTGGTATCACAACAACCACCCCACAATCAAGTCAACAATCTAAATAATCAAGTAGGACCACCTATGCGAAATAGATATACCCCCAAGAGGAAGTTCACAACCCTTAGGGAATTGATCGAATCCATCATGAATAAATTGGTCAATGAGAACCTCCTCAAAATCCCCACTATGATAATTATCAAGACCTCAGGTAATGCCACCCTGATACAATGAAAATTTCTTTTGTGATTATCATAAAATCAAGGGCCATACAACAACCAACTACATTAAATTGAAAAATGTCATCCAAGACCCAATCGATGACAAGATCATAAATGTGGATCAACCAATTGGAAATCAAGATCTAAATATTTACATGAATCCGATGTCAGATCATAACCAAGGAAACACCAAAGGGGAGCAAAAATATGGCAATGCGAGCCATGTGTACAAAGGAGTTGTCACATGCCTTGAGGAAATGATCACTATTTTTAGCATCAAGGGAGCCAAATCTGATTTTGGAGTCACCACATGTGGTGGCAAGGTCACTATTTTTTTGGTCATCACAACCACCTAGGGCATCTACCTCAAATTAGAAATCCATTCCTAGTGGCTACAGTGTCCTAAACCAGTTAAAAAGAACCCCTGCTCAAATATCCATCATGGAATTATTGAAGATTTCAGCCGCCCATAGGGAAATCCTCAAGGAAGCATTGGCTTCATCTATTTTCTTCACCAATCTTGATTTGAAACAATTCCAAGCTATGGTCAGAAACATCACTACTCCAAATATCCTCACATTTTCTAATGAAGACTTCCCCACCCAGCCATCTCACAATCATGCACTCCACCTTGAAATCCTAGTTCACAAAAATAAGGTTAAAAGGGTCTTGGTGGATGGGGGTGCAAGCCTCAACATTTTCTCACTCAAGCTTATTAAGAATCTGGGAATCTTTGAAGATTCCATTGAAAAGGTAAGGGTATCGCAATCAGGGCTTACGACGATCAAGAGAGTGTGTCTCAGGGAACTATTCAACTCCCTATTCAAGTAGGGCCAGCTGTTATGGAAACTACCTGTCAGGTGCTTGAACTTGATCTACCTTATAACATCTTCCTAGGGCACCCATGGATCCATGGGATAGAAGCAGTTGAAACAACTTTCCATCAATGCATCAAGTTTTCATACCAAAATCAAGAGTTCACAATCTATGATGATCCTGAACCCTTCGCCTACTGCAAGAACCAGAAAGTTGAGTACTATAAAATCCCCCAAGTCCCAAAGAATGATGAAGGCCCCTCAACTCCATATATAGATCCATCCAACATAGCCTGCACTTTTGGGACAAAGACACCCTCCATCCCTGACATGGCTGACATCAAGCTTATAATCCAAGATAATGAATGTGGGGAATATAAAATAAAAAAGGGAGCCTTTGTGGTCGGGGAGTTATCTCAATTCCCTAGATCCCATGGACAACCACAACCTTCCAATGCAACAACTCAAACCTTCAAAGTGGATGCCTCCCAATTCAAGAGTTGGGGAGATCTAGTCTAAGAAGTGGTGGATGAGAGAGATGTATCCAGTCAGAGGACTTCAATTAATGTTGGGCATGGGTTATAACAAGAATGAAAGTCTGGGAAAGAACAACAATGGCCAATTAGAACCTATCATTGCTAAGAAATGAATGAGAAATCTTGGCCTTGGGTGTACCCCTCTGAGTGTAACTATACATGGTAGAATTCCCCCAGTTAAAGTAGTCAAGACTTAGCTATCAGCAGCCGCCCTCCATTTACCCATGTCCACAAATTGAGTCATAGACAAATTTACCTTTGAAATAAATGATGTGTGTAGTAGTAGTGATGACGAGGATACCATAACTGGATTACCCATTATTTTTTAATATTCCTCCCTACTCATGATTAGCAGTCCTTACGTCTTTCACGGTTACTACCTTCCCCAAGATCCTATGAACAACCATCAACATCAAGGAAAACATCTTCATAATCAATCACACTCTTTGATGGTAGATTTATAAAATCAGGCACTCAAGCTGATGTATCTGAAGACAAAGAAATTTTAAATTGGTTGTACAAAGATGAAGAAGCACCAAAAGCAACAACTTCTAATGTTTTAACAAAACCATATGGTAAAGGCTTTACAATCTTAGAGAAGATGGGATATGAGCCTATCATGATGAATACTAGGGACAAAATAGGGCTAGGATATAAAGAAGGATCAATGGAATAAACCAGGCATCAGGTTGTTGAAGGAATCCTCTAATTGCGAGATAGTTTTGAAATGGATTCCAATGAGTATGAATGGGAATCTCTCTGAAGAATCTTGTCATAACAAAGAAATTGATGTGATACAAAGTTATGCACCAACACGTATGGAGGGAGAAATTTTGATTTCTAGACCTTTTGAATTTGGATCACAACATATTGATGGCTCAAGTGAGGACAAACAAACATCGAGCGAGATAGACAATCTAGAGGAGAGTAACATCATAGACCTCAATATTGCTATTAAACACTTTGATGGCATTTCCATCAGGACCCTCATTGTTGTTGACCTTGACCAATCCAACGATCCCTTGCCTCTAATACATCCTAAACTCATTGACTAGGAGCAAACTGAGCCTCTCAACATCTCTATCTTTACGAACGATGATGCCATTGTTAACTTCCTTTATTCTGAAAACATAGAAACAAGTTCCACCCATGAATCTCATAATGAAGCTTCAAGCCAAGAGGGTGCCAAATCTCTTAGCTGCAAATTTTAAAATATCAAAAATAGATCTAAAGGTGAAAACTATTTAATGGTAGTATTAGATCAAGAAAAAGTAAAAATAAAGAGTGCATCTAACAGTGAAAATATTTATGAGGCACCAAAAGATGGGAGATTTGACACTCTTCCATAAAACTATCATGAAAGATCATCAATACTAGTTGAACCTACACAATCCATCAGCATTGGTATGATAGAACAATGAAGACCCTACATCTCGTAGCATCCATGAAAGATGAGGAAAATCCAAGCTTCATCCAATTCTTTGAAGAGAGACAAGTCAATTTTGCTTGGTCCTACATTGATATCCCAGGCATAGATCCAAATTTGATAATGCATCACTTATCTCTACCACCTAGGGTGAAGCCTGTCAAGAAGAAACTAATGAAAATACATCCGCACATCACCTTGTTAGTAAAAGAAGAATTGAAGAAATTGTTAGATGTCAAGTTCATCCATCCAAGGGTGATCCCACAAAGCTGGTTTACAATTTCTAGGAGATTCTGATTTTTGCTGAAATCACATATTTTTAAAAAATATAATTATTTAAGCCTTAAAATTTTATATTTTAAGGATTTCAATTGAAGAGGCTTTGATCAAACCACCTTAGATCTAACCCCCTTGGATAGAACCTCGCTGGTTTTAAACCATACCTACAATGAAGTCTCCTTTACACCTATCAAAATGTTGATAAAAAATCACTTTTGATTTACCTTTTGGGGGATCAAATGAATTCATTTAAAATTTATTTCAAATGATTATGGTAGTCCCCAAAATGAGCTATCCAATGAATATAATTTTAATATGTTTTGGTTTTATTATGTATGCATTTTTTTAGTTTTATTAAACATAGTTTTTCCACCGAAAATCAAGCTCTATGTTTTGTACATGTGTAAAAATAGAAGATTATCAAAATAAAAATTTGAAAATATGTTTAGGCTAGGTACTAATGTCCTTGATCCATTAAAAAAAAATGAATTTTGATACATACAAAAAAATTTATAATGTATACAGTCTGCCTATGTCTGAATTGTAATTGGCTTGACTTTGCAACTTGATTAAGGAAAAAAAATTCAATAAAACACTATAAAACCAAATGAAAGTGATAGATATCATAGTTACAAATCTAAATTTGAAAAAATTAGAATTTTATCCTTCATACAAAAAACTTTATGTTGTATACAGTGAGCGCCACTCCTTAAAAATGTTTAAAAAAAAAAAAACTAGTTTTCGAAGGAGATGGAAAAATAAGTGCAATCTGATTCCAAAACAATTGGGAAAAATATATTTGGAATCTATAGATAAAATGCCAAAAATAACTAATTTTAATCATCTTCAAATTCTTCATGGTTTAGCCACTATAGGAGCCCGAAAATGAAGATTTAGTTAAAAAAAAATAGTTCAATGTCCAGTTTGCCCAAAAATAGTAAACCAGTATTTTGGGATCACCCCCAATTGATTATGTTGAGTGGATTTCCAATATTATACCAATCTCTAAACTAGATGGCAGCATTAGGATATGTAGTGATTTTAGATATCTTAACAAAGCATGTCCAAAGGATGATTTTCCTTTGCCCAACATCGACATCATTATGGGCTTGATAGCAAGACATGCCATGTTATCACTTATGGATGGATTTTCAAGATACAATCAGAGAAAAATAGCACTAGAATATCAAGATAAAATAGCATTCACATGTCTGTGGGGTACTTTATATTGGAACATCATTCCTTTTGGTTTGAAAAATGTAGGGGCTACATATCAATGAGTGATGATGACCATCTTCCATGACATGATGCATACCTTTATGGAGGATTATGTAGATGACCTTTTAGCTAAATCATTCACTAGAGAGGGATACCTAGAAATCCTAGATGAAATCTTCACTCGACTGGAAAAATTCAATGTAAGATTAAACCTAAAGAAGTGTGTGTTTGGCATGACATCAACAAAACTATAGGGGTACATAGTCTCAAAAAAGGCATTGAAGCAGATCCCACCAAAATCAAAGCTATCATGGAAATTTATCCACCAAAGAACATCAACCAGCTGAGATCTCTACCTGGAAATTTCCAATCTATCAAGAAGTTCATTGCATAATTAGCAAAAAAAACTCATCCTTTTAATCATTTTCTATAGAAGAATGTCTCCTTCAAGTGGGATGAAAAATGTGAAGTATCCTTTAATCAACTGAAGTAGTATCTAATGTCTCCACCTATACTGGTGCCAGCTACATAAGGGAAACCATTATTACTCTACATAGAAACAACTGAATTATCTTTGGGCACTCAATTAGCATAGGATGATTTTGCGGGAAAAGAAAGGGTTATTTATTATATTAGAAGAACATTGAATGACTATGAAATCAACTACACCTTCATCAAGAAATCTTTTATGGTGGTAGTATTTGCTACTCAATAGATGCGGCATTTCATGTTAACTCATACTATTAAACGCATAGCTAATATTGATCCATTGAAGTATTTACTCAGCAAAGCTTCCCTAGCAGGAAGCCTAGCCAAGTGGGTAATGATTTTGAGCGAATTTGACATCCAATATATGGATCAAAGAGCCATCAAAGTTTAGGTGATAACTGATCAATTAGCTGAAGCACCACTACAAGATGATCATCCAATGCATATTGAGAATCTTGTTGTAGATATCCTTACCATATCATCACAACAATGGATGTTATGTTTTAATGGGTCTTACACGCAACATGGATCAAGTGCTGGAATCTTGTTTATCACATCTCAAGGAAATACCATCCTTAAATCTTACATACTCATGTTTCCTTGTCCAAATAACATAGCTAAGTATGAGGCACTCATCATCGGAATTAAAGTGGCAGTCGAATGGAAGATCACAGAGTTGCAAGTTTATGGAGATTCACAACTAGTCATAAACTAGGTGAACGCTGACTACCAGACAAAGGATGATAAATTGATTTCATATAAGAGAATGGTGGATGATTTCAAAAATTATTTTGTTGAGATAAAATTTGAGCAGATTCCAAGAGGGGATAATAAATTTGTTGATGCAATGGCAATAATTGCTTCCCTTCTACGGATACCTGAAAAATGAGCTCATTATGACATCATGGTGGAAAAACTATTTAACCCTACCTATGAAAACCTTGAATCCAAAGTTATATACCATCTAGTCGAGGTCAAAGATTATATCTATGGGAATATCTACACCTATCTAAAAGGAAACACCCTACCACCAAATCTATCCTGAAACCAGAAACGTAACTTTATTTGACTAGTAGCTTGAAATACCTTGATAGCCAATGTACTTTAACAGCGAGGTTTTTATGGTACTCTCCTGCATTTTATTTAATGTAAAAAATATAAAACGGCCTTACATGAAGGTATCTATGGAACCCATTCAAGTGGACTAACTCTAGCAAATAAAATCCTACATTTGGGGTATTAGTGGCCGAATATGGAGGAGTCTTTTCAATTTTTCAAGAAGTGCCAAAAATATCAAATCCATGGAAACCTAATACATGCACCAGCCTAAGAGCTGCAACCATTTGCATCAACATGGCCTTTTTGTTAGTGGGGACTAGATCTTGTAGGTAAAATTCATCCACCTTCGTCAAACGAAAACAAATTCATCATCATAGCCACGAAGTATTTTACAAAATGGATTGAAGATGTTCTCCTAACCACAATCACCGAAAAAAAAAACCACATCCTTCATCCTAAATTACATCATCTATCGGTATGGAATTAATCTATCCATTGTCACTGAAAATGGTAGACCTTTCAAGAACTAGGATGTCCAAGAACTTTGTGAGAGGTTTTATATCTAGCATCAATTTTCTACACTATACTACCCTCAAGGAAATGGCCAGGTAAAATCCTCAAACAAAACAATTTTAAAAACTATCAATGATGTTGGGCATGACTAGCACATTCAACTGAACCCTACTCTATGTGCCTACCAAACTAATATTTGCACCCCAATAGGATCCACACAATACACTTTAATCTATGGATCATAGACCATTTTACCTATTGAGGTTGAGCTACCATCACTCTGTGTGTCATTAAAAGGGATCATTTCAGATGAAGATTAACGAGTATCTAGACTACAAGAGTTGGAACTATTGGATGAATGTCATTAGCAAGTTGTGGATCACCTAAAATCCTTTCGGTAGAGGATGTCATGAAGCTACAATCACAAACTAAAACCCAAAACATTTCAAGTTGGTGACTTGGTCTTGATATAAAATCCTCATAATCAATAGGATAGAGAAAAGAAAGGAAAATTTGAACCAAATTGGTTAGGTCCCTTTTTCATTGTATCAGTCTTCAGATCTAGAGCTTATCAGTTGTCTAAACCTGAAGGGGATTTAATTGATGAGCCTATCAATAGTCTACATCTCAAGAATTTCTACACCTAAATCAACCAGTGCATGGTAAAAGTCTTGAAAAAATACAAAAAAAAAGAGAAGATATCGTAAAAAATGGTCACCTTAATGAAAAAATTACAAACAAGAATCTTGGTGACAACAAAAAGATCAAAAATACAAAAAAATCAAAAAGAAGGAAAAAATACAAGAAATAAAATCAAAAACCATAAAAATCATAAAATTTGAAAAGTGCAATAAAAACTAGTGAAAATATAGCATCATGCATTATTTGTGATAGATCAGCTTCTCCATCTATTTGTGCATGTGTCGACCATTTTCTTTCACCATCATTTTGCTTGTCATTAAAAAACCTCATGCACATATCCTAGCATTGCAGTCGTGTCTCGCCCTAGATTGGGGGAAAAATCCTTAAATCAGTGGGGGCATATAAACTTTGAGCTTAAACTAACATACAAATAGCAGTATGATATTGTCACAAACACAGATCACAAAAAAACACTCAACATTGAACACACATCAATCATCAAATGTATCACAAGCATACATCAATATCAAACAAAAAGAAACCAAATCAAAGAAAATCTAAATGGATGATGTTCTTTTGAATCATGGCTTTATCATGTTAGCATGAATGTTCAACGGTTGTACTTTGATTTTTGTTATCATTTCTCTGGAGTACCTCAATGATATCCTAAACTAGAGGAGCTAGGAAGGAGAATGATATTTTTTATTTTCTATTGTTTGTGAGTTGATCATTACTAGTGTGCAAATTATCGCAGGACATGTTCTACAAAGTATCATTGATGACATTCCAAATTTTCATACGAAAAGGATTAACTCTTATATGTTTACATGAGGAATTCTTAGGTAATCTCATTTTGATTATACCTAGATACTTGTGTTAACTTGCAATATCAAAAAATCATGGAAGTAGTACTTAGGTCATCATGGACTAAATTATACCATCGATGCTTGTCCTCACTTTCAACATTTCAAAAGCTCAATGATGATAAAACCACGATAAATGAACTATTAGGATGATAATTTTTTCATATGTAGATTTGCATGATTAAGTTAGATTACATTCATATTAGCTTTGTATCTGCATTTATAGATTGTTCCAAGGCTGACAAAGATTTCAAAATTGATGTTATCTCTATTATTAATGGATTGAGTATACTTGACATTAACAAAAACATATCATTTTCATACAGCTGCATAATCATTTCCATGGCATATATTAAAAATAATTATCATATCATTCATTCACCCATACATTTTATCATATATTTGTATTATCATATTATACATTCATTTGTGCATTATATCATAATATTTGTATTAGAAAAATATTAAAAACAAAATGTATCACATATCATTTTCATAATCACATTCATCTCATGGCATAAAGCATGTAGGATCATTATTCATACAACATCAAATCATCATTGCATCCATGCATAACCATAACATCATCATATAAACATCATATAACATATAGAATAAAAATTAAATGCATCTATCATAGATATTCATCATAAAATCATATAGACAACACATATAGATCAAGAATCTACTGCATATCATATAAATCTCAAAATAATGTCAAGTGTACAATGATATCCAAATGTTGAGAGATACATCATCAAAAATGGTAGTGAATCATCAATGTCTCAATCAATGTATACAAGTCAAAAGTACATCAAGTATCACACATCAGAGTTATGTCGTGCTCCCCCAGACACTGTCAGGTTCACTGGACCTATGCCTCCCCCACCAAATGGACTTACACCAGGATCTCTCTAAGGTAGATGTGTAACACCCCTGTTAGTGGTCCAAGACTGGCTCCTAACCGACCTAGACTGTGTCTAACTAACCCTTTTCTCAAGAGGAACTACCTCATGGTATCTCAGTCTATAATACTCGACCTCCTTGGCGAAATTTTGAACCTCCTTGAGATAGTCAATACTCTTAGTGCCCTCAGCCACTCTTTGTAACCTGTCTGCTATGGCCTATGCCTACTCACACCACTATCTCATAGCATCCCTCTCAGTCATTAGTGTGGCAATCTATCCATGTTCCTATGAAATTTGCCCCTACACCTGGGCCAATTATGTTTGTAACTATCCCAGATGCCCTTATATGCCTTGTACCTATGCTTGTAGAGCATCTATTTGAGCCTACAACTATTATGACAACAATATAATACATAGATTTTGTTGTGCTATAGCCACTAGGGATCGCCTCTTTCAAGTCACTCTGAGATATAACACTAGAAAATATCTATCTCCAACTACACCTCCATCTGCTCCATCCCCATCATCAGCTCCTCCACGTCCTCCATCTCCTCCACCTCATTCATATCCTTCATCTCCACCACCTCCTCCATCTCCCTCATCTCCACCTCCTCCCTCCTCCTCATCTCTATCACCCCTACCTCTCCTCCATCTGGGGGCCCTCTCCACATCACCCTCCAAAGCTGGCACTGGCTCATCGGGGCTAGATATCTTGGGAAAGGGATGCATGTAAAATTAATGTGTGTATTCATCTGTCATATATCCCTCTGCAATCACTGGATGATAAGCCCACATCAGTGGTTGTAATCCATGGTACTCATCACAAGCTGCATCATAGGATAGGGTGGGTCCCTACTCTGTAGTATCATGTTGTCTTTGTGTATATGTAGCCACTCCTTGGGTCATGCCATGCACTCTACCATATTGTTGGGGTACTCTCATCAACAAGAACCTCTCAATCACAAACTGTGTCTACCTAATCAATTATCTAGTTGTACACATGTAAGGCATATCCAGATAGTCCCTTCCCATTGCTCATAGTCCAAGTATGCTGACCATGTCATAGAATATAAATCATCGAGCACTCATCTCTAATACTCTAGTTTTCTCAACTTATGCTAGACATGTATGGCCTGCCAATTGGCTAATATTTGTCTACAACTGGTCATGTCACTGCTATGTGCTCCCATGCCTAGGTTTGTAACAATGTCACCCTTGTAGATAGACTGGAAGCTCCAAGATAGACTACTTGATGAAGATCATGATATAAATGTGTGAGCATGCATGAGCCCTAGGCATATCGAGTCCCATGTAGAATCATCTACTCCAGTGTCTGACCTCAACCAATAGATAATCCCTTTGACCTCCTATCGAAACATATGAAGCTACCAACAAAACTATCAAGCAAAGAAGGTAAAGGGGCATAGGTCTCATACATCTCCTGCTAGGGTATCTCATACATGTTAATCTAGTCATCATGGAGGATCCTACTCAAGGCGTTTGTGCCTCCTTGCTCGGCCTAATCATAAATAACTATATCCCCCATCACTGGAATCTGGAAGATCTGGTATACATCCTCTGGTGTCACAGTCATCTCACCAGTGGCTAGGTGAAAAGTGTTGTGGTTGTTGTGCCACCTCTCTACTAAAGTTTTCAGAAGTCCCTGGTTAATTCTAACCTGAGGCATGTCAATCAATCATGATAAACCACATCTCTTAATAATATCCCAATCGGCCTACCTCAAGTAGGGAATCAACTCCCAAGTCCATGGGAAGCACTCCTGAGACATGAGGACTCCTAAATCACTCTCCTATTATCATAACATATCATAAATTATTAATCTTATCAATCAATAAAACATCAATTAGCCTATCCATGTAGTCAACTCTGGTGAGATTTTGTTCAAATCTCATGAGAATCTATCAATAAACCTCACCTATCATGAGGCCAATCAATCAATCTATCATTGATCCTCGCCTATCATGAGTTCAATTAATCAATCCATCATTGATCCTCACCTATCATGAGGTAAATTATCTTCAATCAATCATTGAATCTCACCTATCATGAGATCAATCATCATCTAATCTATTAGGATCATCAATAAATATAAAAGCAAAGACTGGCATGATAAAAAAACATCAAACACAGGGAGAAAAATCAAAACTCCTAAATTTTGACATGGATGTGCTAGAACAGTGTTTCTATGTGCAAAAAACATGGATGCGCTAGAAAATTTCTTCTATGTGCTAGAATAGTCAACAAATGCACTAAATTAAAGAAGGCACCAAAACATCTTATCAATGCGCTAGAACATCTCATGTATGCGCTAATTCTTCTAATGCACTACTTCATTAATCTAATGTGCTAAATCATGGAAGCTATGCGCTAAAATTCTAAACCTATGCACTACATCGGGTTATGTATGTGCTAAAACTCTAAACCTATGCATTAAAATAGTTAATCTATGTTCTACATTATGCTATTTATACGCTAAAATGTGTAAACACATAATTCAAACTTTAAAAATGTAGGAAAATCATTTCAAAATTCACATAAAAGGGTTTTTATAAATTCGTACCGGAGGTCCATACACTATTGGGCGGTTGTGATGTTGTACATGTTTGAATCGATGAGTCTCATAGGGGATCACCATTTTGTTAAAAGTTGCTCAATCACTCCAAATTTTCAAATTGCAAACAAACAAATGAATTTCAAATCACATGTTTTAACCTTTTAAAAGGGTGATTAGTGGGATTTTTTAATTTTTCAAAGGGGATTAATTAATCAATTCATCACCTGGCAGGTTCAACATCACTTTTCGGGAGATAAATCATTTCTACATCATCAAATCATTAGAAAATCATTAAAAAAAAACAAAAAAATGAGAAATCCTAAATTTTAAAAATACATTAATTTATCTCGCGAGGGGGCATATATCCATCATCACTCAAAAATCAATGTCTGGGGCATATCGAAAAAAAATTGTCAACATCACCAACAAATTTTTCTTTGAAGCAATGCGTAAACATATCACTTCAAGGAGGGGAAAAATGTATACACCTAAAATCGGTCAGGATAATCAATTAATTAAATACAAGTTATTTAATTAATAAACCTCTTAGTTCATCTACTTATAAATAAATTTTCAATTTATTTATATAGTTCACATTTCCTAATTCTGCTATCTTAAATCGCATTCTTCTAATTTTAATTAAATAACAAATGTCAATCATTTTTTTTATTTAATTAATATCTTCTCACTAAATATGAATAATTTCAAAATTCAAATTTAGTCACATGTCTCCAAATTTTCCTCTTAGCACATCATCAAGTGTCTCATAAATTTAAATATGCCTAATATTTAAATTGGAATTATCCTCAACCAATTTTGAAACAACCTTGGACACTTGGCTCCTCCATTTCATTTATTCTTCTAAACACTTGGCAAAGTGATCTTTTGAAGTGAACCATCTCCATGATTCCCTCTAACTTCTTTATTCTCCATAATTCATCTTTACAGCTGAAATCTTTACCATTGGTTGCTACCACATCACAATATGCCTTGGAAATCTTATAAATACAACATCATTCTCCAGAATTTTGGATCCCATCTTTGAGTAAACTTACTCTGCATAAATTATCTTTGATAATTTAAGAGCATTTAAGAGAATTAGAGAATTTAGAGAATTTAGCATTTAGCATTTAGCATAATAGTATCATATTAATTTAGAATCATGGCTTATTTTATTAGTTACTTTTCCATCATCATAGTAGTTTTATACAACATTTGCATGATAGTATTTATCATCATATCCATTATCATAACACCCTTATCATTTACAACATATCACATAGTTTACCATCATGTAGGGATAGATTTCTTGCATCTTTCAGCATTTCATTCCTCAGGTTGCCATTCTAACAATCATACTGCATACATAAAATTTGAGAGCCAACATGATTTGATGAATCGCTGAAGATAGGAAACAATGGAATGATTTTAGGGAGATTATTGTGTTTTAATTAGATTAGTTTATTATTTCAATTCCATCATATAATGCGTTTCATTGATTGTGTGTTGTTTTATTACTCATTCACATATTTCTTGCACACAGTTACTATTTACCATCTTGAGGTTGAGGACATATTTAGCTTCTTATTTGGAGAATATTTCATCTCATAATCCTAATTTAAGTTCAAAGTAGTAGGTTATAAATTATCTTCTTCATTTAGATTCTTGAGATGACCACTTGATAGGTATCATAGTTTTGTTTTATGAATCTCATATTACAACTTTAGGAGACATTCTTGAGGATATTTAACACTTATTTTATGAAAACCATATCATAGTCTTATCATATCTACTTTGTCTTTGGATCTTCGATTTAATTTTTCTTCACATGGGTTTGGATTTCTTTTACCTTTGTCAATTGAGGCATATTTTATGTTTAGGTGGGAATATTTGATTAGATTTCAAAGATAAGATGCATCTTATACGAATTGGATGTTCATAGGTTGCTATGGATCTCAAGGACACAATTTTTATCTAATTCAAATAATCCTAACCTCACATAGAGAAAATTAAATACAATGATGTAGGCATGGACTAATTAGTCATGTACATGTTGTGATTATGACCATTAAATGTAACAACCACATAGACATCTCGTGTACCTATGCCCTACCCTTGTTTTATCTCCACTTGTAGAGAAAGCATTGATTTAGTGTAGCACAAAAAATTTGGGAGAGTTGGGGTGAAAAATAGGACCATTATCAATGTATACATTCCCACATGGACATGTTGGGTTTGATGATCAGCCCCATGACACACAAAAATAAAATTAGGCTACCCTATAACTTCACATTGCATACATCTAATAGCTTTTGGGGCAGCAGAGAAAATTTCACCAAGGTGAAATTCTTTCAAGTCTTAAAAATATAAGAGATAATATTGTAGAGTTTCCTCACATGCACCTATAGGTTCATACAAAACATTCATGTGTGCCACCGAATTTGAGAAACAATGTGTCAAAGTTTGAGATATTTTTTCACTAAGGGATCTTACAAGAAAGTGTCAACATAGTGTAGTTTGAAATGTTTGAGAGAGTTGGGGTGAAAAACAAGACCATGCTTAGCATAGACATTCCCACCTAGACATGTTGGCTCTTTTGGCCCCATGAAGAACAAAACAAAAATTATCCTACCTTGCAACTTTACACTACATGCATTTGATAGTTTTTAGGCAAAAGAAAAAATTTCACAACCAAAAAGATTGGAGATATGAAAAATGAGAGTTTATTTTAGAGGGTCTCTATACAACCCTCTACCTTTAGATATAAAATTTCTAAGTGTCATGGTTCCCAAGAAAGAGCTCATCAAAGTTTGCCAGTTTTTCACACTTAGGTCTCTTGAGAGAAATCACCAATACATTGTAGCTTGGAATGATCCAACATGTTGGGGTGTGAAACATGACCTTTCCTAGCATAAAACCACCCACCTAGGCATTTTGGAACTATTTATTTGGTCACATGACAAATAAAATGAAAAATACGCCACCTTGCAACTTTATCTTCAATGCATTTGAAGCTTTTTCCATCACCTAAAAACTTGTCACAATGAGAAAATGAATTGGAGATGTGAAAAATGGTGAGAGGTTATTATAGAGGGACTTGATGTGGCCCCATACCTTCAGATGGAATGGTTTTAAGTTCCACTATTTCTAAGAAAGAGCTCATCAAAATTTTCCACTTTTAGCTCTTAAAAGATCATCAATACAATGTAACCCAGAATGATTTGAAATGTTTGATTATGAAACAAGAACTTTCCTACCTTAAACCCACCCACCTAGATATGTTGGAACTTTAAGTTTTATCGCACAATGAATAGAACAATATTACGCCACCTTGCAACTTTCTCTTCAATGCATTTGACACTTTTTTATCACCTAAAAACTTATCACCATGGGAAGACAAATAAAATATATGAAAAACTAAAATAGGTTATTATAGAGGTACCCTACATGACCCTCTATCTTTTTATGGAATTTTTTTAAGTGCCACGGTTTTTGAGAAAGAGCTCGTCAAAGTCTACCACTTTTTGTACTTAGATCTCTTAAGAGATTACCAACACAATTTAGCTTGGAATGACCCGACATGTTGGAGTGTGAAATAGGACCTTTCCTAGCATAAAACCACCCACCTAGACATTTTTTCACTATTGGTTTGGCTACATGATGACAAAACATTATGCCACCTTGGAACTTTCTCTTCAATGCATTTGATGATTTTTACGTGTGAAAAGTTTTCACCATGGCCAAATAGATTGGAGATATGAAAAATTGAGAGAGGTTATTTTAGAGGTAGCCTACATGACCATTTACATTTAGATAAATAAGTTCTAAGTTTCATGGTATCCAATAAATATCTCTTCAAACTTTGCCACTTTTTTGAACTTAGGTCTCTTAAGAGAAATCGTCGGTACAATGTAGCCTAGAATGATCCAACATGTTGGGGTGTTAAATAGGACCTTTAATATCATAAAACCACTTACCTATACATGTTGGAACTATCATTTTGGTCACACGATGAACAAAACAAAAATTATGCAACCTTGCAACTTTCTCTTCAATGCATTTGACATTTTTTCATCACTTGAAAAATTGTCACCATGGGAAAATAGATTGGAGATATGAGAAATGAGAAGTTATTAAATAAGAACCCTACATGACCTTGTACCTTAAGACAAAATGGTTGTAAGTGCCGCGAATTTTGAGAAAAATCATGTCAAAATTTACCTTTTCACACTTAGAGCTCTTAAGAGATAATTGGTACAATGTAGCTTGGAATGATTCGACATGCTAGGGTATGGAATAGGACAATTCTTAGCATAAAACCACCCACCTGGATTTTTTGGAACTATTGGTTTGGTTGTATAGAAAATAGATCAAAAACTACACCACCTTGCAACTTTCTCTTCAATCCATTTGACACTTTTATCATCACCTGAAAAATTGTCACCACAAGAAAATGGATTGGAGATATGAAAAGATAGGAGAGTTTATTATGGATGGAATCTAATAAGCTTGTAACTTTAGACATAAAATTTATAAGTTCCACGATTTTCAAGAAAGATCTCGTCAAAGTTTGCCACTTTTTTGCACTTAGGTCTCTTAAGAGAAATCATTGGAACAACATAGGCTGGAATGATCCAGAATGTTGTGGTGTGAAATGGGACCTTACCTAGTACAATTCCACCCACTCAAACATGTTGGAATTGTCAGTTTGGTTGCACGATGAACAAAATGAAAATTACACCACTTTGCAAATTCTCTTTAATGTATTTGACACTTTCCATCACCTAAAAACTTGTCACCATAGAAAAATCGATTGAATATATGAAAAATGAGAGAGGTTATTATAGGACACTACATGACCCTATAAATTTAAATATAATGGTTTTAAGTGTCATGGTTTTTGAGAAAGGGATCATCAAATTTTGTCACATTTCCCACTTAGAGCTCTTAAGAGATTGTCGATACAATGTACCCTGGAATGATCCAACATGTTGGGGTGAAAATTAGGACCTTTCCTAGTATAAACCTACCGCTCATATGTGTTGGAACTGTTGGTTTGGATGCATGATAAGCAAAACAAAAATTACGCCACCTTGTAACTTTCTAGATTCAATGCATTTGACATTTTTTGCAACATGCAAATGGTTGTAACCACAACCAAATGGATTGAAGATATGAAAAATAGAGAGATATTATTATAGAGTGACCCTATGTGACCTTGTACCTTTAGATAAAATGGTTATAAGTTCCATGGATTTTGAGAAAGAGATTGTCAAAGTTTTCTATTTTTTTAAATTTAGATCTCTTAAGAGATCATCAGTACAATGTACCTTGGAATGATCTGACATGGTGGGGTGCAAAACAAGACATTTCCTCGCATAAAACCACCCACCCTGACATGTTGGAACTATCAGTTTTTTCGCATGATGAACAAAACAAAAATTATGCCACCTTGCAACTTTACGTGCTACATGCATCTAACACTTTTTGCAAAGTGCGAAAACTTGTCACCACAGGAAAATGGATTGGATATATGAAAATTTGAGAGAGGTTATTATAGAGGGACCCTACATGAAACTATAACTTTTGATATAATGGTTCTAAGTTCCATAGTTTATGAGAAAGATCTCACCAAATTTTCCCACTTTTTTACGCTTAGGTCTCTTGAGAGAAATCATTGGTACAATGTAGCTTGGAACAATCCAACATGCTAGGTTACAAAAAATCACCTTTCATAGTATAAACCCACCCACCTAGATGTGTTGGAACTGATAGTTTAGTCATAGGATGAACAAATGAAAATTATGTCACCTTGCAACTTTACACTACATCCATCTGACGCTTTTTACAACATGTGAAAAGTTGTCACCATAGGAAAATGGATTGAAGATATGAAAAACTAAGAGTTTATTGTAGAGGGACCTTATGTGACCCTATAACTTCAAATGAAATGATGTAAGTGCCATAATTTCCAAGGAAGAGATCGTCAAAGTTTGCCACTATTTCACACTTAGGGCTCTTCAGAGATTGTCTGTATAAGGTTTTACTAAAAAAGTAAATATGTAAAAAAAAAAAAGGTCATGACACATCAAGTGACATTACTATCTTTTGTGCATGATGTAGAAACCACACTCTCATATGCACTCATTAGATTCTTTACAAATAATTTCTCACTCAAGTCATTTGATGTTCTTAGCCCAAGAATCTTCATGATGGGCCTAAATTTTAGTTGCCTCATCATTTCAACAAATAGTTGACATCTTCTAGTCTCATTTAGCCTCTGAAAAAATAATCTCCATATCCTCTTCACATATTTTTGACAAGTGTGCTTTGGAATCTTATCAACCATTGGTTTCAAAATATTAGCATCAATATCTTTAAGGAAACTAAGGTAGAAAAACAACTTCCTACACTAATCTTGAGAGGGGGATAATGCAAAAGTTTGTAGATCTTTAACAGTTATGAAAATTAAATAGAAATAAATATAAATATCATTCATATCGCAACACAATGATTTACATGGGGAAAACCCTTTTGGGAGAACCAAAAGCCGTCAAAATATATTATTTAGAAATCACAAATATTACAATATACTTATAGAGTAAGATTCTCATAGGATTATCACTAACTAGAGATCCAAATGTTGAATGAACAAGACAATTGAGAGGGGGGTGAATCAGTTGTAGAAAATTATAACATCAAAACCCTCAATAGTAAATAGATCCACAAACATTCATTAAGCCCTTATTCTAATTAAGTGATTAAACATGAAACACAGATAACAAAAATTGAAATAAAAAAAACCACACACAAAAGAACACTAGAATTATGTGGAAAACCCAATGAGGGAAAAACCATGGTGAGGATTAGCTCACAATATAAGTAATTGCAAAACTAGTACAAGGGCTCATTGCAAGAATAAGACACATTATCCAAAAAGGCCCACTACCACAGAAAGAAATGCAAGAAGATAGAAGATAAAATGTTACACAGAGAAAAATTATCAATGCAACAAGGAATCCACCACAAATGCTCCAACACTTTTGCAACTTTTCATGAAAAATTTCCTACACCTTTAGCTCACTACTTTCAGGAATCCAAACACTTAAAATTCACACTTCTCTACTTAAATTCACATTGCTCTACTCAAATTTGCATCACACACATCATTCGCATTGATCTCACATATATCTTTCTTCTCTCTTATGTCTCACATCAACATTACTCTTATTTATATCAACCTCAACCTTGAAAACTTTCTCCAAGGTCGGCATCTAACTGTTATATTCAAAATTTCAAATTAGGTCGACAGCAAAACATTCCTGTAGTGGATTAGGAATGAAGGTCACCCATATGAATCATTAATTAGGACCCAAATATATACCAACACACCTCAGGACACTTCTACAAGCCTCACAAGTAGTGTTAACACCAAGTCAATCATTACCCATGCTAAAACACCATAAAACATTAATTTCAAGCTTCCTTAAATCAATCTGAAAATTTTGAACAAAAAAATTCACTTGAACACAATCTAGAATATCCATGAACCACCTGAGATCCATCAAACGCTTCATTCAAAATCACATCATATAAATACTTCAACCCAAAACATCCAATAAACCGTATTCACACAGTGACACATGAAAAAATCAATGTATTGTACCAAATCAAGTGAAACCTTGATTATTGAAAGGTACAAACATTATAAGAAACTTCCCAAATCCACACAACCTGAAGCCAAACTATAGAGAAATATAGAGAAAATACATTTCTCCCATACCATAGAAAATATTACTAAAAGAGTTATTTCATACACTAGTGAAAACATCTCACACTACACAGCGATCCAAAAGCCCAAATTGATGGGTTTGGTTATTAGTATCTTTTTGTTGCTTTTCATACACTTTTAAGACACTTCATTTTTTTTTTTAACTACCTTTTATACAATACTTCCATAATGTGTTATTCTTTCATGCATACTTTGCAACCTTGAACCCATTTCTATGGAAATGAAATATGGTGAAACTATCCTAGAATTGTATGGTTAAATATGAAGATATATGCATATGAATTAATGTTGTGATTTAATTATTGTGGTTAGTTGCATATGTATGTTATATGGATTAGTCTCTCTCCAACTCAACACATGGTAACAATAATGGATTATTTTTAGCGAGTATCAAAGCAACATGATGGGGAATTAATGAAGTTCAAGTCATTTAAGTGAAGGAAGTTGTGGAGTTGAGTGTGGTCATTATGGAAGGAATAAATTATTGAAAGACACTTACTCTTTAATGTTGAACATTTTCCCATGTGTTTCACATGCAAGTTGTTCTTATTTGAATAGGTCTATTTTTCCTTTTTAGTTAAATGAATAAGTCAATCTTAATTTCACATCCTCGTATCTACAAATAGGATTTATGATTGCAATTAATTAGTTAGTTAGCAGTTTTAATAAAACTCTCCCTCTTTTGTATAAAGTTGGGAGATGAGTTCATAGTTTAGTTATTTGATTTGTTACAATCTATTAGCAATTAGTAGTTTCCAATTTTCTTGTAATCCAAAAACCTGTTGTTGAATCGATATTATGGAATAAAATCTGCAAGAAGGATTTTGTCTAAATATCTAGTGTTATGCAATGAATGGATTTGTTTGATGCATGGATGTGTAAGAATGTAAGTTAGATTTGGATTTAAGTTAAGTGAGATAGTTTTTTGAGTCGACCACTTAGGTATTGTTCTTCACTTCATCTATCTATTTTTTAATTTATGTTTTTTCATTAATATTTTTTTATTATCTTACATGCCCATTGAAAAGTATAATATTTTATGGAACTAGTTAAAGTCATGGTTGTTCATGAAAAAAGATAGATCATAGTACTTAGGAGCTTAGGATTGGTTATTTTTTCATTATAAATAGTTTCAGATTATTTTTGCACTCGTACATCATTAGCATTCATCTATAGCTTATGTTGCGAGTGCCCATAGCCATTAAGTTCTATAACTACTTTCATTGTTTTCATAATTATGTCAAATTCCAGCAAGGTAGTATAGCTTGAATAAATTTGCATAAATTAATTTAGGTGATAACAAGCCTATGAAGACACATATAGTGGATTTCCATCATAAGCTTATGCACCTCGGTTGATAATTTAATGTAGGATTATAATTTCAAGAGGACTGTTCAGCTTGGCACACCCCTGAATTATGTAGAATTTACCAAGTCTATAACACATTAGTTTTCCTCTACAATAATTCTAGATATAGCAACTACTAACAATATTGAGCAACATATCAAATTTGTGCAGGCATAACATCAACATAGAAGAAACACATAGCATATCTTGAAGCACATTCAAAACATTTGCACAACACTATTTTCTTTGTTTATCAAATTTTCTCAAAAGCACTTGGAAACCAAGTACCAGAGGCATCATCTCAAAAAATTACTTCATTCCAACACATCTCTAGATACTACAACATAAATATATCTCGAAGTACTCAAAACACTTCCTCAATGCCTCAACTACACATGCACAACTTGTAAAAACCTATTTTCCTTATTTTTCACAATTTTCTCAATATCCTCAACAATCTCACCTTCCTTAACACATAGTTGACATCAATGAAAACACCATTATACTTGTAAAAATCTCCCCCTTTTCATTGATGGAAACACAAGATGTGAAAAAACATCAAAGAAAAAATACACATTATTCCTACACTCTCTCCCTCTTTACAAGATTCTCTCTTTGTTTATCAACATTCACAACTTTCTCCTGATACCTTGCACTTTTTCACATGATTATCTCTCCCCCTTTGACATCAATGGTAAAGGATAATTTTTTTGCATTGTTCTCCCCCTTCGACACATAACCAAGATACTTGCACTGAATACTCCCCCTTAGGAGTACATCCAACTAAATCAAAAACTCAATGACAACACATAATACTACCTGAACACAATGAAATAGGGTGCTCCACCTTTTAGGAGATGGAACACATAAGGAGGGGGGAATCCTATTCCTATTTTTCTCTTAGTTCATTCAAGGAAACCCTAGAGATCTCAATCTAATGATTGAATTAGGAAAAGAGATGGCTACAAGGTCTCATTGGGTTTGATTAATAGGGGGGTTCACCACTAAAAAAGTGCTTAGAAAGAAAGATATGAATGTAATATGAAAATCTAGCTATGCAACCTAGGAAATGAAACTTAAAATCAGAATAACAATTTTTGAATAAACAGAGAAGTACCTAGAAAATTGGAGATGCCTGAAACAAGGTCTGTAATCCTAAAATTATGAATTCCGATGTTAAATTGGACTCATATGCTACGTAGGGAAATTTATCCCATTTTATGGTTTTAGGCTGAATCAAGTATATATAACTGGTAAACCAAGATCTATAGAAAATAACTAAAAAGTGGTATACTGGGACTCATACTCCCAAGGTGGTAATTTAGACCTAGTATTAGGGTTTGGATAAAACTCTTGTATCCTCTATTGATCTTCTATAACTTCTCTCTCTTCTGATATTTGAGTTTGAAAGCTCAAATTTTGGCCTATAGGTGACTTTCTGTGAATATGACAACTTTGGAAACTTTCTTCAATCTTGCAACTTAGTCTTCAAAGGATCTTCAAACCTCAAAACACCTAGATCTACAATAACACATGTAGAGAGAGAAAAATGTTGATTTGTTAGTGGATAGGGGTTTTCCTTGGTCAAACCCTGTTTTGGTAATCAAACCTTGAAATGAAATGAAATAGAATGAAGGAATGATGAATGAATAATATGTAATGTTGCAGCTCACAAAACCCTTGATATGAATGCTACAAACTTTTATGAAATGTCTAGCATGAATGTAGATCTTTACTTTTGATTGTATGTTATGAATCTTGACTTGAATGCTTGCTTGAATCATGAAAACCTACATCAAAAATGTTAGCTCAAAAACACACATGATGCATGATGAATTTAACATGATTCTTGAACCTTGAATGTAGCTCCAAAATTCTTGATAATCAACTCTTGAATCCTATTGATCACAAATTTTCTAGAATTCTTGAATACTTGAATTACTAGGTCACACTTGCTCATGAAAATTGCTAGAAGAAAATTTGTGAAATAACCTTGTATTTATACTTGTTTATGCTAAATTACCCAAAATTACAACACTACAAGCCAACATCAGATCTAGTAGAATAAAATACTGCAAAGAATTAAATTCAAAATAGGTCCAAGCTAAAGAAAGACTCATATGCCATTTGGGGTGTATGAATCCCAGTAGCCTAGGCTTGGGACACAAATTTCAAGAAATGTTAAGTTCTATGCCAAATTCAGGATCAAGCCATGAAACTTAGGTGGGACGCATATGCCCAAGGTGGCATATGAGTCCCAAATCACTAAATTTGGAATACACAATTTAAAATCATGAAATATTATTGATCATTAGTTAAGTGTCGAGATTATCCTTGAAATGGTGCATTAAATAAGACTTGTGGATGCAAAATAGGACCAAATAAGGCATAAAGAATTCTATTTTTAGTAGGGATGGCCCAAACAAGTGTGTAAATGTAAAGGGATACATTTTTCTACACTACATTCAGCCCCCACTTTAGTGAGAGGAGGAATTTGCTTCAAACTCACATGAAAGTAGACAAAATTGCATCAAGATGGGTCCAAGTGTACCAATAATAGTGAGATAGGATGACAATGATCAAGAGAGTTGTGCAAGCCCCTAGGATCAAGATACTATGCAAAACCAATATAAGCACAAAAGAAAACACATGTGAATTATGTATGAAGAAACAAAAAGATACAAGCATACACTAATGACAAAAGAAAGAAAGAAAAAGGAAAAGAGGGTGGATCAAGCCTTAAACATTTATCCAATGTGATGTGGATCAAATATAAGTTGTTTGTCCAAGAAAATTTACAAGTGGAACACAATTTCAACTATGCAAACCAAACACATTCTCACAAGGGTTAGCGAAACCTTAGGTCATCCCCTAGGTGAGCCCTCAAAGACGCATACACACGTGGTCAGTATATGTTCACACAAACAAGCAAGTGGCCATGGGAAATTCATGCCTAAGTTTGGCTCCCATATTCTAACCATACCAAATATATACCTCTTAATAACTTTGATAAGGTTCCACACAACACGAACAACAAATTCCATGAGGCAAGCAAAGCTTCGTATGCTTGACACCTATGAACAAACAAGATGGCCCCACAAGCAAGAAAAGTTTTTTATGCAAGGTAGCCATATAATATATATTGTAAATTTAGGGTACATTCAAAGGAGTTTTTCTTAGTTCATGTAAGGTCTTAACTTAGAAGATTCACAACTTAGGCGATGTAGTGTGTCACATCAAGACACTAAGGGGAATATAATATACTAAGAGAGATCATTCTCGTGAGAGCCATCACATTCAATGTCACCACAAAGAGAAAGATACATCACATGAAGTAAGAAGACTACACAATGATAAAAGAATAATGCCAATGTATTCTCCCACTTCAAGGAAACTGCTAAACACCATGTTGTGAGTAATTACTTTAAAGTTATCAAATTATAAATGCTAACAATAAAGAGGACATGAAATATTAGTTGGAAATCCCTATGCCAAGTCATATATTTCCAAATGAAGCTACATCATGAAAAGGGGTTTCCCCCAAAATGAAATCCCAAAATCGCATTAGGGATCCATAGATTCAGTGACAGTATGTATTTTCTACAATGTTATTAGAGAGCTAAAAATTGTCATCATTCCCCAAATACTCATGGAATGGGAAGAATGACACAAAGAGAGCGAAAGAAAAGAAAAAAAATTGGGTCAACATGGAAGAGACCTAAATGTCTCAATAGCTTGTGTCATTCCCAAAAGGAAAAAATAAGAAAAATGAAAACGATAAAGGATACAATTTATGACATAGAGAAAAATGTAGATACAAATAGAGGAATTTCAAAAAGAGAGAGATACACATCAAACATAATGGTATGGGGGATCACATTATGCACATGCAATCACATAAAATAAACATGAAAAAGAAAATAAATACAAGACTAGTAAGACACATGTGAGTCAACCTATAGCAGTTCATTTGCATCCCAATCTTGGTCAGTATAAATATAAGGTGGAAAACTATCCAAAGGGGAAACAATGAGTGCAATACTAGGACAAGGCTATCTAATTCTTTCCCCCACTGGGTGCAAGATGAGGTTGAGCTGAGGTAGGTGATTAGAATGAGCTCCTTGTGATAAATAGAATGATTTGTAATGAATATATAACATGCAATAGTGAGAATGTTATGATCCTACAACTATTACATGGGAAGGAGTGGAATTCACCCTTGTAAGGGACTATCTCTATGATATAAAACTTTTTAAATATTTGTTTTAAAGCATGGAATTCATCAGTACTATTTCCAATAACTCTTTGATACAGACAATGTGATGTGTTTGTGTTCTTAGGATTGGATTTTTTATTCTCTTGCATGGGTGGTAATGTGATAAGTCCTTGACTTAGAAGTATGTGTAAGGTTCTTTTAGCTACAAATGGTGGACAAGGGAATTTCAACTTCTTTATTTTTTAAGGCCTTTTTTTCTTGCTAGATTCACTAATTTCTTAAGTTAGATGATGAGGAGGACTTAAGATGGTCCTATCATCATTACAAGGCATTGGTTTTTCTTTAGGAAGGAGGACACTTATGTCAGGAGAAGGATATTGATATCATATCCCTTTAGTATCTTCAACTGGTATTTGTTCTAAGATTTTATGAATTTCATGCTCACTTGTTGTATTGCATCCTTGTTTGCTTAAGATCGTAAATCATTTTCCATATGTCTCTTCTAGGTTGATGGGAGTGTTGGTCACTTTGTTAACATAGGGTGGTTGAATGTTTACTTGGTTAGAGATTCTACATTCACCTATTGTAAGGAACTTAGGCTCAGTTTTTGTCTCAATTTCAGGATGTAGAAGACCAAACATCTCAAGTTGTGCTGGTTGTTTCATAGAAGGATAAAATGATGCATTAGTCACAAGTTTGTTAAGGAAATTGTTTATGAAGTTGTTTATGTTGTCACCATCTTCTCCAATTATGTAAAATTCACAAGGAGGGCATGAATTAGGATTCAATTGAGCTGAGTGAGTTCAATTTTGTTAAGTTCATTTCCAAAGACACAACTTGGCACATCCACTAATGATCTCAAGGAGATCCAAAGCTTACCAAAGCACATATCCATAATTAAATGCAATGTATTAACCTAGAATTAAAGGTTTAAATGGAATTTTTAAATTAAGAAATGCACAAAATGAACCAAATTAATCTAGGTCTAATGAAATAAATGAAATATAAACTCAATAATCTGAAACATAAATCTAACAACAACAACAAACAAAATCACAAAAATAATGTTTTTAATGTTGTAAAATGCAGATTAAGACCTTATACAAGAATAAATTTCCTAAAGGGGTGTATGAGTCCTAGTTAGGGTTTTTGAAGGGTTCAAATGCTAAAAAATTGTCAACAAGGAATTCCCAAAAATTAGGTAAAACAACCTATATTAGGACTAAATCACCCAGAGGGGTGAATGAGTCCCAAATTAGGGCTTTTACACTAAATTAAGCAAATTCTGAGTGAATTTTAAGGTTTCTAGTTTGTATTTTTTCTTGATTGTGTGTAATTATAGATTTCAATTGAAATTTAATCATGTAAGATGCAAAAATGTAGCCTATAAGCACGTTCACTAATGCAAGAATTAGAATTCCTAAATGTAAATTAACTAACGCAAAGTTAATGTAAGCTAGATCTAGGACTAAAATAAAGGGTTCAAAGGTTGGTTTCACCAAAATTAACACAAGGAAATAATTTTCTCCACCTTTTATGAGATGGAACACATAAGGAGGGGGGAATCTATAGGAGTTGAGAAAATACAACACCACAAACCTCGAAGATCACCTGCATGCAAATAACCTGTCACAAAAGAAGAGATGGAGACAAACAAGCAAGGGTTCTTTGAAAACTGAAAATGTATATATCAGAGAGAATGAGAGAATGAATTGATATGAAATACAATGGGATCAATCCTTATAAAAAAGAGATCATGCAAACCCTAATAAAACCCTAATAGGAAAAACCCTAATAGAAGCCCTAATAGGATAACATTTAATAATTAATATAATTATTAAATGTCACTTTATGCAAACTAATGTGAAATATTAAGAAGGGAATAAAGGTAACTTAATCAACATAATTAAGTTAAGACCTTTACTCTAATAGAATCATCTTCCTATTTTTCTCTTAGTTCATTCAAGGAAACCCTAGAGATCTCAATCTAATGATTGAATTAGGAAAAGAGATGGCTACAAGGTCTCCTTGGGTGTGATTAAAAAGGAGGTTCACCACTAAGAAATTTCTTAGAAAGAAAGAGATGATTGTAATATGAAAATCTAGTTATGTAACCTGTGAAATGAAACTTAAAATTAGAATAACAAACTATGAATAAACAAAGAAGTACCTAGAAGACTGGAGATGCCTAAAAATAATGTGTGTAATCCAAAAAAAATGAATTTTTATGTGAACTAGGAATCATATGCCAGGTTGGGTGATTTAGTCTCAGTTCAGGGTTTTATGTTGAATATGGAATCTATAATTGGTAAACTAGGATCTACATAAAATTATTGAAAAGTGGTATATTAGGACTCATACGCCCAAGGTGGTGATTTAGTCCTAGTATTAGGGCTTGGTTGAAACTCTGGTATCCTCTAGTGATCGTCTATAGCTTCTCTCCCTTTCGATCTATAACTCTGAAAGCTTGAATTCTAGTCTGTAGGTGACTTTCCATGAAGATGACAACTTATTGACAAATTTCTTCAATCTTGCAACTTAGTCTTCAAAGGATCTTCAAACCCAAAAGACCTAGATCTACAATTACACATGTGTTGGATGTTGTGGTTGTGTTTCTGATATGTGTTTTTCATTGATGTCCACTATTAGCATTGGTGATTTTGAAGGTTGTATATGTTGAGGATATTGAGAAAATTGTAATAAATATATTGCAGGAAACTAGTGAAGCTGAGAAGGTCAGAGTGATGAAAATTTTTGTACATTGATGATCAAAAATAACACATTAAATGGTTTGTTTTTTATCCTATCTAGTATGTTGTCTAAAATTTTTAGAGGTGTGCATCAAAAATTGAGGAAGTTATGAAGTGTTTTGTTCCTACAATTATTTAGTTACTGTAGCAGGTGTTTCTAAAAGATGAGATTGCAATTCTAGCAAAGTAAGTTGTTGCATACATTCCTGAGGTGTTCAATGATGTTTATAGATCATCCTCTATCAGTGTGATATGTCCACATTGATCGGTGTGTTTGTGGTTGAATATATTTCCTTGTGTGCTTAAGGTTTTCATGTTCTTGGCCGACATAATGGTGGTAGCATGTTGTGGATCCTTATGAATTAATATTTTATTGTTTGGCATGTTAAAGGATATTGATTTAGCTCATCACTATGTTGTGATTGACTTAGGTTGGTGTGCATTAATATTTTTTCATGTATTGAGGCCGACAGTTGTAATTTATTCTTTAGTTTTGTCTGACAGTGTTGTTGATGTAAATCTGTGTAACGGATATATTAGAGCGATTCTCTACTCATTTTAAAGTATCCTAAGTGAATGTGTGCAAATTATATACAAGATATGTGTGAATAAAGATCAGATCATTTGAGTGCAGAGCAAAGTGTGAAGAAGTATTTTTGTGCCTAACCAGAACTGTAATCAAGATTTTGTAGAAGCTAATTTCTCAGTTCAACCTCATCAGATGGATTTAATTTGATTGTTTTATGTAAGGCAGTGAGCCTTCCCTTTGAGCAGTGAGCTCTAAGCAATATGCCTGAATGCATGTGCATTCCCTATTCATTTCTTTCATTATACCTCTAATAGGGTATAATCTTATGGACTAAAATCCACTGTGGTTTTTACCCTAACAAGGTTTCCACATATAAAAATCTCGGTGTTCATGTGTCTCTAATATGATGTTGATTTATGCTTGCACTTTTAATTATCAAATCTAAGATTAAAAGTTATTTAAGGTGAAAAAGCTCAGTTTTTATAACAACTAATTCAACCTCCCTCTTAGTTGTCTATCCTTGTTTTTCCAACAACATGTAGAGAGAGAAAAAATTTGATTTGTTAGTGGAAAGGGGTTTTCCTTAGTAAAACCCCATTTTGGTAATTAAACCTTGAAATGAAATGAAATAGAATGAAGGAATGATGAATGATGAATGAACAATATGCAATATTACAACTCACCAAACCATTGATATGAATTTTGCAAACTTGTATGAAATGGCTAGCATGAATCTAGATCTAAAATTTTGACTGTATGTTATGAATCTTGACTTGAATGCTTGCTTGAATCATGAAAACCTAGATCACAAATGTTAGCTCAAAAACACACATGATGAATGATGACTTTGACATGATGCTTGAATGTTTAATGTAGCTCCAAAATACTTGACAATCATCTCTTGAATTCTCTTGATCACAAATTTTCTATAATTATTGAATACTTGTATTGTTAGGTCACATGTGCTCATGAAAATTTATAGGATAAGATATGTGAAATAACCTTGTATTCATACTTGTTTATTCCAAATTTCTTAAAATTGCAACACTGCAAGCTAACATCAGATCTAGGAGAATAAAACCATGGCAAGAATTGAATTCAAAATAGGTCCAAGCTAAAGCAAAACTCATATGCCAGTTGGGACATATGAGTCCCAATATCCTAGGCTTGGGACACAAATTTCAAGAAATGTTAAGTTCTATGCCAAATTTAGGATCAAGCCCTAAGACTTAGGTGGGACACATACATGCAAGGTGGTGTATGAGTCCCAGATCACTATATCTAGAACACACAACCCAAAATAATGAATTATTATTGGTAATTAGTTAAGTGTCGAGATTATCCTCAGAAAGATGCATTAAATAAGGCTTGTGGATGCAAAATAGGACCAAATAAGGCATAAAGAAGCCTAGTTTTAGTAGGGAGGTCCCAAACAAGTTTAAAAATGTAAAGGGATAAATTTTTATACACTACACTACCTACTCCCCCTAAGAGGTAGCCATCAAAAGCTATCTATAGAAGAGATGAATCCATACATCAAATGGATTGATGCATCTCCATATGCATCTAGTTCAAAGAAGGTGGGGAAATAACCCCTAACTTCTCCTAAAGATACTCAAAAGTATCCTTAAGAAGAGATTTATTAAATATGTTATCAATCTAATCCTTTGTAGGTACATATTCAAGCTTCACCTCGTTCTGCATAACCTTCTCTCATAGAAAGTGATACTTGATAGATATATGTTTTTTCCTTGAATGCATCACTAGATTCTTTAAAATTTTAATTGCACTTGTATTATCACAAAATATAGAAATCAGCTCATCACAAACTACTCTAATATCCTTCAATGTCTATCTCATCCATAAAACTTATGTACAACATGATGTTGTTGCAATTACTTAGCCTATGCAGTAGATAAAGAAACTGAATATTTCTTCTTACTCAAGCATGAAACCAATCTATATCCAAGAAAGAATGCTTAATCACTTGTACTTTTATTTTCATCAACACAACCAACCCAATCTACATCTATATAAAAATTTAATCCAAAATTAGTATCCTTAGGATACCACAAACCATAATCCAAAGTGCCTTTTAAATATCTAAATATTATTTTCACTTATGCAACATGTGTTTATTTAGGATTTTCTTGAAATCCATCCACAATAAAAACTACATGCATGATATCCGGTCTCTAGTAGCAACTAGATACAATAGTCCACCAATCATAGATCTATATTTTCTCTTATTAGCCTTAGGTGAATCATCATCTTTGTTAAATTTACAACTAGTCACCATATGAGTGCATACTATTTTGGAGTTATCCATTCTAAACTTCTTCAACATTTATTTTATATACTTTGATTGCAAAATGAAAATCCCTTTATTTGTTTGGTTTACTTGTAACCTAAGGAAGAAATTAATCTCTCCAAACACTGACATCTCAAACTCTTTCAACATCTCTTCAACAAATTTCTTCCACATAGCTTCATAGCCTCCAAATATAATATCATCACCATACACAGCTACTAAGATTTTATCTTCATCAATTTTGAAATAAATATTACTATTTGTAGTTCCTTTACTGAATCCTTGTTATATCAAATATCTATCCAAACTTGCATACCAAGCTTTGGGAGCTTTCTTCAATCCATATAATTCCTTCTTTAATTTACAAACCATATCTGGTTGATCTAAAAAATTGAAATCCTTCTAGTTGTTCCACATAAACCTATTCTTCCAATTCACCATTCAAAACATAAGACTTTACATCCATCTGATAAACCTTAAAATCCTTGTATGCTGAAAATTCCAAGAACATTATAATAGCTTGCATCCTAGCCATGGGGAAAAATGTTTCCTCAAAGTCTATACCTTCCACTTGTGATTAACCTTTACACAAAAGTCTTGTCTTGTTTCTTACCACTTCTCCATTCTCATTCAACTTGTTTTAGAATACCCACTTAGTTCCAATTATTTTCTTGCTTTGGTCTAGGAACCAATTACCAAGTCTATTTTTTCTCAATTTGCATTTAATTTCTTCCTTTTCCTTCATCAAATTTCCATCTTTATATGCCTCACTTACTATTTTAGGTTATACTTTAGAAAGTAGAGACAATTTTTTTTCATCTTTAGTAGCTCTACTTCTTGTTAACACTCCTTTCCTCTTGTCTCCAATGATTTGATCTTTAGAATGATTCTTTTTCACATACTTAGGGATCTTCTCTGAAGCTTCTTCCTCGTCATTCTATAGTTCATTTTCTTTAGCTTTTTCTTCTTCTTCTTCTCTAGAATTAGGTTCATCTGACACATATCCATCTACTGCAATTGAATCTTGCAATTTTTCATCAACCTTAACATTTGCACTTTTAATTATATTTCTTAGAATTTTTTTGTGTACAACATATGTAAGCTTTAATTTTAGTAGAATATCCAAGGAATATACCTTCATCAAGCCTTGCATCAAACTTTCCTAAGTTTTCTTCATCTCTCTTGATATAAAATTTTCTTCCAAATACTCTAAATTACTTCACAGTAGGAATCCTTTCATACCATAACTCATAGGGAGTCCTTAAGTTGTTAGCTTTGGCTTGAACTATGTTAATTATGTAAACAACAGTATGAATTAATTATCTCTAGTAGAATTTCAATAGATTTTCTTCTTTAATCATAGTCCTAGAACCTTCTTGAATATTCTAGTTTTTCCTTTCAACCACTCCATTTTGCTAAGGAGTTCTAGGGGCAAACAAGTGCCTCTTTATTCCATGAACTTCAAAAAATAGTTAAACTCATTGGAGGTGAATTATCCACCTCATTCAAACCTCAAACATTTTATTTTCACATTCATCTCATTCTCAACCATAGCTTTAAATGCTTTGAATCTATTTAATGCATCCTATTTCTCTCTAAGAAAAGTAACCCATGTCATTCTATATTAATCATCAATGAAAAGCATAAAATACCTATCACCTTGAAGACTTCTCACCCTTGTAGGACCATAAATATTTGTTTTTATTAATTCCACTAGTCTAGTAGTAGATTGTTCCTTTCCCTTAAAACTACTTCTTACCTGCTTTCCAAACTGATGATTCTTCCAAAAAACATTGATAGGATTTGTGATTCTTGCTAAATCTCTTACTGCATGAATTGAATTGATTCTCAACAAATTATAAAATTCATGTGACAAATCCTATGATGCCATAACCAGTTGTCATTAATCTAAGATATAAAGCAATGACCATCAACACCCTTAAGATGATAGATGTTTCTTTTTTTTTCTTATCAACAACAATCATAATTCCAAACCCTTTTCTAATTTCAAATATTTCATCCTTAAACATAAGATTATACCCTTTCCTACACATTTTTCCAACACTCAAAATATTATGCCTTAAGCCCTTAACATAGTAAACATCTTCAATATTATTATTTCCATCAAAACTAATTGAACCTATTCCAAAAATCTTAGCTCCTAAATAATCTCCAAACTTAACTAATCCTCCATCATACTTTTCAAGTTTAACAAACTTAATTTTATCTCTGGTCATTTGATTAGAGGGGCCATTATTACCAACCCAATATTTCTTAACCTTTTTAGCATGAAAAGTTGAAACCAATGTACCTTCAATCTTATCCTTATTCTCTAGAACACTATCCTTCACACAACTTTTAGGGTTACTAGACCTAGATTCATCTTTTATAGCCAAGAACAATCATTCCTTTTCATCAAAATCTCCATAATCAAATTCATCATAAAAAATACTCTACCATCTTCTTTGACATAGTAATCTCTTTAAATAATCTTTCATTTATTCTCCTTATTCTTATTGCTCACAACTCTTTATTTTTGACATCTTGAAGCATAATGACCTATATTTCCACAACTGAAACATTTGAAATGTAGCTTACCTTTGTACTTACTAGTGCCCTTTTTCATCCTTCTTACAAAGTTAGCTTCCACATCATCAAGATCATCTATATCTCAATCTTCAATATTTTTTTATTTTCCATCCTTGAAAGAAGTTTCCAATTTTGTACCATTTTCAAACCAATTCTTTTCATTTCAAATGAAGTTAGTGTACCAATCAACTAGTTTCTGTAATAAGTATTAAAATTTACAACTTCTTGAATAGAAAACACCTTTTCACTATAAGCATCAAAAAGAGATCTAAGAACTTTCTTTACCACCCTAGGTTCTTTGACTTGTGCACCAAGATCTCTCATAGCACTTACCAGCTCATCAACCCTCTACATTTAGGTTGTAATTGTTTCATCTTTAGATATTCACATGGTCTCAAATTTTACCTTTATATTCTGCAACTTTTATTGTTTAACCTTGTCATCTTCTTCATAAATAATTTCAATCTTATACCAAACTTCTTTAGCAGTCTTTAGATTCATAACTTTAACCAATTCAAAATTTGTAAGACTATTCATAAGAATAAATCTTGCCTTACCATTTATTTCATGTTCCTTGATCTCATCACTTGTGCTTGGACCATTAGAAGGTGCAACATACTAATTATTTATTTCTTTTCCAATATCAGATCCATGAGATGACAGATATCGGTTCATCTTTGTCTTCTAGAATGCATAGTTTCTTGCATCAAATCTAGTGCAATCAATTTGTTTCACCATCTCAAATCTTTGTTAAGTGATTAAGCTCTTCTCCAAGGAACGTTTCTATAATACCAATTGTTGAATTAACATGACAACTGAGAGGGTGGGTGAATTATTTGTAGAAAATTATAACATCAAAACCCTCAACAATTAAAAAATCCACAAACATTCATTAAGCCCTTACTCTGATAAAGTGATTAAACATGAAATGTAGATGATAGAAACTAAAATAAAAACACCACACACAAGAGAACAACATATTTACATGGAAAACCCAATGAGGAAAAAATAATGGTAAGGATTAGCTCATAATATATGTAATTGAAAAACTGGTACAAGGGCTCACTGCCACAATAGGACAAACTATCTAAAAAGGATCACAGCCAAGACTCATAGCCACATAAAGAAATACAAGATCGGAGAGAAATATTACACATAGAAAAAATTATCAATGCAAAAAGGAATCCACCACAAATGATCCAACACTTTTGTAGCTTTTCATGAAAGATTTCAGACACCTTCATCTCACTAGTTTCAAGAATCCAAACACTTAAAATTCTCACTACTCTACTCAAGTTAACATCACACACATCACTCACATCACTCACATCGATCTTGAAGCTATCTTGCATCTATCTTTCTTCTCTCTAACATCTCACATCAACATTACTCTTATTTATATCAACCTCGACCTTGAAAACTTTCTCCAAGGTCAACATCTAACTGTTATATTCAAAATTTCAAATTAAGTCGGTACCAAAAAATTCTCGTGGTGGATTAGGAATGAATTTATCCCATATAAATCCTTAATTAGGACCAAAATATATCCCAACACACCTCAACATGCTTCTACAAGCCTCACATGTAGTTTTAACACTAGGTCGGCTAATACCCATTCTAAAACACCATAAAACATTAAGTGCACTCTTTCTCAAATAAATTCAAATAAAATGAACAAAAAGAATCACTTGAACACAATATAGAATAATCCATGAACCACTTGAGATCCATCAAACACTTCATCCAAACTCGCATCATATAAATAATTCAACCCAAAACATCTAGTAAACCTTATTTGCACACTGACGCATGAAACACACATTGTATTATACCAGATCAAGTGAAACCTTGATTAATGAAGGGTAAAAACATTATAATAAACTTCCCAAATCCACACAATCTAAATCCAAACTAAAAACTCAGAGAAAATATATTTCTCCCAGACCATAGAAAATTTTATTGAAAGAAATGACTCACACACTAGTAAAAACATCTCACACTGCATAATGATCCAAAATCCCAAATTCTTGATATAGAAACCAATAACAATATTGAACAACATATTAGATCTACACAATCATAGCATCAACATAGAAGAAACACGAAGCACATCTCATAGCACATTTAAAACACTTGCACAACACTGTTTTCTTTGTTTATCATTTTTTCCAAAAGCACTTGGAAACCAAGTACTAGAGGCATCATCTTAGCACATTACTTCATTCCAACACATCTCTAGATACTACAACATAAAGATAACTCCATGTACTCATGACACTTCCTCAATGCCTCAACTACACATGCCAACCTGCAACAACCTATTTTTCATCTTTTTCACAATTTTCTCAATATGCTCAACAATATCACCTTCCTTGATAGATAGTTGACATCAATGACAACATCATCATACTTGCAACACCAAAGGATACATGACTGCTATCAAAATCTCAAAATACATCACAATACATAGTTTTAATACCTGATACCCTCATAAAATAGGGTTGCCTTTTAGGGAAAATCAAGCTAATAAAATATTTGTCATCATATCTAAGACCTATAAATAAAAATTTCCTTCACACCTACCCCTCATGTCATCATCATATCAATAGTACCTTATTCAATTGCAAGATTGAGACACATTTTCCCAATAATATAAATCAAATATTTAGGATTTCTATGCCAAACTCTAGGAGGTGTTCTCAAAGGTAGATTTTCCTCAATTATGAATGTCAACAACATCGGGGATAGTGGTGTACCTTCAATCAGAGATGAAAATAATGGCATACATTGAAATTGACATGTAAATGATATTGTACCTTCAACTTGAGATGTGATTGGTGGATTTTCTTCAACTAGTGATGTGTTTGTTGATGTAATTTCAACATGACATGTTGTATATGGTGTGCCTTCATCTAGAGATGTGATTTTTGATGTGATTTGAGCATGACACATTGTAGATGGTGTGCATTCAACTTCACTTGTGGTTGATGGCGTTCCCCCAAATATGGGATTCATTTGTCTCATTGTACAAATATTTTGCATCTATTGCCTTTGTGATTCCAATTCCACATCTCTCTTATATTGCATGGGAATTTCTTCTTCTATGGGATTCAATTTATTTTATTCACAAATTTTCCTCATTGTTTCTCTTCTCCTTTCATTTTTGGCTTCACATTCATCTGGCGTTAATGTCTTTGCTTGTTTCCTCGACATGATGTTGAATGCTACATGTTCACAAACACAAAAATAACAAAAGTAAGTAATGTTCACTAATATAAAAATTCTAAATTAAAATTAAAATGATTGTGATTGAGCTATGTGAGAAGGTGAAAAACACAAAACTTTAAATTTAAACAAAAAACCCTTGATAAATAATAGAATTATATAAACATGACAAATATTACCTCATATAACCAAATATGATCTAAAAAAATCAAATTTACACTAATAAAATTGTTGAATAGAAAATGGGCAGTCACTTTAATTGATGAACATGATCATCTGCCTTCTCAAACACACCTAAACATGTATTATTTTCTAATGCAAGTTTGATTTCTTTTTAGACGGTCATGTTCATAATGAATAATTTTTAATAGCAATAATACTCTTTCACCAAGAGCAGCATGGTAGAGGGCAGCCATATAGGGTATCAATATTCTTTTTTGGTGTGTGAGTAGTTGTCAATTATCAATGAATATCATGCTCCTTCAAGAAAGATCAAAATGCATTATTCTTAACTTCCTCTTAGATCTTAGCAAAGCACATGGATCAAATTATAACTAGAAGTCTCTACTTAGGAGTGTTGGTGTGAATAAATATGTTGTACCTAGTTAATTCATTCAATAGGTAATTAGGGGACATATTCACATGTTAAATTTACTTAGGATGCAAGATTCCTTCTAGAAGTCTTATTTGGATTTTCTAGAAGTATTATCTTATCTTTGCATTTTATAGGTAGTTAGTTAGTTGTCATATGTGATAGGATTAAGACACTTGTCATGGTCTTGTCTAATCCTACTTAACCACCTTCCTTATATAAGTAAGGCATCATATGTACTTTTCCATATTTATTTTGGCATTCTTGCATCCTTAATGATAGCATGATATTTCTGCCATTTCTCTCTTGTGGAAGTTACTTTGTCTTGTGGGTGATCTTGGGGTGTTTGAGGAGTTCACCATAAACTCCTACAAGGATTTGGATTTGTGGAAGTTATGAGAGGATTCATATTTTATTCCAATAAAGAGGCCAACATTTTGATAGTACCATGTACCATTTGATACTTATAATAGTTCAAGAAGATCAATAAATTTGAACCATTGATAATGTTGATGCCATTAAAATGATGTTAAAATTTTAGATTGCATGACAAGGCTCTCATGATGTAGAGGATTTTGTTCAAACCATACAAGGAGAACAAAAATCCCTTATTCAAAGTCTAAAAGGACACATATCACATATTTCACTCTATTTTTTCATGCATTTAAATTTCAATCACACCTTGACATAATTTCATTCCTCTATTTTTTCAATCATGCATCCCTTAGAGCAATAGTGTCTAGATTTGTTTGCCCCAATAATTTGAGTTTACTTCTCTTACTAATGGTCAAAACTATATTTTATTCCTTATCACATATTCCAACAATGATTTTCCCCAATTGGTCTATTTGAGGAATATTTCCTCATTTGAAAAGGGATCCTCTCTCTCTCTGCATCATATAAAGAAGGTCAGCAATGCTCTATCAAAAACCAGCCCCTGTGATAGAATAGGAATGCACCCCTTGGAAACTAGCAACTTGATTATTCTCATATAAAGAATAAGTTTCAATTTCTGATTGGGATACTAATAATTCTCTTTTTGATGAAAGTTATCAAATGTTGAGTAAGCAACATGATTATTTTCTATTGCGTATGTTGTTTATGCAGCTCATGATGATGATAGTCTTTAAATTGGTGTGATTAGATTATTTGAGGCTATAGAGATTGCAATATTTCCTCTTATTAATTTTGTAGAGAATATTAGGCCCAAATTTTGTGCACTTGATTTGTAAGTTGAAAATGCAAAAGGAAAAGTACACAATTCTCATAAAGTTGAAAACCCAAAAGAGTGGCTTAGTAAAATATAGAGGATAGTGTTAATGATAACATGTAATAAAATCTATTAAAAAATTAAAATAGAAAACATGCCACTATATATAGGAGAATTGACAAATTTTATTATGTTTTTCCCCAAAAACCTTATTTTGAGAATTCATAGATCAATGGTTAGTAGTACAAAAGGTATAAAAGAGTAAAAAGGCTCTCTTTGAAAATTTAACTAAGATATTGGTTTAATGCCATGCATGTTTAAAATTTTCTCCAAATCCCTATCAAAAGCCATTATAACTAAGAGGTTAAGGTTTTGATTGATTACCTTAGATATATCAAGACAGAGGAAGGTATACCTATGACAATGCAAAGACTCAAAGGAAGGCAGTCATATAATTGAGGAGATTATTAGAGGTCAAAGATATGGTAATGTGAGATTTACTACATTGAATGGTATAGTGGAATATCCTATAGTGATGGTTTCTTGTGAAGTGATAGGCAGTCTATGCATAATGTCTTTGTAATTTGTGATCAATTGAAGAACTAAAGAATTGAATGATAAAATACTTTTTGAGTAATTTTTAGTAATGATCTTGATTATAATAAGCTCATTAATAATTTTATTTATTGGGCTCAGTGGGTGTTGTGGGGTGTGGTGTAATATTGTACCTACTAATAATTTTAATTATGAGACTAAAAATATACAATTATTCCCATAAGTTGTTAATAAGGACGTGTTCACTTTGACTTGAGGTGCACAAGTGCTATTATTATCCCATTTCTCCTTAATTTATTGTAGTTGGTTGTCCCATTTGTTTGGTCAAAGCCATCTTTTTCTTAGTCATATTTAGTTAGCTCATCTGATGATTGACAATTCAACTCTTCACATCTTAGATTGAGTTAGCTCACCTCTTGATTGTGAGTGATTTGAGAGTTTAAATCATTACCTTTTGGAAAAATCATCTATTTGATTTATGCATCTATATATTCTTGTATAGTCCTATGTATTATATATTTATTCACATGCTCATATTGGAATATAGTTGGTATTTGTATTCTTCATAGTTCTTTGTGTGTAGTTTGTGTTAAAAAAAAATCAATCATTTAAATTTAAGCTTGTGCTTGGATTCCTATTAAATTTTGCAACACCCCCCTTCTTTAGAATCATGAGTAGTGTAAGCATGCTAGAGTTCTAAATTTCCATCTCAAAATTGTTAGGAAAATGTGTCTCAACCTTGCAATTGCATAAGTTACTATTCATACATAAGGTATTTTTCATTCGATGATGAAACGAGGGTCTCCCCCGGTGAAGTGTTTGAGGAGATCCTCCCGCCAACTGGGTTTGAGGGGCAACATGCCCTAGCAGGGGCTTAGTGGTAGTGCCCCCAAAAGAAAAAAATTATTTATATTTTATTATTGTAAATCTAGACTCTTCATCATTAGGTCTTAGATCTGATAGCCAATATTTAATTAGCTTGAATTTCCCTAGAATGCAACCCTATTTTATGAGAGAATTGTATTGCGGTTGTGTATTGTGATGTATTTTGAGAGTTTGATAGTGGTCGTTTTTCCTTTGGATCTTTGGTTGGTGAATCGGTGATACTCTTGTGAGAAGCTTACTTTGCAAGTATATTGTAATCTTTATGATTTTTGAATAATATATTGTGCAACTTTTGGAGTGTGGGTTTTTTCTCTCGAAAGGGTTTTCCCCACATAAATTATTGTTTTGTGGTATGTATGATATTTATGTTTATTTCTATTTAATTTTCTATAACTTTAAAAGAACTATAAAAAAAATTCATTATTCTCCTCTCAAGATTAGTGTAGGAAGTTGTTCTACTACCATAGCTTCCTTACAAAAAAAACTTGAAGGTTATCTATGTACAAAGAAAGATCAACAAAAGAATAGTCAATTCAAGGCATACACATTAATAATTAAATTGAAGGTGCATTACAAACACTAGTATGAAATTTATCTCCTATAAGCTACATCATGAAAATTTGAATGTATTGGTATGGTGTGTATATTCTTACAACCTCCCAAAATAATCCTTGTACACAAATAAATTTCTTGCACACCACAAAGGGAAACCAAAGCACTCATTTAAAGGATAGAGCACATTTGTCCCATGCTTAAGCATTTAACTCTTGCATATAAATTCAAAAGGAAAAAATATTGAAAGAAAAACACCCATCATGAGTTTCAAGGTTAATAGTCCCTCAAAGGGGCAGATACCAATAAGAGATTCCAAGATATAGAAGGAGAAAACTTGAAAATATGGTATGGATGCTCAATACTATGGGAAAATTACCATATGGATCCCAAACTAGTATATGATAGCGTTATGAAAAGAGGAAAGATAGTCAAGATGATAGTAGTGGTATGGATGCAAGGGAATACCACAGTTCAAGGAAAGGATTCATTGCCATAAGATGTTTCCACAAGGGCATACCTATTAAAGACAAAGCACCATGTAATGATATTTGTGTTTCCTTCAATATTTGAATAGCTATAGTAATAAATTACACAAATATAACAATAAATTGCATTAATCCTTCAATTGACCTCAAAATTTATTGATTGGTCTTGGATTATGGAGAGCATGTTTGAGTAGCTATAGTAGTAAATTACATTGCTTATGCCAAATCCTATTTATGAAATAATTCCATGGTTGTAGTTGTTGAGAATGTAATATTACATAGCTTGATATTAGAATTAGGAAAAATAACCATAGGGGAGTCATGAGCCAAATAATTAGGTTGTAGTGGTGTATGTAGGCCAAGGAATGTTGGAGGAAACTCTTCTTATACATAGGCCATTAGATGAATTCCATCAAGGATGATTGGATGGTGTACATGGAATCCTGTTACAAGAATATCTCCCTTCTTCATAGAATCTATAGGGCACAAAATATGTTCACGAAGCCTAATTTTGGTTATACTAGGACCACCATGGCGCCTACTATGAACCACATATTTTAAATCCTACAAAATCTTGTCATCTAGACAATTTTGACCAATGGTGAGATATGACATAAAATTCCAACCTTGCCTTAGATCCTCACATATCATTGGATTCTAAAAATATTTGGTGAATAGAAGGTACACATGAAATAACTTATCTTAGCAATATATTCCCTAAAAAAAATTAAAATTAGTAAAATTGCATTGTTCTTGACCATCCTATAACCTTTGAAGGGAACTAGGTAGTTCTCAGAGCCCTTCCTATGATGGTATTTTAAAACCTCTCAATTTTTTTGAAGCATATTTCTAGCTCAGTGATAGGCTAATAAGGAACCTTCTATAAATGACTTGCATGTCCTCATACTTGTATTTCTAATATTTTTCATGATTTAATCAATGTTAGGTTATCTTCTATGGAAGGTGTCATGTACAATCTAGCCAATTTTGACTCATCTTAGCCTTTCAAATTGACAAATTCCTTATATTATGCTTGAAGATCACTAATTAAGCTAAAAGATGGTAAAGTGATTGTAATGACCTAAAATATCCAGCAAACATCAACACTTATTAGTTGTATTTGCAAGTTAATATAAATCAACAATGAAATGCAAAGAAGTTAAAAACACAAAGTAATGCAAGAAATTGGAAAGATCTCACCTATCCTTTGACTCCATGACTGATTTTCATTGTACCTTCTCAAGCTTTGCCGCAATGATAGATTGCCCTCAGATTGTGTGTGAGCAAACTTTTCTAATGCCTAGCCTTAACAATGCCTTTGAAGGATTTTAAATTATTAAACTATGCAACTAGAAACTCAATCCTAATATGCAAGCAATAATAAAATAAGCCTAAGCTATGATATTAAATGCCTATAGTAAAAGTATCTCAAGCAAATGAACATGGATCCGAAAATGAGATCAAGATTGTCATTTTATAGAAAATGCAATCTTGAATGGATGGACAAGATGAGAGATTGAGGAATACCCTAGAATCAAAGGTCAAGATTCAATAAGGCAACCTCAATTAGGGTTAGGGAAAAATACCCATAGGTGTAAATAAGATTTAATTAAATGAATTAAATCCAGACTGAATGTGATAGTGGAGATGAAATTAGTAAAAATCAAAAGACAGGAGGATGAGATTTTAGAAAATCAATAATTTTGGAAATTACTTGATTTGTAGAAGAATATTTCCCTTTTGAATTAAATTAATTCAAAATACAGATTTTGTGAGGTATTTAGTAATTGATTTTTGAAATTAATTACTAAATGAAGAATCAGTTAAGTATGTGAGATATTTTTAAATGATTTGTTTTATTTAAAAATATAGAAGTGTCACATGCCATAATTAAATAATTAAAATAATTATTTAATTTAGAAGAAGTAGTTAATTAATTAAATAAATAAATGAATTTATTTAATTAAGAGAGGATTTAGGAATTAGTGACACATTAAATAAATATATTTTAAATATATTCATTTAATAATCAGGAGAACATTAATGATAAGGATTAATTAAATAAATTGATGACTTTATTTAATTATTAGAAGATTTTGACAATTAGTGACATATTAAATTAAATAAATAAGATTTATTTATTTAATAATCATGAAGAATGAAAGACTATGAATTAATTAAATAATCATGAATTATTTAATTAATAGTTGAATGTGTGTTAGGGACATAATTCAAATGTTACAATTATGCTAGGATGGAAAGTGGTAAAATAGTGTTCGCAGGCCTAGGTCATTTTTTAGGTGTCTACAGTGATTAATGGTATAAATAAATTAACTAATCAATATTACATGAATCAAATTAAGTCATGTTCTTTCATTTTTTAATTTAAATTCATTAAAAAATGACTTTTTATGTAACTTTCTTCTAATTCAAAGTAAATCTATTATGATTAGTAAAATTATGAAAAGAATGATCTATATTATCAAATTTAAACAAAAAAAATTCATAATAAACATTTCAATTCAACAAACATGAAAATATTACCTAGATAATCAAATTTGATGTAAGAACTTCAAATTCTCTTCTTTCACATTGTCAAACAAACAAAATGGTGTTGAAAAGGTGGTGGAGCAAGCAAAAAAATGGTGTTACAAGTAAATAACATGAAAAAGCATTTCATTTTTGGTCAAAGTTTAGTAACTAGAAAAACGAAAGGAATTATGGGCTTGTACCATGGGTTAGATGTCTTTTTTACTATTTTTAGAAAAGCTCATTTGGTGCTCACTAAATTTGGCAAACACCAAATGAGCTTTATAGAGAAATTGCAAGTGTTAAGGCCTCAACCCTATACAAAGACCTACAAAGTGGAGAGAGAAGAGTAAGAGATACCTAGAGGAGTAACAAGGGATGGATGGAGAGGTTTAATGAGCTTTATTAATAATGAAAAATATATTTTTCCCCATTCAATCAATTTCACACACATCGAGGTCACAAAATCAACACACATGACATCATAAATGATTGGGAAAATGTAAAATTGTGCTAGTGACAAAGGTCAACAAGAATTTTGAGGAAGTAGTACAACATGTTGCCTCACATATGTTAGGATCTCTTTCACTTGCACTATTTGTCTTACTTGTGACATTCAAGGTCTTTTGTAAGCACTTGAATTTGAACCCAAATTATGGACATCTTAGCACTAGTAGCATCAAGTAAAAAATTTTGAATTTGTGTGATTTGTGTCACAACCTTGGAATCATGCTTATTTAGGATATTGTGCTATTTCATCACCTACATATAAAATTTGTGAATATTTTCTTGTTGAACTTGATGATGTCCTTGCAGTGTGATACCTACCCTTCGATGACCTAGACTATGTTTCTATTTAACTTATTAGCATACTTGACATTTTATGTTATTGTTTACTTCTATGGTGTTAGATATTTGATTTCTACATTTGACTATGGCTTGGTAATATTCACATGCATAGAATAAATTTGATTTATTTATGATGATATTGCTAAGAGTTGATGGTTAACTAGGTTGTTTCATTTTTTATTTGATTGGCATGAATGCTTAATTAATTAATTTAACTCTTAGGATGAATTAGGTTGTGTTATGTATATTAATTATCAAATAATAAATTGACTATTTTTTTCTAATTACATATCCTATGAATTGTTTTTATATGGAATTGAAATGAACATCAAATGTGGTTATGATGTTTTATTGAATTATGTGATGGATGTGATTATGGATCGAATGTCTAAAGCTGAATGTAGTTTGATTCATGATTCCATCATAGATATGGCTAAGGAGGGATGGAGAGGTAGACAAGGAATGACTAAGAGGCCTATAGAGTTAAGAGGTAGAGAGGTGAGGGGTGAGAGTGAATAAAATGAGAGAGAGAAGTTCACAAAGAGGGAGAGAGGTGGAGAGGGATGGAAATAACTAGAGGGGGGAGATATAGAGGTGTGAAACCTACAACCTATAGAGAGAGGGTTGAGAGACATATGGGGAGAGATAGTGTGAGAGAGAGATAAGAGAGGGAGAGAGAAAGGGAAGTATTGACCTAGAGGAGTAACAAGGGATGGAGGGAGTGAGAGGCATAGGGAAGGAGGACATAGAGAGGTGATGGAGAGAGAAGAACAAGGAGAAAGAAATGGATAAGGAGGGATGGAGAGGTATAAAAGGAGTGATTGAGAGACCTAAAAAGGGGAGAGGTAGAGAGGTGAGGGGGAGAGAGAATAAAATGAGAGAATTCACAAAGAGGGAAAGATGGGTAAGGTGTAGAGAGAGGGAAATAACAAGAGATCTTAAAGAGATATAGAGGTGAGAGACCTATATCCTATGGAGAAAGGGGTGAGAGATATAAAGGTGAGAGACCTATAGCCTAGGGAGAGAGGGGTGAGAGAGAAGAGAGGGAGAGAGAAAGGGAAATATAAACTGAGAGGAGTAACAAGAGATGGAGGGAGAGGTAGACATGGAGGGAGTGAGAGACATAGGGAAGGAGGAGATAAATTGGTGATGACATAAAGAGGGGATGGAAAGAGAAGAGGAGATAGAGAATAAAAAATAAAAATATATGGCTAAAGAGGGATGGAGAGGTAGAAAAGGAGTGTCTAATATACCTATAGAGGGAAGAGGTAGAGAGGTGAGCGGTGAGAGTGAATAAAATGAGAGAGAATTTAACAAAGAGGGAAAGATAGGTAAGGATGGAGGGAGAGAGGTGGAGAGGGAGGGATATAACTAGAGAGGGGAGAAATATAGGTGTGATACCTACAAACTAGGGAGATAGGGGTGATATAGAGAAGAGAGGAAGATAGAAAGGGAAGCATCGACCTAGAGGAGTAACAAGGGATGGAGGGAGGGGTATACATGGAGGGAGTGAGAGGAATATGTAAGGATTAGATATAGAGGTGATGAGATAGAGAGGAGAGGGAGAGAGAAGAACAAGGAGAAAGAGATGGCTAAGGAGGGATGGAGATGTAGAAAAGGAGTGACTAAGATACTTACAAAGGAGAGAGGTAGAGAAGTGAGGGGGAGAGAGAGAAGAAAATATGAGAGAGAAGATAACAAAAAGCGAAAGAGGGGTAAGGAGGGAGGGAGATAGGTGGAGAGGGATGGAAATAACTAGACATCTCAGAGATATGTAGAGGTGAGAGTGGTAATGATACAAGGATGGAGAGGTGGAGAGGTAAAGAGGGAAGGAGGGAGATACCTAGAGATGGAGAGAAGGAGAGAGGTTGGGAGGGAGAGGTAGTTATTGAGAGAATGAAGGGAGATGGGAAAGAAACAATAATAGAGGGAGAGAGAAGAAGAAAGAGATAGAGAGTCAATATAGATGGGGTTAAGGAGGGAAGGTAAGGTAGATAGGGAGATACCTAGGAGAGAGAGTGGGAGATACCTAGAGAGGGGAGAGCGAAGAGAGGGAGAGAAAAAAGGAATTATTTGTAGATGAGTAACAAGGGATGGAGGGAGAGGTATAGATGGAGGGAGTGAGACACATAGAAAAGGAGGATATACAGAGGTGACAACATAGAGAGGGGAGGGATAGATAAGAGGAGAGAGAGAATAACGAAGAGAAAGAGATGCCTAAGGAGGGATAGAGAGTTTGAAAAAGAGTGACTCTAATACTTAAAGAGGGGAGAGGTAGAGAGGTGAGGGGAGAGAATAAAAAATGAGAGAGAATTTTAAAAAGAGGGAAAGAGGGGTAAGAAGGGAGGGATAGAGGTGGAGGGGGAGGTAAATAACTAGAGAGCCTAGAGAGATATAAAGAGAGACATATAGCCCAAGGAGAGAGGGGTGAGAGACATAGGGAGAGATAGAGGGAGGAGAGAAGTGTAATGAGATAAGGAGAGGTAGAGGGGTAAAGAGGGAAGGAGGGAGAGACCTAGAGATGGGGGGAGAGAGAGAGAGAGGGTGGGAGAGAGATGTAGTAATTGAGAGAATTGAGAGAGATGGGAAAGAAAAAATAATAGAGAGAGAGAGAGAGAGAAGAAGAGAGAGGTAGAGAGGCAAGGATATATATGGGGGTAAGGAGGGAAGGAAAGACAGAGAGTGAGATATGGAGAGAGAGTGGGAGAGACCTAGAGAGGGGAGAGAGAAAGGGAAGTACCAGTAGATGAGTAAGAAGGTATGAAGGGAGAGGCACACATGGAGGGAGTGAGAGACATAAGGAGGAGGAGATAGAGAGGTGATGACCTAGAGAGGGGAGGGAAAGAGAAGAGGAGAGAGAGAAGAATGATGTGAGAGAAATAGAGGGGGGATAAACATGGGTAATGAGACAAGGAGGGGGGAACTTGGATATGGTGAGGGAGAGAGAGAGGGTGGGAGGGAGAGGTAGTGATTGAGAGAAAAGAGAGAGATGGATGAGAAATAGAAATGAAGGGAGAGAGAAGAAGAGAGAGGTAGGGAGGAAAGGATAGAGATGGGATTAAGGAGGGAAGGTAAGGTAGAGAGGGTGGGAGAGACCTAGAGAGGGTTGAGAGAGAAGAGGGTAAGTATTGGTTAAGAGGGAAAGAGGAAAAGAGGGAGTGAAAGGTAAAACCTCAACTATCGATCATCAATCATAAATCATAAACTCTAAGCCTTATCAAAGTGGGGGAGACAAAGGAATAGAGAAAGCGAAGTTGGATTTAATGTTTACATTTGGAATTCACCAAATTTGGTGCTTGCCAAATGATGCTCTTTCATTTGGCACTTTCCAAATGGGTTGCATTGGGAAATACCAACCCAAAAGGGTTGGATTTTTCCTTAGGCATCCAACCCAAAGGATTGGATGACCATTTCATGCCAAGGACATTATTTTTTGAAAGGGTTACAAAATTTCACATTTTTGGCCATGCTCTCCATTAGGTTTGCACATGTTTCAATGAAACTTTATAAAAATATGGTGATGACGTTAGGCTCTCTCTTAGCTATCTAAACATATATTTTTTATATTTTTATTATGTTAAGGTTTTCATCTATAACTTCTCTTTTTAGTGCCTCCATTTTTTGTCAAAAACCAACATGTGCTAGTTTGGGTATAGATTTTTTCTCGTTCATCAAATTTTGAAATAAATTTTTTTTTAGAAACTAGACTCTATTCTACACGTAATGAAAAAACTGATTTTCAATTAGTTTTCAAAAAAATTAGGGTAGAGCATGCTCAAATTTTATCTTTTTAGGATGCTTCCACTTCGAAGATTAGTAAAATGTTATATACTCATTAAAAAAATTGCTAGAAAACTACTATAAACTACATGGTGTTAGCTAATTTCTCACTGTAGCGATTTTTGAATTTTTTTAGAAAGGGGCACAACAAACACTATGCTATTTTTTTGATAAAAAAAGGACCACTTTGTGTGGCCCCCATTTTTCAAACCTTTAATCTTCATTATCTTTTTTTAAAAATAGTACTTTAGAAAGTATATTTGAAGCACTAAAAATCTTGTTCTAGTTGTGTCTTCAAGTTTTGAGCATAACTATCATCATTTTCTCGTGAACATCAAACTTTTCTGATTTCAAAAAAAAAAAGTGGCATCTTAAGAGCCATTTTTGTGTCACAACTTGGTGCGCATACCCTATTTCTCAGACCCATAGAATCTTGGATGATTTTTAGATCTTTCATAAGTTTTATTTTTTATGGAATAAGTTCCCAAAGGAGAACATGTTTTAGTGCTTAGCTTTGAACTTGATAAGCTTCAACTTTTGGGAAAAAGTAAACATAGGGGTACCATGGAATAGGGTCTTCCACCATTTATCAACCAAATTTATGAAATCCAAATGAGACTCCCACATGATTTGTATATAAAGTCGTAAGGCCCCTACTTGATAATATCTTCCCAAGAAAGGAGAAGAGAATGATGTTCTAAATCTACTCTTAGGAAGGTAGATAAAGAGATCCAAGGAAGAAAATTTTAGTTACGAGAAATAAGTAATCTATCCAATTTTACCTAGATGGGGTTATTGTTGAATCTATAGTTCGACCAAGTGAAGGATGTACCTTGGAGCTCAATATATATAAGGCCTATGTTAGCCAAAATATTAGCCAAGTCACTCATACAATCAAAAGGTCATCAAGACCTCCCAAATTTTTCAATGAGAACAAAGGAGTGTTGAAATCACCCCCTACTAACCAAAAATCATCAGGATAGTGATTTAAGGTGCTAGTAAGAGAATATCAAAGTTATTTCCTCATGGGTTTATTGTTCAGAGCATAAATATTAGCAAGATTCCACTACAAGTTGTGGGATGAATCCAGAAAGGAAACCATGAGATGGGTTTTGTTTTTGTCAAGCAGTGTGCCCTTCAATTGATGAGGGTTTCACATGGTGTCAATTCCCCCTGAAGCACCTTTGGTAGGGGAAACACAAAATTCTACAAAAGGCTAGATTTTAGAAGCTATAAGGGAAAAATTAGATTCAAAAATTTGTATTTCTTGTATCAACACAATATCAACATTGTGTTAAAAAATGTAGCATTTTATTAGATTTTGTTTGTGTGGGCTATTTAGGCCTCTAATGTTCCAAGACATTATCTTCATAGGGAAAAGGAAGGTATGAATAAAGTATATTAGAAGCATGTGATGGGATAATGAAATAATCCTCAAAACTAAACCAAGGACCAATATCATTTTCTTAGGGGCTTGGAACTCGAGAGCTCTAAGGTGTGTTGTTTTACCAATGCCACCTCTCTTGCTACTTCCCTTGTACATGTTTCTCTAAGCGATGATCTAACTTGTTTGGGGTCACCTCCCATAGGTGTTTTTTGTGTTTTCCTTAGATAGGTATCAAATCCTCTCTTAGGGAGGTATACAAATCTTGAGACAAAAAATCAAATAAGTGGTCCAATGATATCACCTTGCTTCTTGAGGCATATTTTTCCTCAAGAAGATGAGAGTTATAAACCATCTTACCATGGGGTTTGATTATTTTAGTTGGATCTTCTGAAAGGGGTAGCTCAAAGTAATCTCCAATAAGTTATCATGCAAAGATTCCCTGAATTGAGGAAAACTACAAGGATAACCAACTAAGACAAAAAGAGGGAAAGAGGGACAACAAAGGGGCTCTCAAAAGGGGGGAGGGTCAAGTTGTGGCAGGGGGGGTGGACAAACCAAGGGGAAGCCACAACTGAATAGAAAGGGTGGAGGATGGGGGGTAGAGGGGGAGGTGGAGGGAGGTCCAAGGGAGCTATGATATCTGAGGCTACCACCACATTAGCAGGGGGATCCTTGTCAACATCACCAAGATTTAAACCAACCGGGTCAAAAATAGGGACCCAAGAGTTTTTACCAACATTCATTTGTAGTTATTACTTAGGTTTCCAAAATTATTGCAAATTTGATGAAAATTTCCTTCTCTTTCATATTTAATAGTTTTCAACCAACTACCCAACCTAGAATTTAGAATTATCTTAGAAGGGAGAACATATTTTGTGGCCACATTCACTCATTCTTGAAAAGACAAGGCAAGATTTTTGCAAAGTTACTTTATCAATCGTAATAAGTTTTCCAAAAGAGTTCGCAATGCTATGGAACATGTTGTAGTTCTAGAATTCCTAAGGAAGGCCCGATAGATAGATCCAAGTAGGGGAAGCAACCCCTAGATCCCTGGCAACATCAAACCCTAGCTTTCATTTGCATAAGGTGAGGAGGTTTTTGAAGCTATCATTAAGGGATCAAGGCCCACCCATAAGTTTCTTGACAAGATATTTTGTAGAAAACTTGAACAAGAAGAGGTCATCAACCATAATAGTAATAGAAACACAAACCTTAAATTTCCAATTATAAGAGGTCCATTTCAAAACTTGGTCCATATTTGGTTGAAATACAAGGAATTTTCCTACCAAACAATTTTCCATTTCGAACAACATACCATTCAGAAGTTCATTTGGCATGTCTATAGCAAGTCCTTTGCCCATGATAGAAAGGCAAGGAACGGACCACAAGTTAGAGCACACATTGTGTTGACCGATAACCTTTTCAACAAAGGAGGCAGGGCCTTTTGTCTCGAGAAAAGAGGAAAAAGCATAATCCCTAGGGATCTTTCCAGAGGGAGGGAGGGGTGGGAGGGACCCCCACCTGGGTCCCTGATAGGGAAACCATAAAAAAAGAACCTTGCAACATGAAAACCCTGCAAGCACAAACCAAGAAAAAGAGGAGAGAAAGAGGACATAAAAGCACGTGGATGAACCAAGCATAAAAATTAGAGAATACCTTACAAAGCAACTGTTGCAAGGTGTATGCCCTTGGTCTCCTTATGTTGTGCATCACACTACTCGAGTTCATGACATGGCTGAATCGCCTCTCATGGATTCATTAACTTTGGTGGTTGTATCAGGCATTAATAGGTCGATCTTTTGGTGCAATGACAACCATCTATGCAAAAATTGGCATCTGAGCTTGGGTCATGGGTTCAAACCTCTCACTTGCGTTGGGGGGATTGTTGCAAGGTGTGTTCCCTTGGTCTCCTTGTGTTGTGTAGTGTAGTGCTTGGGTTCGTGAGATGGATTAATTGCCTCATGTGGATTCATTAACTCTGGTGGTTGTATCAGGCATTAACAGGTCAATCTTTTGGTGCAGCAAAAATCGTATGTGCAATAAAAATGCCTCATGGACAATAGGAAAGCACGTGGATCAAAGGCACATGAAGCAGCTCAAGGAACATTGAGGCACAATGAACTAGACTAGAAATTCAAAATCCCACTCCCACTTGGAAAATCATATGAATGTTAGTTATGATTGGTTTGTACAAAAGAACTATTGAAACATAAACTATAAATTAAAGATATGATATTTCAACTTGTTATGACAAATGCATTAGAATTGTGTGGTGGTCTTTTTGCATGAGTGTTTCCAATCACACTCAATAATCTCTCATTAGGATGAGCATGATCATTGGCTTCTCAAGAATCTTAACTTTGACACACATTTCTCTCACATGAAGAGTATGGATAAAATATGATATTTCTATAACCCATTATGGTAAAATTTAGATTTTTTGAATCAAAATTATGTGTAGATTTATTGGATCAACATTTCTAGTAACACTTAATGACCTATCATAAAGATGAGCTTGATAATTGGCTTATCAAAAAGCTAAAATTTGAGACAAATTTCCCTCCTATAAAGGGTACCAATTAAGATATGATATTTTGACAATCCATTATGATGAAATTTAGAGTGTGATATTTCTATGAGGATTCAACCATGTAGTTTTACGAGTCAAACTCATTGACCCATGTTCCATGAGTAGTGGTTCTCAAGAACCCATCTCTCATGATAACGCTCATTGCATCTAGGTGATGCTCATAGAGGTGGACAATTAGTGGACACTCACAAAGATAATTCATTGTCATGAGAGATGGGTCGATGATGTTTCATGAGTAGGAGTTCACAAGAATCCATTTGAACCCATCTCTTATGATAATGAATTCACTCATGTTTCAGAACTCATCTCTTATGATAATGAATTCCCTCATGTTTCATGAGTAGGAGTTCACAAGAATCCATCTCTTATGATAATGAATTGCCCACTAAAATTTGTCTCGAATTAAAATAACTATCACATAGTTTGAAGCTTGAAACTCTAAATTTCTAAGTAGGAGGTATTTTGCAAGCATGTCAAATTGTGATATTGTTATGAGGATTCAACCATGTAGTTTTACGAGTCAAACTCATTCACCCATGTTTCATGAGTAGCGGTTCACAAGAACCTATCTCTTATGATAATAAATCGTCCACTAAAGTTTGTTTGAGATCAATATAACCATCACATGGTTTGACTCAACTGTGTAGTTTTACGAGTCAAACTCATTCACCCAAGTTCCATGAGTAGTGGTTCACAAGAACCCATCTCTCATGACAATGAATTGTCTTTGTGAGTGTCCACTAATTGTCCACCTCTATGAGCATCACCTAGATGCAATGAGCGTTATCATGAGAGATGGGTTCTTGTGAACCGCTACTCATGAAACTTGGGTGAATGAGTTTGACTCGTGAAACTACACAGTTGAGTCAAACCATGTGATGGTTATTTTGATCTCAGACAAACTTTAGTGGACGATTTATTATCATAAGAGATGGGTTCTTGTGAACCGCTACTCATGAAACATGGGTGAATGAGTTTTACTCGTAAAACTACATGGCTGAATCCTCATAACTATATCACAATTTGACATGCTTGCAAAATACCTCCTACTTAGAAATTTAGAGTTTCAAGCTTCAAACTATGTGATGGTTATTTTAATTCGAGACAAATTTTAGTGGGCAATTCATTATCATAAGAGATGGATTCTTGTGAACTCCTACTCATGAAACATGAGGGAATTCATTATCATAAGAGATGGGTTCTGAAACATGAGTGAATTCATTATCATAAGAGATGGGTTCAAATGGGTTCTTGTGAACTCCTACTCATGAAGCAGCATCAGTGAATTCATTATCATAAGAGATGGGTTCTTGTGAACTTATGCTTCGAAAATATTTCCTACTTAGAAATTTAGAATTTCAAGATTCAAATGTGATGGTTATTTTGATATGTGACAAATTTCCCAATGAATGCTATAGGCTAGAGATATTTTTTTCTGATCCATTACGATAAAACTTATATATATTTAAACTATGTAGTGGGGTTTATAATTTTTTGTGATCCATTACGATAAAACACATATATATTTAAACTATGTAGTGGGGTTTTTATTATGAAAAATTCGATTGCACCTATGAACCTTATTGGTTATTACTGGCGCCGCCCGGACTTGAACCGGAGACCTTCAGTGTGTTAGACTAACGTGATAACCAACTACACCTCGGCACCTTCGTGTATTATAATCTTTATCTTATATTAATGATGGGAAATTTAATAGTTGCTGAGGCCAGAGTACCTTATATTAATGTCATGTTGCTTCCTGTTAAAGACACGGTGCTCTTTCTGTCTCTACTTTCAGAACATTTTAACACTGGTGTCCACTAAAGCTTTTCAAATAACACGGCAATGTAAGGTGTAGATTAGTTTGGAGTCCATCCCCTACAGCAGATATTTGAGTTCCGTATACAACGGTTCATTTATCCCACATTGTTCGGGTGTAAAATTAAGTTTTTAAAAATTCCTTAAATTAGGAAGGTTCGGTTGTCCTGCGTCAGCTCGAAGGGTTAACAAATTTCCTTTCCTTTTCATTAGCGTATGAAAGACTCCGCACCAAAACAAACAAAAGTTTAAGTCTTGGTCATTGTAAAAGATAAGGGTGCATTAAATATGTTATTATTTTTCTAGAATTTAAATTTTCAAATTTTTAATTTGTTTGGTTTTGATGTATGAGTAGAGGTTTATAAGAAGATTAGCTTTAAGACAAAATTTTCATTCATAAAGATTTCAAATTTTCATTTTTCACTCAAAAACGGTATCATTTTGGATCAAATTTAATGATTCATCATCATAAAAATTTTAATTAATTTATTAAGAAAATTTTTCTTCTCATAAAATATAAATTATAGATGATATTTTCATGAACTATTATGATAAAGTTAGATTTTTTTATTAAAATAGTGTGATATTTTGCTATATCAATGTTCCAAATCAAACTAATTGATTTATTATTAGGAAGAGCTCTTGATCCTTAACTTCTTGTAGTATATCTTTGAGATAAATTTTCCTCCCATAAAGAATATAGATTAAAGATACAATATTTCTACAATTGATTAAAGATGAAATATAGAGTTTCTTGATTAGAATCATGCAACAGTTTTTGTATGAATATTTGCATCACTTAGAGATATATCATCAAGATGCACTTAATCATTAACTTCGCAAGAAGCTTATCCTCAAAAAATATGAAGAATATATATTAGATATGATATTTTATAGTCCATAATAATACAATTTAGAATTACTAGATCAAAACTATGTGGTATTTTTTTGTATTAATATATTTTATCATAATTAATGATCCATCATCAAGATGAGCTTGATCCTCAAATTCTCATGAAGTTTAGCATTGAGAGAAATTTTAATTCCATGGAAGTATCAATTAAATATATGATATATTCATAATTATGATGAAATTTAGAGTTTCTCGATTAAATTATGTGGTAGCATTTTTGTATCAATATTTTCAATCACAAATAGTAATCCATCATTAACATGAGCTTGATCCTCTTCTCACAATTTTTACAATTGAGATGAATTTCCCTCACATGAAGCATATTGATAAAAGATAGAATATTTCCATAATCTATTATGATGGAAGCTACAATTTTTGGATTAAAACTATGTGGTATGTTTTGTATTAACATTTTGGATGACAATTGGTGATCCATCATTAGGACAAGCTCAGGATCCTTCACTTCCTAGGAAACTTAGTTTTGAGAAAAATATCCTTCCTATCAAGGACAATGGTTAAAAATATTATATTTCTATAACGTATTATGATGAGATTTAGAGTTTCTAGACTGAGAATGGGTGGAAGCAAGAAGTTAGGTCCACATTTAGGGGAAACATTAGGGAAACAAATCTTGATAGGTACCCATTTAGGATTAGGACCCTACACCTAAATTTCTAAAATAGGTGCTTAATTTTTTTTTTAAATGGGTGTCCATTTCTAATTACATTATATTTACTCCTTTTTAAAATGAGTACACATTTTAGTGTGGGTACACATTTCATAAAATTTGAAATTTGAAACCCATGGATTTTATTTTTGTTGGGGATACAGAGTCGGTCTGTCAACATAGATAAGGCATCTAAGGCAACAATGCCTTAGTGATTTTCATTTTTATCACTACAAAGACACAAACAACTATGCCATAAAGCAGAAGCAGACACAGTTGATCCCCCATTGATCCTCTGAGAAAAGTAAATGCTTAACATGTAAACAGATTCAACACAAGCATAGATTAAAGAACATGAATCAGACAACATGAAAGACAAACATGAGGACACAAAGATTTACGTGGGGAAAACCCTTTCGGGTAAAAAACCCCACCCTCCAAAACACTCAGCTCACTTGTATTATTCAGTAACAAAATAGTTACAATACAAATATCAAAGCTATGCTCTTTAGGAGATTACATCTTGTTCATCTTGAGATGTGGACATGAAAATCTGCATGATATTAGTAAACTTGACAAAACAACATAATAGACATACATATCCTTATGAAATAATACTCCATGATTCAAAATGAAAGCAAATGACAAGAATGATCAAAGCATATAAAACATGAAGCAAACCTATTTCATAGCAGGAGTGGTGCTCCTCATGATGTAGAAAGGATGCCCTTTCCCACCCCTTAATAAGCAAGATTGCCAAGATGATAGTGATGAAGGGAAAAAATAGTTCTCACATGTAGAGAGTAACTTTGCATAATAATGTGTTGTTGTGTTGTTTTTGTTTTGGAGATGTAACGCCCCGCCACACAACCCTAGAGGAAGTTGCATTAAACTATTTAAACAGAATAATTTTTTTTTTAAAAAGTATAATTAATAAACCAGTTCGCTAACTAATGCCAACAACCTCTAAGGTTACGAGACAGAGGTTATATAGAACCTCAACAAAAAACATGATTTAAACCATGTCAATTAATTAACCAATAATTAAAGCACATACATCCAAAGAAGATGAATTACATCAAAGCATAAAGATAACTTTCCATTGCATTAATCCATCATTAAATATTCATTTACAAGAAGATTACAACACTCATTCCTTGAATGAGGCAAGTCCAATAACATTATTACAATTACAACTTCCACCTCGATAACAACTGAGGGGTAAAATAATACAAGATCAATAGAAAGGAAATACAACAAGGACTGATACTGAAACCCATGAGCTCTCCAACTGAAAGTCTCATCCACACGAACATGAAGAAGGAACCCAACGGATTTAGGTGCACGCCACCCAACCAAGTGGAACCAAAAGGCTCACACCCCCATGCTAGGAGATAGTAACGAGGAATCCTAGTTAAGACCATCTACCTCTAGACACAGGCTAACATAACTGAACCAAACTGAAACATCCAATCACATGAACCTCACAAGTACATCCCAAAGTACACAACAAATACCATGCGAGTACAACATAAGTACAACACTACATGATCACATTGCTTCCACAAATAAAGCAGAACAAGCATGTTACGAGAACCATACCACATACAATCAAGCACCAACCATGGTCACCTTAAGTATGTTACAAAAACCATACCCACAATAAACAAGTACCAACTATGGTCACACAAAGTGCCATCTCATAGCACATCATGAGTTACCCACACTGATCGTCAAGATGGTGGCCCTAACCGATCATTGGACCTCATACCTACTAGAGCAAAACCAAAGGTTAACTGTTGTCCTAGATAGAGTGTCATCACACAGCTCGTCATGAGTTACCCAGCGGATCGTAAGGAAGGTAACCCAAACCGACCCTCGACCCTCACACTTACTAATGCGGAGCCAAATACCTTTCGTACAGACAAGATAGGTGACCTTGCCATCCCATGGCCTTCTCAATCATCCCAAGTCTAAACAAGCCCTTGCATCTATGAGTGAGGGATACTTATCTTTTTAGTGTGAAGTACTACCCAAGTTCTAAGTATATTGATTTAGTTATCACTTAATTATACCACTTCCGAAGGTTACCCAGTCTTACCTCTTCTGGGCTCTAGCCCCAAACGGAAGCCACTCTTCTACTTGACAACACACAAATAACATCCAAACATCAAGGGTACAAGGAGCAACAAACAAGGTATTACAACCACTCCTTTCTCAGGAGGCAACCTAAGTTAAAACCCTCTCCAAACACTGGAGGTAACAAGGTAACAAACTGCTCCTGACAGTTCCTGACGAGGAGACACACATAACATAATCCACTCCTTTCTCAGGAGGCGAAAAAGATAAAATCACTCCAACATAGGAGGCACTAACCACATAGTAAGGTCCATCCTTACAAGGAGACATAGATCCCATAATCCGCTCCTAAACTAAGGAGGTACAAACATACTCGTTCGTAGAAACTGAGTAATAACAGGTAAATACACAAGCCCCACCTAGGGAGTACAAAACAGGTTGACGTAACAAATGACAACCACTAAACGAAAAACTCAACTGGAGATTGTCAATGTAAGGACTCATTTTCCAAATGATGACAAGAATCAGATAGAAGTCAAACAAGAATTTCATCTACTTTGGATATTCTAAATCCATGTCCTCATACAATATTCAGGAATTCATTGCATTATATAAACCGACATGAAAATACGTCTTTTCCAGAAATGGGAGAAAGTTAACATTTAATACTTAATCTCCTACTTGTCTTTCATTAATAATAAAATACTCAATTGATTCCACTAAACAAAACACCATAACTTGAATTAATCGTTTCCACATTGCAATATAGTCATTCTTAAACAAACGTTTAACTTGATCTGAAAATGTATTATTTTAATACAAAACTAATCTCCCTTAAAATCAAATGTTAAAATAAATCAATGATATAATCCAAGTTATTTATACTCCATTTCCTCAATTAAATTTAATTTATGATCACAATAAAACCATTAAACAAACATGCTCTCAAAAGATAACTACACATTCCTATTTAAAATCAATATAATAATATTAAATATTAATATTTTAAAATTATAAAATATAATAATAAAATATTAATCAAACATATTTTATTATGATAAAATATAACAATAAAATAAATATTAATATAATCATATCTTATTATTATAATATATAATAATAAAATATCTAAAATAGACATATTTTATTATTATAAATTATAATAATAAATATTTAAAATGTATTCCTGACTTTTATTATATTATTTTTTTGTCTTAAACAAAACCCTCCCGAAATTTAGGGCTCGCACCCCTTTGGAACCCGCACCAAGCTAATAGAGGCGGCGTCTGTGAAACACAGCGCCACGGACTGTGGTGGCCGCAGAGGGAGGAGGGTGCGCGAGCCAAGTGGCGGAACCGGCGGCGACGGTGGGGGAAAGGGTGAGGGGAGTGAGGAGGGATGCGCTAGGCGTGGCTCCCTCCACCCGCCTCCCATGGGGCACGGTGGGGGTTGAGCCCCCACCGGCCTCCCCAAAACATTTTTAAATTTTAAAAAACCCCAAAATTCCTGCTTTTTCAACAAAAAAAAACGCGATTTTATGAAATATAAAATCTGCCCCAAAACTAAATTTGGATTTTCAATAACAAGGTTTAAAATAACTTTTTAATGGTATAATAATTATATGCATATCTATATATGTATATATATATGCATTTTTGGTAAAAAAAACCAGAATAATGAAACTTCAAGAACCATGATTTAAATTCCAAAAACATCATTTTCTTGGGAAGCCGTTTTAAATTCTAAAAGAGTTTTCATGCAATTTGAAGAACACAATTTCAATTTGTCAAATTTGAATTCAAGCAACAACATTTAAAATTTCTTTCCAAAAGATCTTCAACCATTGATATTTAAATTTCATAATTTCAAAACAAGCATAATAAGCACAAGAACTTGGTTTTTTTTCCTTGAGTTTGAAGTAGTCCAGATGATGCCAAGCTTCCCACCTTGCATCCAAATCCAACCCCACAAATTTCCACAAACCCAATCCAAAAACCCACAAAGTTGAAGAAATATTTCCCCCACAAATTCAATTTTGCCAAAAAAACTCCAAGCTCCCCAAAATTGTGAAGTAAATTCCTTCATAAGGATTTTTACCCTAAAAACCTTCAACCACCATAATAACTTCTCTAAAACAGAAAATGGAAAAATATCCAACTTTCAAATAATTTTTTTAATTTTCAGTTCCAAAATATCTCATCTTTCAATTTTGAATGCAAATTTCAACTTTGACTTTCCAAACATTTTTCATTTCTTTTCAAATTTCAATTTTCTCAAATGATTTCCATATATTTTCTTATTTCCAATTTTCAACAAATTTAAATCAATAACTTTAACAAAGATAAATTAACTTCTTTCAACCAAATAAATTTAATCAATTAATAAATAGATTTAATCAAAGATTAAATTATTTATTAATTAAATTAAATTAATATTAAAATAAATTATATTTCAACATAATTCCATAACACAATAATCCACAACTTAAATACATTAAGCAATTTAAATCGCCCAATTCAATTTGCAATTAAATAACGAAGAGGGGAACATGATAACCGAAGCAACACAACCTCACAAACAACTAACGACGTACAAGACTAGGGTGACGACCTGACACAGAAACCTAGCTACTATCTCCCAATCGAATACTGTTGGGTATCAAACATACTCTTGCCTGTGAAACCAGGTGGAGTAGATGTTTTGTACCTGTCAACCTGCAAATTAAGTAAACCACAACATATAATATGAACAGCATAAAATACACACCGTGAAGAGGTAATCACGGGATCATAGGGCACTCGCAAGCGAGTGATGCGATACCGTCCTCTTCACCAATACACTGCAAATAACTGACAATTCTAACATGCTAGTGTAATTCAAAGCATAATTATCATTAATTTAAATATCCATTTTGTTCATCCAAAACATGTCATAAGATAACATCATATTAAAATACCATCACATCAAAAGATTACAATAACGTCGCTTAACAGATAGCGATAAAATAACAATCGGGTACCAAAGTCAAGGTACAAACAGAAAGTACAACACAACAGGACAGAGCACTGTTCAACCAAAATGCAAAACGGAGGGGTATTATAGGAGAAATGCTTTGCATTTTATAAATTCAAGGTTAGGAGATTGAGAGATTTTGATGAATGTGGGATCATTCATAAGCCAATGACAAGATGCCACTTGTCAAGATTTGAGAGGGTGAGGAATGTGCAGGTCTTGGCCAATGTGCCAATTTCAAATTTGAATTTTGCATGAAATGACATGTTTAGGGGGGATGAAAGGTGCATTTAATGCCAAGTTTGACTTGTGCAAGAGACATGTAAGAGCATTTAATGCTTTGTTGGAAGGGACAATTCCTTTGAAGGGAAGATTCAAATTGATAGAATATTCCATCTTGATGCCCTTTTGAAAGTAATTAGAAGAATTAATAAATCAAAGAAATGATTTATTGGTGCAAGTGGGTGAATCTAGAGGATTTAGGTGATTAGGATTAAACTTTAATCAGGATTTGATTAATCTAACAAGATTTTAGGTGATATGACATTTGATTTTAATTTTTGTATTTATTTTAAATCAAATGAGAGGAAAATGCATATGAGTGATTTAATTAAATCAAGAACTATAGGAGATAATTAAATAATTGGATTTATTTAATTTTGAGAGAAGTGAATTAATTAAATTGGTTTATTTAATTAATAGATGAAATAATGTTGAATGAAGTATGATTAGATGCATGCGTATATTTTGCATGTCTACAAGAGAAAACAGGCAACAACAAAACAAAATCTTCACAAGGTTACAATGTCTCCAAAGACATGCCATGTAGATTCCCTTCAACTCCTCAAAAGACTATCTCAACCAGCCTCTCGGCCAGCCCAGCCTCAAGGAAAAATAGGTTCACATCTTATCTAATCTGTGACACCAAGTGTTAATGGTTACAATGCCTTAGCATACCGCTCTAACACTTCGCCACCTTTCTGTGTCTCTGAACAATATATTCGACTGTTACAAGTCATACATCATCATCTCACCAACTAGTCAGATGCCAATAAATATGCACCTTACCTCTATCAGACATATCCGATCGCCTCTAACCAAGTCACCTTGCAAACACGATTGAGCCATCTAGGCATTAATTCTCTTTGACATAATCAGATTTGTCAACCATCAAATTTGAGCCTTGCAGTTAATGCATTCACTACTCAAGACTTTGGCCAATCAGTTGTTGAAAACCTACCATGTGTGGCCACCCCATTCATTTATCACTGCTTCTAACATCTAGTCAAAATCGGTCAAGCTTGGTCAACCGAGCTCCTACTGTCGAGCTCAACATTGCCTGTCCTGGTACAACAATGAGCTCGCCCAAGCTCACCCTCGTCTTCTCTATGCTATTGGTGCCCTATCCGACTCACCTCGCGGTATGGCGGTAAGGCCATCCAGGCTCGCACCTTGACTCCACCACACTACTGCACCCCTGTTCGAGTCACCTCGCGATATGGCGGTGAGCTCACCCGAGCTCACCCTCAACCATCCTGTGCTACTACTGAATCAACTATGCCTTACTGCAGTGCAGTGGTATCCACCAGGCAAACCACTGGCGGTCACACCACACTATCGCAGGGGCCTCCAGGCTACCTTGCGGTAGGGCGGTAACTACCAAGTCGACCACTGGTGGTATCACTGTGGACACCACACAGAGAGGAACCACCACCTATGGTATGGCGGTGACTACCGAGCCCATCGCTGACGATCTCATCGTGGACACTATGGTGAGAGGGACCACTGCCTGCGATATGGCAATAACTGCCGAGCTAGGCTACTAGTGGCCTTACCGTGCCACCACAGTGAGAGAACTCACTACAGGCGATAAGGCCATAATTGTCCTCCACCAGCTTGTCACCTTTGCGCCTCTTACCACACTACCTCCATCGCCAGACTGACACCCTGCAGTAAGGAGATAACCGCCTTCCAGACTACTGCCGCTCACCGTGCCACCGCCACGCATAAAGAAGACCACC
>CM021109.1:131730831-131787041 GCA_007115665.2 Sequoiadendron giganteum
AAAAGCATTATTATATGCATATATATATATATATATATATATATATACATTTTTGGTTTAAAATACAAAATTAATTGAGAAAACCAGAATGATAAAAATTCAAGAACAATGATTTAAATTCCAAAAACATCATTTTCTTGAAAACAATTTAAATTTTAAAAGGGTCTTCATGCAATTTGAAGAACATAATTTCAACCTTGATTTAATTGAATTCAAACAACAAAATTTAAAATTCTTTCCATAAGATATTAACCACTAATATTTAAATTTCAAAATTTCAAAACAAGCATTTAAAAGACTTGAACCTGGTTTTTCTCTGAGTTTGAGGAGGTACATATGATGCCAAGCTTCCCACCTTGCTTCCAAATCCAACCCCACCAATTTTCACAATCCCAAACCAAAAACCCACAAAGTTGAAGAATTCTTCCACTCACTAATTCAAACTTTCACAAAAACTCCAAGATCCCAAAAATTGAAGCCAAATTTCAAAACATAAGGATTTTGCCCTAAAATCCCTCAACCACCCTAATAACTTCCTGAAAACAGAAAATGGAAAATATCTAATTTTTAAGTAATTTTAATTTTCAAATTCCAAAATATCTCATTTTTTCCAATTTTGAATGCAATTCAAATTTGACTTTCTAAAATTTTTTCTTTTAATTATTTTGAATTTTCAAATTCCAAATTGACTTTTTATGCATTTTCTTTATTTTCGATTTTAACAATTTCAACAATAACTTCAACAAAATAAATTAACTTCTTTCAACCCAAATAAATTTCATCAATTAATAAATAAATTTAATCAACGATTAAATTATTTATTAATTAAATTAAATTAACAATAAAATAAATTATATTTCAACATAATTCCAGAACACAATAATCCACAACTTAAATACATTAAGCTATTTAAATCACCCAATTCAATTTGCAATTAAATAACGAAGAGGGGAAAACGATAACCGAAGCAACACAACCTGACAAACAACTAACGACATACAAGGACTAGGGTGACGACCTGACACAGAAACCTAGATACTATCTCCTAATCGAATACCGTTGGATATGAACACGCTCTCACCTATGAAACCAGGTGGAGTCGATGTCCTGTACCTGTCAACCTGCAAATTAAGTAAACCACAACATATAATATGAACAACATAAAATACACACCGTGAAGAGGAAATCTCGGAATCATAGGGCACTCTCAAGCAAGTGATGCGATACCATCCTCTTCACCAATATACTGTAAATAACTGACAATTCTAACATGCTAATATAATTCAAAGCATAATCATCATTAATTCAAATATCCATTTTGTTAATCCAAAACATGCCATAAGATAACATCATATAAAATATCATCACAACAAATATTACATTAACGTCATTTTATAGATAGCGATCAAATAACAGTCGGGTACCAAAGTTAAGGTACAACTAGAAAATACAACATAACAGAACATAACACTTTTCAACCAAAAGGAAAAATGGAGGGGTATTACATCCTCCCCCCCTAGGGTTAGGCTTACTCCTGGAAGCCTACAAACAGTAGGGAAATAACTCCCGCAAACACATTGCAATAAATCAAAACCTCGACCCCTGAGGGTGAGTATCCTGCATTGAGCGACTAACTCTAGAAGTATTCCATCATGGACAATCCCTAGCAAGGTGGCCCTGTTGGCCACAAGAGTAACACCCTGTGTTATGAACAACCCCTCTATCTCCTACAGGTGCAGTAGACTGCTGCACACTACCCCAATTAGCCACAGACTATGAACTCTGGGCTGGTTGCACCTGACGATTGCGCTTATTGCGCCACCAACTCCCGTTCTTCCTAGGAGAAGAACCACCATCATCCTGAAAAGGCTGAGAGTCCTTACGCTTCCCAAGCACACTCTCCTGCTGCTGACCACTCTGAGATGGTCCCTGCTGAGATTGAGAAGGTACACCTCCCTGAGGCTGCCCTCCTCTAACACTAGATCCTGTCACTGCACCACTACCAACTGGAACACTCATGTGTCCACCAAGTGCCATACTCAAGTTCTCCTCAATAAGGCGTGCTTTCTCTACAGCCACATCCATGGTCTTGGGTTTGAAAACCCTCACACCACCACTGACACGAGTATTTAAGCCCCTGACAAAATGCTGCACTAACATGCTCTCATCATCGCCAATACCTGCATACTGTTTGAGCTCATAAAAATGACGCTCGTACTACTCAATAGATAATGCCATCTGATGCAATGCATGTAACTCGTCGCCTCGACGCTGACGCCAATGCTCAGATAAGAATCGAGCCCTGAACCTCTCTAAAAAGATCTCCCATGATGTTGTATGAATGTCGATATGGAGCTTCTGCTCCTCCAATCTCCACCATGTAGATGCAAAACCTCTCAACTGCATAATGGCATAACGAGCTCTGGTGTTACTGCCATACAGATGCATAGCAAAACACCTATCCAAATCTATTAGTCACGTCTCGGCCTCTAAACCTATACTTGAACCATCATACAAAGGAGGGTGCCCCCTGAGCAAGTCCCTCATGTGAGCCTTAGACTGGGGTGGAGCTTCCCTGACCACAGGGTTGACCTAAACCTCTGCCTGCCTAGGTCCAAGGAGTGCCAAAGCCTCCTCTAGCTCTCTACGCCTAGCTTCGATCCCTGCTGGATCTTGCTGCCGATCCCTGACTCCAGGTGCATTCTGAGATGCCTGAGGTTCTACCTAATCAGGAACAACTGAAACACGAGGAGGAGAGTCATGCTAACTCCCACCTCGACCACCTATATAGCCACAGCCACGTCGTCTACCTCTTTCGCGTCTGGACGACATAATCCTGCACAGACACTTTAAGGTATTAGGCAAGGTGCACAACTTAAAAGCCTACACAACTAAAAGCTTAATGGCTCCATCATAATCCTTGAGTATCCAGTGTTTAAACCTAGGCTCTAATACCATGTGTAACGCCCTGCCACGCAACCCTAGAGGAAGTTGCATTTATCTACTTAAACGAAATAATTTATTTTATTTTATTTTAAAAGTATAATTAATAAGCACGTTCGCTAACTAATGCCAACAACCTCTAAGGTTACGAGACAAAGGTTAAATAGAACCCAAACAAAAAACATGATTTAAACCATGTCAATTAATTAACCAATAATTAAAGCACATACATCCAAAGAAGATGAATTACATCAAAGCATAAAGATAACTTTCCATTGCATTAATCCATCATTAAATATTCATTTACAAGAAGATTACAACACTCATTCCTTGAATGAGGCAAGTCCAATAACATTATTACAATTACAACTTCCACCTCGATAACAACTGAGGGGTAAAATAATACAAGATCAATAGAAAGGAAATACAACAAGGACTGATACTGAAACCCATGAGCTCTCCAACTGAAAGTCTCATCCACACGAACATGAAGAAGGAACCCAACGGATTTAGGTGCACGCCACCCAACCAAGTGGAACCAAAAGGCTCACACCCCCATGCTAGGAGATAGTAACGAGGAATCCTAGTTAAGACCATCTACCTCTAGACACAGGCTAACATAACTGAACCAAACTGAAACATCCAATCACATGAACCTCACAAGTACATCCCAAAGTACACAACAAATACCATGCGAGTACAACATAAGTACAACACTACATGATCACATTGCTTCCACAAATAAAGCAGAACAAGCATGTTACGAGAACCATACCACATACAATCAAGCACCAACCATGGTCACCTTAAGTATGTTACAAAAACCATACCCACAATAAACAAGTACCAACTATGGTCACACAAAGTGCCATCTCATAGCACATCATGAGTTACCCACACTGATCGTCAAGATGGTGGCCCTAACCGATCATTGGACCTCATACCTACTAGAGCAAAACCAAAGGTTAACTGTTGTCCTAGATAGAGTGTCATCACACAGCTCGTCATGAGTTACCCAGCGGATCGTAAGGAAGGTAACCCAAACCGACCCTCGACCCTCACACTTACTAATGCGGAGCCAAATACCTTTCGTACAGACAAGATAGGTGACCTTGCCATCCCATGGCCTTCTCAATCATCCCAAGTCTAAACAAGCCCTTGCATCTATGAGTGAGGGATACTTATCTTTTTAGTGTGAAGTACTACCCAAGTTCTAAGTATATTGATTTAGTTATCACTTAATTATACCACTTCCGAAGGTTACCCAGTCTTACCTCTTCTGGGCTCTAGCCCCAAACGGAAGCCACTCTTCTACTTGACAACACACAAATAACATCCAAACATCAAGGGTACAAGGAGCAACAAACAAGGTATTACAACCACTCCTTTCTCAGGAGGCAACCTAAGTTAAAACCCTCTCCAAACACTGGAGGTAACAAGGTAACAAACTGCTCCTGACAGTTCCTGACGAGGAGACACACATAACATAATCCACTCCTTTCTCAGGAGGCGAAAAAGATAAAATCACTCCAACATAGGAGGCACTAACCACATAGTAAGGTCCATCCTTACAAGGAGACATAGATCCCATAATCCGCTCCTAAACTAAGGAGGTACAAACATACTCGTTCGTAGAAACTGAGTAATAACAGGTAAATACACAAGCCCCACCTAGGGAGTACAAAACAGGTTGACGTAACAAATGACAACCACTAAACGAAAAACTCAACTGGAGATTGTCAATGTAAGGACTCATTTTCCAAATGATGACAAGAATCAGATAGAAGTCAAACAAGAATTTCATCTACTTTGGATATTCTAAATCCATGTCCTCATACAATATTCAGGAATTCATTGCATTATATAAACCGACATGAAAATACGTCTTTTCCAGAAATGGGAGAAAGTTAACATTTAATACTTAATCTCCTACTTGTCTTTCATTAATAATAAAATACTCAATTGATTCCACTAAACAAAACACCATAACTTGAATTAATCGTTTCCACATTGCAATATAGTCATTCTTAAACAAACGTTTAACTTGATCTGAAAATGTATTATTTTAATACAAAACTAATCTCCCTTAAAATCAAATGTTAAAATAAATCAATGATATAATCCAAGTTATTTATACTCCATTTCCTCAATTAAATTTAATTTATGATCACAATAAAACCATTAAACAAACATGCTCTCAAAAGATAACTACACATTCCTATTTAAAATCAATATAATAATATTAAATATTAATATTTTAAAATTATAAAATATAATAATAAAATATTAATCAAACATATTTTATTATGATAAAATATAACAATAAAATAAATATTAATATAATCATATCTTATTATTATAATATATAATAATAAAATATCTAAAATAGACATATTTTATTATTATAAATTATAATAATAAATATTTAAAATGTATTCCTGACTTTTATTATATTATTTTTTTGTCTTAAACAAAACCCTCCCGAAATTTAGGGCTCGCACCCCTTTGGAACCCGCACCAAGCTAATAGAGGCGGCGTCTGTGAAACACAGCGCCACGGACTGTGGTGGCCGCAGAGGGAGGAGGGTGCGCGAGCCAAGTGGCGGAACCGGCGGCGACGGTGGGGGAAAGGGTGAGGGGAGTGAGGAGGGATGCGCTAGGCGTGGCTCCCTCCACCCGCCTCCCATGGGGCACGGTGGGGGTTGAGCCCCCACCGGCCTCCCCAAAACATTTTTAAATTTTAAAAAACCCCAAAATTCCTGCTTTTTCAACAAAAAAAAACGCGATTTTATGAAATATAAAATCTGCCCCAAAACTAAATTTGGATTTTCAATAACAAGGTTTAAAATAACTTTTTAATGGTATAATAATTATATGCATATCTATATATGTATATATATACCCTTAATGCCAGAATAAATTGAGAAAACCAGAATAATGAAACTTCAAGAACCATGATTTAAATTCCAAAAACATCATTTTCTTGGGAAGCCGTTTTAAATTCTAAAAGAGTTTTCATGCAATTTGAAGAACACAATTTCAATTTGTCAAATTTGAATTCAAGCAACAACATTTAAAATTTCTTTCCAAAAGATCTTCAACCATTGATATTTAAATTTCATAATTTCAAAACAAGCATAATAAGCACAAGAACCTGGTTTTTTTTCCTTGAGTTTGAAGTAGTCCAGATGATGCCAAGCTTCCCACCTTGCATCCAAATCCAACCCCACAAATTTCCACAAACCCAATCCAAAAACCCACAAAGTTGAAGAAATATTTCCCCCACAAATTCAATTTTGCCAAAAAAACTCCAAGCTCCCCAAAATTGTGAAGTAAATTCCTTCATAAGGATTTTTACCCTAAAAACCTTCAACCACCATAATAACTTCTCTAAAACAGAAAATGGAAAAATATCCAACTTTCAAATAATTTTTTTAATTTTCAGTTCCAAAATATCTCATCTTTCAATTTTGAATGCAAATTTCAACTTTGACTTTCCAAACATTTTTCATTTCTTTTCAAATTTCAATTTTCTCAAATGATTTCCATATATTTTCTTATTTCCAATTTTCAACAAATTTAAATCAATAACTTTAACAAAGATAAATTAACTTCTTTCAACCAAATAAATTTAATCAATTAATAAATAGATTTAATCAAAGATTAAATTATTTATTAATTAAATTAAATTAATATTAAAATAAATTATATTTCAACATAATTCCATAACACAATAATCCACAACTTAAATACATTAAGCAATTTAAATCGCCCAATTCAATTTGCAATTAAATAACGAAGAGGGGAACATGATAACCGAAGCAACACAACCTCACAAACAACTAACGACGTACAAGACTAGGGTGACGACCTGACACAGAAACCTAGCTACTATCTCCCAATCGAATACTGTTGGGTATCAAACATACTCTTGCCTGTGAAACCAGGTGGAGTAGATGTTTTGTACCTGTCAACCTGCAAATTAAGTAAACCACAACATATAATATGAACAGCATAAAATACACACCGTGAAGAGGTAATCACGGGATCATAGGGCACTCGCAAGCGAGTGATGCGATACCGTCCTCTTCACCAATACACTGCAAATAACTGACAATTCTAACATGCTAGTGTAATTCAAAGCATAATTATCATTAATTTAAATATCCATTTTGTTCATCCAAAACATGTCATAAGATAACATCATATTAAAATACCATCACATCAAAAGATTACAATAACGTCGCTTAACAGATAGCGATAAAATAACAATCGGGTACCAAAGTCAAGGTACAAACAGAAAGTACAACACAACAGGACAGAGCACTGTTCAACCAAAATGCAAAACGGAGGGGTATTATAGGAGAAATGCTTTGCATTTTATAAATTCAAGGTTAGGAGATTGAGAGATTTTGATGAATGTGGGATCATTCATAAGCCAATGACAAGATGCCACTTGTCAAGATTTGAGAGGGTGAGGAATGTGCAGGTCTTGGCCAATGTGCCAATTTCAAATTTGAATTTTGCATGAAATGACATGTTTAGGGGGGATGAAAGGTGCATTTAATGCCAAGTTTGACTTGTGCAAGAGACATGTAAGAGCATTTAATGCTTTGTTGGAAGGGACAATTCCTTTGAAGGGAAGATTCAAATTGATAGAATATTCCATCTTGATGCCCTTTTGAAAGTAATTAGAAGAATTAATAAATCAAAGAAATGATTTATTGGTGCAAGTGGGTGAATCTAGAGGATTTAGGTGATTAGGATTAAACTTTAATCAGGATTTGATTAATCTAACAAGATTTTAGGTGATATGACATTTGATTTTAATTTTTGTATTTATTTTAAATCAAATGAGAGGAAAATGCATATGAGTGATTTAATTAAATCAAGAACTATAGGAGATAATTAAATAATTGGATTTATTTAATTTTGAGAGAAGTGAATTAATTAAATTGGTTTATTTAATTAATAGATGAAATAATGTTGAATGAAGTATGATTAGATGCATGCGTATATTTTGCATGTCTACAAGAGAAAACAGGCAACAACAAAACAAAATCTTCACAAGGTTACAATGTCTCCAAAGACATGCCATGTAGATTCCCTTCAACTCCTCAAAAGACTATCTCAACCAGCCTCTCGGCCAGCCCAGCCTCAAGGAAAAATAGGTTCACATCTTATCTAATCTGTGACACCAAGTGTTAATGGTTACAATGCCTTAGCATACCGCTCTAACACTTCGCCACCTTTCTGTGTCTCTGAACAATATATTCGACTGTTACAAGTCATACATCATCATCTCACCAACTAGTCAGATGCCAATAAATATGCACCTTACCTCTATCAGACATATCCGATCGCCTCTAACCAAGTCACCTTGCAAACACGATTGAGCCATCTAGGCATTAATTCTCTTTGACATAATCAGATTTGTCAACCATCAAATTTGAGCCTTGCAGTTAATGCATTCACTACTCAAGACTTTGGCCAATCAGTTGTTGAAAACCTACCATGTGTGGCCACCCCATTCATTTATCACTGCTTCTAACATCTAGTCAAAATCGGTCAAGCTTGGTCAACCGAGCTCCTACTGTCGAGCTCAACATTGCCTGTCCTGGTACAACAATGAGCTCGCCCAAGCTCACCCTCGTCTTCTCTATGCTATTGGTGCCCTATCCGACTCACCTCGCGGTATGGCGGTAAGGCCATCCAGGCTCGCACCTTGACTCCACCACACTACTGCACCCCTGTTCGAGTCACCTCGCGATATGGCGGTGAGCTCACCCGAGCTCACCCTCAACCATCCTGTGCTACTACTGAATCAACTATGCCTTACTGCAGTGCAGTGGTATCCACCAGGCAAACCACTGGCGGTCACACCACACTATCGCAGGGGCCTCCAGGCTACCTTGCGGTAGGGCGGTAACTACCAAGTCGACCACTGGTGGTATCACTGTGGACACCACACAGAGAGGAACCACCACCTATGGTATGGCGGTGACTACCGAGCCCATCGCTGACGATCTCATCGTGGACACTATGGTGAGAGGGACCACTGCCTGCGATATGGCAATAACTGCCGAGCTAGGCTACTAGTGGCCTTACCGTGCCACCACAGTGAGAGAACTCACTACAGGCGATAAGGCCATAATTGTCCTCCACCAGCTTGTCACCTTTGCGCCTCTTACCACACTACCTCCATCGCCAGACTGACACCCTGCAGTAAGGAGATAACCGCCTTCCAGACTACTGCCGCTCACCGTGCCACCGCCACGCATAAAGAAGACCACCATGGTAGAGTGGTAACACTGCCCAACTATGGACCGAGCAATAAAGGTTCACAATAAATCGGTAAACCGCACAACTGCACCTCTAAGGAAAGCTTGCAGCGGTATGGCGATAAAGGCCAAAAACAAGAATAAATCGACCAAGTCTTCAAGGGAAACCAAAATGTTGAGGCGTAAATTTCCCAACAATATCCCACTTGATGAAGACATTCAGGCTTCCTCCAAACTCGAACAAGGACCAACACAATGCCTCCACGCTCCAACCAAGACAACTGCAATGACATCCAAAAATGTCCACCATCTCAAGAAACAACTCCAAACATAGGAAAAGGAACAGGCCAAGGTGTATATGCACCAGTCTCCAGAACGTAAACATCTGATCCTTTAGGCAGAAAAAGGAAACACAACAGCAACAACAATAAAGAACTCAACGTGAACAGAGAGTGAGAAACCACTTCTCCAGAACAAGACAAACCATTAGCTTGAACTGCAACCAGAAAATTGATTGCCCTCCATCCAACTGATCAAAAAACCCACACGACTAAAAAACCAACACCCACAGCTCGTGTTATTCCATCCAATCGCCCATACCTCTAGGTATGAACATAAGTAAACTCATGCCATCACATAACCACCCATCAACAAAAATTACAAGTACCATGTGTCAACCAGTCAAATGACCAAACACGTCCAGGTACTCCCACTACAAAGGTATTGTCCAGATGAATGCAAACATAGCACCATCACATGTGATCCAGGCATACCAAGTCCACCAAACCCTACACATAGAAATGAATAACCATGTAGTTCTGAGGAACATCCACACTGATATGCACAACTTGCAACGTCTTGCTGCAGGAAATATTTCTCTCAACAATCTTCCACCGTTCTTCCAAAAAACCTTCATATCTGATAGAGGAGGAAGTCACAGGAACCTTCATGTCATCACCCAAGTGACAACACATGACCACAGAAAAATAGTGACCAAACTTGGCTCCACATACATCTAAATTCATATGAACATACAGGAAGAAAAGACCAGATTAGAGAGAAACAACAAATCATAACATGTAGCATCCTCCTACATACACTTCTAAATGCCAGTTGTGTCAAGAATGATCTTCTTCACATCCCAAAGGGAAAATTCATATCAACACCCAATAGTTCCATGGATGTAAGCACCTCAAAGAAGATCTGACTAACCCATATAACCATCTCCTATTAGTCCTCAAAAGCACAAGGAGATCCACTATGTTGTTCACCTTTCATTATGAATCCTCCAAAATCTTAAAACAACTCAAGATTCATATCCATGAAAAATAAAGCATACAATAGACATCTGAAAGATGTAATGGGTAAAAACCTTTCAAATAAACCTCATTGCCAAGCAGACCAAGAAGAAAAGAAAAAATGCTCCTCCAAGATATACAAGCCACCGTGACTTACCCAAGAGCATTCTCCTTCATGGTCTCTATTGAACTCATGTTCAACCAAGGTGTAGACTACTCAGAATTTTAGCTATAACAACAACATTCTCAAAATAATTCCAGCCTCACCTTATTCTCCAAGCACCCAAGAGCACCAACAACCTGCCATCTCATGCTAACTCCAATCTGCATTACTACACTAAACATGAAGTCCTCTAGCATATGATGGAAGTACTCAACACATAGAGAAACCCCAGACCGCTTGTCAAAGCTACAAACCAGCTGAACTAGGAACCTATCATGACATCATGATCTTACACATCTCCCTTAGGACATACCATGCTTCAAGTGAACAAGGTATGGCCTCAAGAGAAAAGCAACATGCCAAAAATCTAAGTAAGAGTAAATATTGACATAAAGAAAACAAACTCTAGACCAACATCACTTGTCAAGCACCACCAACATCTTAGCCAAAAACAACCAATGTCCTCCATGGCTCCAAGATGTTGCACATCTTCAAATAGTGACCATGCAGATACGAAAAATCTCTTCTACAGCAACAGGATCTAAGAGTCCTCAAGAAGCATCTGCAACACCAAAGAAGATCATCCACCACCAAGTGATGAATTCATAGTCACTACTAAAGCTCCCACTAAACCATGACATCGAGCTTTCCAAGCATCATGACCAACCACTTGCTGATCCAAACAACCTTCAGGTACAACCAATAGCATGCCCATTGGACAACAACGTCGAACAACACCAAGATTCCTAGATTGCATAGGCAACACCATCATTTTCAAAAGCTTAACAAGATCTCCATGACATCGTGATTCTCATGCTATAGGTCCCCATAAAATATTATTCGGGTAATCAATATGCCATTCACCTTCTCATCTCAAAACAACCACACAAATGCACAAGTGACCACAGATAAGGTCAGCTAACAGATCTGCAACAACACAAAATAAATCTCATGGATATTGACAGACCACTTCTGAGTTGTCTCATTGCACCCAATGGGTAGCTAATCCATCAATCACACAACTCAAAGATCCACTTCAAAAAACCTGCAAATCTATCATTGCACTAGAAACTGCAAAATTGATATCATCAAAGATAACAACCCATGTAGACAACTTGACTCAAGCACCAGATCAGCAACAGATCCAATTTGCCAATAATGTCCATAGCTCAAGCACTATAGTCCAAGCAACCAATAAGCAAACACACCACAAGAATGTTGAATGAGAAACACATACCAACATTCCCATGTAGAGAAGGCATCACAGCTCCTCAAAACCATGTCAAACTATCTCATCCAGTAACACCCCAAAAGCCAGGGCCTAGAAAATAGTAGAACAAAAACTCCACACAAACACAATTTTTCCTTGACCGTGCAAAATCGTGCAACATTTATAAAATACCCATGCACGTCCATATTCACTACTCATCTAGATGACCCAAGAGTCCGCATATAACCAGCATGGTTAACCAAAACAGTGAAAAAACATGCATATGCATCATAGAATTTATAGGAAAATCTACACAAAACCTTCAAAGCCAAAGACATGAAACTGAAAACATGCAAGTGCAAGGTACAGGTAAATAGGAACAATAGGTCCATTTCAAACTAGTTCCAAAACTACAACCATGCACAAGCATACAAGAGAGATAGGCTATTCAAAAGTTGAAGACCACCAGGATTAACTTCATAGCCTCCATGCAATCAAAGTAGCAAAGAAACAACCTTCAATGCTAAGTCAGAACACCTGCACAAGCACCAAAACTTCATGGCTGAACAACAACACAAGAAAATCAATACCGCAAGGGAGCCTCTCACACAGACACCCAATATGAAACCACGCTTTGCTGCAACACAACCAGAAGAACATCTCATGCCCTTTGCATCAGGAACATTTGCTGCGAGCCAGGAGCCTCAAACCACATTGCCACAATATGGTCAACTCTAGGAAACTCCAGTTTCTTTCAAAAATTGTGTGTTGAATCAAAGAAGCAACAACTTCCACTCATCGAAGGATCAAACACCAATCGATTTCTCCATATTTCCTCAAGCTTTCCGGGCTAAGAAATCATCACAGGAGAAATACCTAGAACTTTAGTAACCAAGAGAAGGCTTTGACACCACTTTTTGGTATCATCAAGCCTTGACCTCCTTCAACTAGCTCTGATACCACTTGTTGGTGATACAGAGTCGGTTTGTCAACATATATAAGGTATCTAGGACAACATTGCCTTAGTGATTTTCATTTTTATCACTACAAAGACACAAACAACTATGCCATAAAGTAGAAGCAGGCACACTTGATCCCCCATTGATCCTCTAAAAAAAGTAAATGCTTAACATGAAAACAGATTCAACACAAGCATAGATTCAAGAACATGAATCAGACAACATGAAAGACAAACATGAGGACACAAATATTTACGTGGGGAAAACCCTTTCGAGTAAAAAACCCCACCCTCCAAAACACTCAGCTCACTTGTATTATTCAATAACAAAACATTTACAATACAAATATCAGAGCTATGCTCTTTGAGAGATTACATCTTGTTCATCTGGAGAAAAAATGCAGCAACAAAATAAAATCTTCACAAGGTTACAATGTCTCCAAAGACATACAAAGTAGATACCCTTCAGCCCCTCAAAAGTCTATCTTAGCCAACCTCTCAGCCAGCCCAACCTCAAGGAAAAATAGGTTCACAATTTATATAATCTATGACACCAAGTGTTAACGGTTACAATGCCTTAGCATACCGCTCTAACAATTCGCCACCTTTCTATGTCTCTGAACAATGTATTCAACTGTTACAAGTCATACATCATCATCTCACCAACCAATCGGGTGTTGGTAAATATGCACCTTACCTTTGTCAGACAAATTCGATCACCTCTGACCAGGTTGCCCTACAAACACGCATCGAGTCATCTAGGAATTAATTCTATTTGCCACAATCAGATCCATCAACCATCAAATTTGAGCCTTTGTAGTTAATGCATTCACCGCTCAAGACTTCGGCCAATCAATTGTTGAAAAACTGCCACGTATCTCCACCCCATTCGTTTATCGCTGCTTCTGACATCTGGTAAAAACCAGTCAAGCTTGGTCAACCAAGATCCTACTACGCTACCGCCGAGCTCAACATTGCCTACTGCGGTACAATGGTGAGCTCGTCCGAGCTCACCTTCGTCTTCCCTGTGCTACCGCTACCCCATCTAACTCACCTCACGTTATGGCAATAAGGCCATCCGGGCTCGCACCTTGACTCCACCACACTACCGCGCCCCTATCCGATTCGCCTCATGGTATGGCGGTGATCTCACTTGAGCTCACCCTCAACCATCCTCTGCTACCATTGAGTCAACCATGCCTTACCATGGTGCAGTGGTATCCGCCGGGAAAACCGCTGGCGGTAGGGCAGTAACGACCAAGCTGACCGCTTGAAGTCTCACCGCAAATACCATGGTGAGAGGAACCACCGCCTGTGGTATGATGGTAATCATCAAGCCCACTACTGGTGGTCTCACCGTGAACACCACGGTGAGAGGGACCACTGCCTACGATATGGCGGTAACCACCGAGCCAGGCCGTTGGCAGCCTTACTGTGCTACCATAGTGAGAGAACTCACTATGCGGTAAGGCGGTAACTATCCTCCACCAGCTTTCCACCTCTGTGCTGCTCACCACACTACCTCCACAGCCAAACTAACACCTCGTAGTAAGGAGGTAACTGCCTTCCAGACTATCGTCGCTCACCACACCACCACCATGCATAAAGAAGACCACTGCGATAGAGCAATAACACCGCCCAACCATGAACTGAGCAACAAAGGCTCGCAGTAAAGCGATAAACCGTACAACCGCACCTCTAAGGAAAGCTTGCAGCGGTATAGCGGTAAAGGCCAAAAACAAGAATAAATCTACCAAGTATTCAAGGGAAACTAGAATGTTGAGGCATAAATTTCCCAACAATTTTATTTTAAGCTTGGAAACCCACCCCTTAGCCTTGGACCTACAAGTACAATGTCATTTAAAACAAGAGAAAAATCACTTTAGTAATATGGCTAACGAGTTTTTTTCAATTTTTTTTATGAAATTAAAACCCATTAGATATGATGATGTCTAGTTTTCAAATATGATTTTTTTTATAATTGGACTTTTTTTCCTATTTATTAATTAATTTATGAGGAATCTAGTCCATAAACTTGAAATATCAGGTATTAGTATTTTTTTCATAACTTTTATTTTTAATGTTTTTAAAAAAATATATTATCTAGACATCATTCTTTACATAATAAAATATATATTTTAATTTTTAACTCAAATTATGCTTTTTGTAAATGAGGGGTTATCAAAAATCGTAGTTAGTGCCAATAAAAATTAATAAAAATATATATTTTGAAAACATATAAAAAAATATCCCCATCAATCTTCAATATAATACAAATCTTCCCCAAAAGGAATTAGAAATTACTTTTATTTAGGTCATATAGTGATAATCCAACTGTCAAGGTAGAGGAGATGTAGGTCCTCAAAATAATCCTCAAGATCTGAAGTGTGAGACTCAACAAACAAGAATGTGTCTACAAGATAATAATCCCATGATGTAGCAGATAAGGAATGACCAAGATGGTCATGATGGTGAACTGAATCCATAGGGACCAATGAGGTGATACTGATGTCATCAGGAACAATGAATGATAACTATGTAATCTCAGTCTGAAAAGTAGGAATTGGGAAACAAGCCTCTGATCCATCGAAACATGTAAGGGTGTCTAAATAATCAAGCTCCTCTAAAGTATCATGATCAAAGGGTGTATTCTCTCTCCAAGCAATGGGTAAGAGACAATCTAAAGCAGATCCTTTGGGAATGGAGAGAGATTGGGGTCTCCATAGATCTCCCAAAGACGTATCCAAAGTGGGTGAGGACAATCAATGTCCGATATAGCCCACACAATGTCATGATCAATACTAGACAATATAAGTCCTATTATGTGATCTCTAATGATATCCCAAGCTAATTTTCCCTCTGAAAAGGCTAGTTCATGTATGATATCATATAAATAAGGAAAAATATTAAGCCACCTACAATGTATAAGTATGCCCTTTGCTCATGACTCATAATTACCCTGTTCCAGAATAACAACTGAAGAGTGAGTAGAAAAACCCATGATAAATCTTAAAATGAAAAAATCTAAGAAAAAATACCTTACAACATGTAGATAAAATGAAATAGAGCCTAATGATGCAAACAAGAGGTTTCAAAGTGCCAAAACATCCAAGTAATTAAGAAAATTGTGAAAACAAAAAAAGATGAATAAAATGTACTTAGCAAAAAATTTGAGAAAATAAGTCTAATCATTGTGTAGCGAATTGAACCATCTTTCTGACGCCTATTTGTTTGCGCAAAATAGATCTTAGACGCAAAAGATATGCCTCCTGGAGTGCAAAATCCATCATCTGACTTTGACTACGAAAAAAGGCAACCGGAATGCAAAATTTTGGATAAATTCCTACACCATCACAATGGGCTCAGAGCCATCTTTCCAACACCTATTTTTGTTTGAAAACCCAAGCTAAAACACCCATTTTACACCTGATTTTGTGCAGGTTGCTCAATAAAGCACAATAACCCTTCTGCAGCCCTCAGGGGCTAAAAAAATAACCCTTGGTCGCTTGGAGGGACCAGGGGATAGACACTCTAGCTCCTGGGGGGAGCCCTTGGTCCTCAATAGGACCACCGTAGGGGCTGAGGAGGCCAACAGGGGTTGGGGACAGGCTCCCAGTCCCCACGTGACCATGATTGAGCAAGAATAAACCCGCAAGGGCTATAGATGGGCAAAGTGACACTGGAGGAGCGAGCCGTTGATGGCCGCTGGTGGAAGGGAGGCCGCCAAGTGGCGGGTGGGCAAAAAACCTCTTTTAAAATAGGAGCATTGAAAACAATTAAAAACACCTTGTGCTTTTTTAATTTAATTTAATTTTTTTATGTTTTTGACCTTGATCTATATGCCTTGGGGTCATACGGCCTTGGGGAAAATTTAATTTTTCCTTTTCGGTCAACAAAGGCCAAATTGGAAAAAAATTATATGAAAATAGGGATTTTTGGACACCACAAACTCAATGGCAAGGTGTGTTTTGTCCAAAAATGTCGAGAAAATTAGGCGACCCCAGATCCACAAGAAAATTTGCCTTTTTGAAACCTTTACACAAAAGAAAACTCTATAAGCTAAAATCTTCAAAAAATGAACAGGAAGCCATAGGTCTGGAGCTCTGATACCATTTAGAAGTTGTGAAATCCAACTTCATAGACCTCGAAGATCACCTACATGCAAATAATCTGTCACAAAAAGAAGAGATGGAGACAAAAAAGCAAGGGTGCTCTGAAAGCTAAAAAAATGTATTAATCAGAGAGTGTGAATAAAATACAATGATCAATCCTTATGAAAGGAGATTGTGCAACCCCAAAGTAACCCTAATATGTAGACATTTAATAATTAATATAATTATTAAATGTCACAATATGCAAACTAAAGTGAAATCTTAAGAGAGGAATAAAGGTAACATAATTAACATAATTAAGTTAAAACCTTTACTCTAACAATTATGGTGTGCTTCGATTATATATACATTGAGCACCTATACCCTTGATGTGCACTGAATGGTTACAAGTATAGGGTTATTTCTCCACCTAGCTATATAGGTCTGAGTTATTCCCCAATGATGGTTAATTCAGAGATGTCACATTGGGCTTCCCTGTCCATTTCTTGGTCGTACTCAAATCAAGTATAGTATGGGTTATATTTGACCTAATGTGAATTCAAGTATAATTTAGGAGTTATTCTAGGGCCCCTATGTGTCATGAATGACCAATGAGCTATTTAATTAATGGTTTAAATTCTATGTTTCCCATAAATGAAATATTAGGAATTTAAATGATTCTTATATTTATTACTAAAATATTCTAGATAGGTTTCGAGAAAAGAGGAAAATATAATGAAAATATAAATGAAGTCAAGCTATTTTTTAATTACAGTGTGAAAATTCAATGGGCTGGGAATTATAGACCTTACTTTTTATTTAAATATCTCGTTTGAATTCTAGATTTCATAAATTTACATGAAAATATGCATATATGGATTTAAATTGTAAATTTGAAATGATATATGTTATTTATAAATTTAATGATGTGTCTAATTGAATTGTGAGGAAATTGGGAATTAAGGAAATTGAAAATTATTTTTATATTGTTTAATTTGAAAAGAGAGAATGGTAAATAGGAAAAAGGGATTTAATTTTTATCATGCAATGTTTTATTTTGGGAAGAAAATTGATAAAGAAAACCCCTCTTTTGGTAGAATTTTTTTTGCTGATTGGAAATGCATTTGATAGCGGAATTCAACGAGGTTGCATTCGTCGAGTTAGGAATCAATAGGGGATTATTCTTTCCAGTCCTTGTGAGCTTCCGTATAGTGTGCATGATGTGTTCTACATTCCAAAAATTGACTCTGTGTGAGGTATTTTGTTTATTTCTTTTTAACTTGGTCAATTTATTTCAAAAATGTATATTGGAACTAGGATTGGGGAGTTTAGACACCTCCCAAAATGATTTGTTTCATAAAATATGATTCCTATTAATTAATTTCCTTAAAAAAAATGAAAAATTCCAAAACGTGGGGTTATAATTGTAACAATGGGTATTTTCCTAGGTTTAGCAATGTAATATGCATAAATATAAAAACCCAAAGTAGGTAATGGAGTGCAAAGGAATAGATGAACAATCTCATAGATTGTCTTCATCCTCCATGACTAACCTCTATTACACCTTCTTAATTTGTTGAAAACAAATTGTTTGCCCTCAGATTTAAGAAGAGCAAGCCAATAGAAATGACAAGCCCTAAGCAAATATTGAAGGATTTGGCAACTAAATGCAATACTATGCCCTACTGCAACTAGTAAGCATCTACAATGTCTAAGATATGTCAAATGAAATCCTAAATATGCTATGATCAATGAGAATAACAATGCTAAAGATATTAAAAATGGAAGATAATAAGAGATAATAATGGATAGCCAGGGATCTCAAAATGAAGACAAAATTGACATTTTATAGAAAATGCAATTTTGTATGGACGGATGAGATTAAAGATTGACAAGTGCCCTAGAATTTGTGGACAAGATTCAATATAACAACCCACAATGGGTATTTTCCTAGGTTTAACAATGTAATATGCATAAATATAAAAACCCAAAGTAGGTAATGGAGTGCAAAGGAATAGATGAACAATCTCATAGATTGTCTTCATCCTCCATGACTAACCTCCATTACACCTTCTTAATTTGCTGAAAATAAATTGTTTGCCCTCAGATTTAAGAAGAGCAAGCCAATAGAAATGACAATCCCTAAGCAAATATTGAAGGATTTGGCAACTAAATGCAATACTATGCCCTACTGCAACTAGTAAGCATCTACAATGTCTAAGATATGTCAAATGAAATCCTAAATATGCTATGATAAATGAGAATAACAATGCTAAAGATATTAAAAATGGAAGATGATAAGAGATAATAATGGATAGCCAGGGATCTCAAAATGAAGACAAAATTGACATTTTATAGAAAATGCAATTTTGTATGGACTGATGAGATTAAAGATTGACAAGTGCCCTAGAATCTGTGGACAAGATTCAATATAACAACCCACAATTAGGGTTAGGGAAACATTAGGTCAAATTTGAAATGAATGGACAAGATTGATTTTTAGAAAAATCAAATCAAGGGTTGACAATGCATGTGACAAGGCACACAAAACGAAGTTGTTGGAGAATCAAATAATAATTCAAAATTATTTCATTCAAGAGGGGATGTTGAATTTTTGAATTTAAAACTATTTTAATTCAAATAGGGTGGGGCCATGTGACAATAAATAATTTAAATTGAATTATTTACTAAAGAAGGGAATTTAAATGAGACTTATTTTAAATTTATTTAAAATGAGCACAATAAAAAAGGGGGAATTAAATAATAAAATTATTTAATTTAGGTGTTGGGACTTATTTTAAATAAATAAGATTTAGAAGAAATTAAATAATAAAAGGTTATTTAATTTAGGTAGAATATTAAATAATAGAGATATTATTTAATTATTAGAGGAATGTGACAAATAGAACCTTTTAAATTAAATATAATAATTTAATTCAAAGTTTAGGAAAGTGGACCAAATTAAATAAATAAAATTTATTTAATTTAGGAGAGAAGAGGCTAATGAATAATTAGATAATTAAATATAATTATTTAATTATAGTGAAAGGTGGATTAAATAAATAAGAATTTATTTAATTTTAGGAAGAAGAGGACTGAATTAGTGACATAATTAAATAAAGAAATTAAGAAATTTATTTAATTATAAGAGGGCTTTAGACAATTAGTGACGCATTAGATAAATAAATAAAAATTATTTATTTAATAATCAAGAAGAATGAAAAGGGACATGAATTAATTAAATAATTAGGAATTATCTAATTAATAATTGGAAGTGGGTTAGGGACATAATTAAAATGTTCTAATTAGGGTTAGAAGAAGAGCCTGTGGATCTAGGTCATTTTTATGTGTCTACATTTGCCCCTCTTTGTCATAATGCATCCTGTCGCATTGTGGCAAAGAAAATAAGTCAAACATATGCCCCAGTACAAAATAGGATGAGGAAGAATGACGAGGAGGGTTGCGGTATGCCCCCTCGGGAGGACAGACGGGTTCCAAGAACATGGGTGTGCTCTCGAAATGGATGAGAAGATTAGAAGACGATGGAACAAGAAAGTGTTAGTAAAAGATATAGATGATGATATGAATGTAATGCCTATATGAGATGCATGTTAGTTCCTAGATCAAATCCTTCAATGTTTAGCATAGGACTTTAATATTTATTGCTCTTTTAATCATCATTGGGCAGATTATTGTAATGGCCAACAAACACCATGATATGACATAGATCAAGGTGTGTAAGATTGCGCCATCACGTAAGACAAGTAGTCACAAACAAGAATGATCATGATTCATACTAAGAGCGCAATTACCCCAGTCCTTTTGTCATAACCAACTACAAGCAAAAAAAGACAAGGGCAAACCATGAAACGTCGTTGCTTCTCTAAATCCTGTTTCCAGGACATCCTCAAGAAACTAGCAACATGATTGCCAAAAGAACAAAAATAATGCCACCATCATGATACATCGCTGGTTTTCTAAATCTCGTAGTCAGGACATTGCTGAGAAACTAGTAACATGAGTGTCAAAAGACAAGACAAACGCCATGAGACATCGTTGTTTCTCTAAATCCTATTGTCGGGATCTCGTTGAAAAACTAGTAACATGATGAACAGGCCAAAGACAAGTGCCAAGTATTTGCCAAGTGCTTTAAGATCAAGGTTGCCAACTGTCAAGCAATATCAAATTTAGGAAGGACACATCCTGAATGACGTTGATATTTAGGAGATCAATTCTCAGAGTTAGGAGAATCCATCAAAATGTCAGATGATGAGGACAATGCTTAGGAAGGACACATCCAAAAGCATAAAGGACTGACTAAAGTTGCTCTTCAGAAGGACACATCTGAAGAAGAACTCCAAAGTTTTTCCAGGTTCAATTGTCTTGATAGAATTTGATTACATGTCACTGTTGATATGTTGAATTGACCGAGATTGCTGATGAAACAGATTGTTGATAGATTTCTTGCTCTGGATTGATGGAAGATTTGCATGATGTGTGTGAAAATATTGTGCCATGAACCCTAATGGACTGACCTAGTGCGGCCTCGGGGGCTCATCGATTGATGGCCTTGCCTACGTCGTGCACTCAGAGACCTCGTAGTTCGACATGACTAATGACGTTGTCTAAAGGACAAAAGTTTGAATCATGATTTTATTTTGACAAACCTAAAGACTGGCCTAATGTCTTAGGGATTCAAAGATGAATCTTGCCTACGTAGCAAATGCATAGAGACAACGTAGTTCGGACAAATGACAAAGATTGATTGGCGTGACTGACTGGATTGATAAGATAGACAATGACTCTGTTTTTGGGATTTTGACATTGATTTGGATGTTTTTGTATTTTCTCAGGAAATTTTTCAATTTTTAGGTCTTTTTTTAGGAATTTATACGATTTTTATGACTTTTTTTAGGACTTTTTCCAATTTTTATGATTTTTTGATGTTTTACAAAAATTGTGACAAATGCATGTGAATGATGCTGACACACATGAATCCAAGGACAACCATGATTTTGCTGCTAGTCAAGCTGAATATCGATTAACAGGTGATGATGACAATGACAATGTTGTTTGATGTGGGAAGGACACATCCAAAACAATGTGAGGATGACAATGACATGACAACAGGATAAAAGTCTGCAACAGGGCCAAGGACAAAGTCAAGGAATGTTTTGGATAATGGGCTAGGTTTTCCATATTGTTGCATTTGGAATGACTTCGTGAGGATTAGATGGGATGACGAGGGATCTTTAGACCATTGACAAGGGAAACTAAGATGGGTGATAGGTATAAAAGGACAATGGATGGCTTCTGTAAAAGATAGGAGACATGAGGACTATTATCATATAGTTGTCAAGGACAATGTCACATGAGGCTATGATGGTAATGACATGATATGGAATAGGGTATGGTCAAAGGATAGACATGTCAAAAAGTTTTCCAAAGCATGATTTGCGTTTTTGCCCCAATCTTTGTCAAGATCAAAATAGGTGGGACAATGGATGGACACGATAAGGTTTAGATGGGTAGATGGAAATGTCATAGGAAATGTCATGTGAAGGGCATGTGAGATGAGACAACTTTCCCCCAAGTGTAATGCTCCACATAGATGATTTATTCTACACATGATGCCTGTTTGCCAGGTTTTCATCATGGTACTTATCCAAAGCGCTTGTTTACCAAGTTTTCACTATTGGACGAAATTTTTCTCTTTACTATTTTTGATATTTTTTGATTTTTTTATATTTTCAATTTTTTGTTGAATAGCCTTGATTCTTTAGATGACCAATGACTGTGTTGAAGCCTTTGACGATGCTAATGTAGAGACTGGTGCCATGACATGCCAATAATGACCTTTCTGAAGTAGTTTCCTTGTCAGGATGATAACACTTGCATACAACTGATTGATGTCATTGTGATCCTTGTTGATACTAGAGTTGGCCTTATCAAAATACACACATCGCGATAGAGTGCCATGAGAGTCCTTATGATAAAGAGTTGCTGCCAAGATTTTATGGATTTGTGACATGGGACGTTTGGACTTTAGGCGAGATGTAGGATTATGATGGATGATGGTAGACGTGGACAGGTTAATTGGATGTTTGGATGCATTGATTTTTATTTTCCAAACTTGGGGTGTTGGATGACGAAGTTGGGAATTTCTATTAGGATAGTGTTTGGAATCGACATTTTTATATGTCTTACTTGATGGCCATTTCGATGGAGGTGGACATGAATTATATGTGGGAGTCCTCTTGTGCTGTGGCTCCACATTTTGATTGACTTTTGAATTTGGAATATTTTCTTGACTTGGTCCATGTTTCTTTGGGATCCATTTTAATTTCATTTGTCCACTTGTATTGTTGATTGATTCCATGGCCTTTGACATGTGATTTTGAACTTTGGATTTGTAATAATTTTGTTTTTGTTGGTTCCAAATGGAAGGTTTATTCATGTTGGAATCACGGTGTATGGTGTGGATGGAAGGAGTGTTGGCAAAAATCTTATGACAAGGACTACTCATGACATCCATTTTGATGTTTGTAGTAGATAGAGTTTCCCCCAATATCAAGGAGGTATCATTAACATCATTAGATTTTCTGACTGATGAATATCCAAGACCTTGATGTCCGTAATGTGCTTGAACTTGAACGGGTTCCAAAATTCCTTGCTCGTGTAGGCCTAATCCTTTTCCCTGATAATGCATGTTCTAACAGATTTTGTTGGCGATGGGATACTTGTTACTTTGGAAGCAAGATGCTAACCCATCTTTATTGTGGAAATTAATGCTTGAAATCTTTTCCTCTGTAAGGAAGCTTGCTTTGAAAAAGATAGATGATCCTAATTGATAGGATGTTGTAGCTTCACTGACATGTTGGACAAATTTTTCATTAATATCTTCGGCCTGATTTTCTGACATGTTACATTCCAATGATTTTGTTGGTGCTTCCAAGTCTATGTCAAAACCGTCTTCATGGTCATTTTCATAGATCCCACTGAATTCCGCTATAGCTTGATCATTTGCAAATATGTCCATGCTAGAAGACTCTTGTTCTAGTGGTAGATCATCTATGTGTCCCATGGAGGCAAGTGTCTCACTTTGGGGAGTGTCAATACTTGAATTTTGGATGGAATCATCTTCAAGTGTTTCATCATGAATGGCATAGAGGTCAAGGAGTGGATCATTTTGGACGTCTTGATCAAAGATAGTGTCTTGATCAAAGATGGGTGCATTTTGAATGTCATGATTGGAAATAGGGTCCTGACCAAGGATAGGGTCATCTTGAATGACTTGATAGTCTAGGAGGACTTCTTGAATGGACATAAAGATGGAGTCATGGAATGGACTACCTTGATCTTGACATGATGGTGATGTTATAATGTCATGCTTTGGACTTGCCTCTTGACATGTATCCTCAAGTGTATGCAAGGAGATGGGACTTTGGAGACCATGACTAGATATGTTTTCATGACAAAATGTATGTTGGGATGGAGTGTCTTGGCATGGATTGGGGTGTAATGGACTAGGATATGACATGGAGGTTTGGAAAGGATTAGTGGATGAAGGAATAGGATGAGATGAAGGATTAGAATAGGACATGGATGCATGACAAGGATATGACGTGGATGGAGGATTAGGATATGATGTGAATGAAGGACTAGGATATGATGTGAATGAATGACTAGGATATGATGCGAATGAAGGGCTAGGATATGATGTGGATAGTTGGTTTGGATTGATGGATGGTTGATTTCCCTTGTCAAAGTTAGGGTGGGTATGACCAATGGAAGTTTTTTGTGACTTAGTACCATGGATGGTGTTAGGGGAATCTTGATAGTAGATGGATAGAGGACTAGGACTCATGGATTGTTGGTAAGATGGATAGATGGATGGAGGGCTAGGGGTTGTAAATTTGGACTTGGATTGGAGGTATAGTGTTTTGAATTCCCTAGCAAGTTGTGCTTGACCATTACTAATGAATTGGCATTCAATTTTACTAGCAAACATGTCATAGTGACTTGAAGACATGATGGTGGATGGCACGAGGCTATGCTTTATGCAAGGTGATAATGCAAAGTGATAAAAGAGGATGCCTTATGTCAAATGATTTCTAGGAAAGGTTTTCTAACCACTCAAAGTTTGGCCAATGTCTCAATTTGGATTGTCAAAGGACTGGTTTGAAGGACAAGGTGAGATTTCCACACTAGACTTATGAATTGGAAGCAACTCACCAAAGGACAATGACTAAGGACTAATTTGTTTGACTTTGTCCAATGAAAATTTACTTTTTGAGACAATGGTTGACAAAGAAAGGAAATTTTTCCTATCCCAAAGTGTGCAAAATTGAGGACTTGATTTGACAAATGTGGTTCATAATGGCAAATGTGTTGCAAGAAGTGATTTGACAAAATTTTAGGCCGATTGCAAAGATTTTCTTTAGTTTGGAAAAGTTATTTCAGATTTTGGCAAGTTTTATGTTGATTTATCTGAAAATAGTTGGCAAACACATGGTGTTAAAAAATCAACCACATAGAAGTCATTTTACAAAATCTTATGGCTACAAGGATAGTATTCTTTTGGATCCCACTAACCACATATCCTTAGCGGATGAATTCAGAAGCTTGGCCCCATAGGCTCCCCCTTATAGTGCACTCACTTCTCAGGGCAACCAAGCTTCCAACCTCCATGAAACTCCCATGGCAGATTGATCATTTCTACTAAGAACTGCGCAGGTGCGGGTGTCATCACAACGCCCATTGTTGTACCAAAGAATAGAAGGTTTTTGGATTTCTAGAACAAAGGATTTAATTCGGGCACCCGTTCAAAAGGCCATGCGAGAGGCATTATCATCCCAGTCTGTAGAAGTTACATTCTGTAGGTTTCAACGCACCACAAGGGTACTGGGGAATCAATTGCTAGTCCATAGGAACTTTCGTAATGCTAAGTTTTCCTTAACATTAAAATTTATATACCATTTGGGCGTCGCTTGGCTTTAGCGCGTTCCCTGTTTGAGTCGCTTTGGGGTGAGTAATTTTTCCCACCAAAGCAGGCCCAATGTTCTAAGGTTCAACAAAAGCAAATTAGAATATTCATAGTTCAATCGATCCTTGTTTAAAAACAAGAAGTGAAAACATAAATATCCTAACTCACACTTGCATGGTGTTGATTGTAAGCCAAAATCGAAATGTGTTGACAAACATAAAAAAAAAAACATGGAGTTCATTTTAACCATTTGTAGTATTTGTCAAAACATGGGGTTCATTTTAACTGTTTGTAGTGTGAACTAACTAAAAGTTCATTTTAACCCAATGCTATGAAGATGCAGATTCATTTTAATCCAATGAGTTGTAATGCAAGTTGTGTTCTTTTTAGCCCAATGAGTATGCATGCATGTTTATTTTAACCCATGAATGTAAAATCCAAGTTTGTCTAAGATTTATAAAATGAACAAGTAAAAATCGTTAGACTCCTTGCCACAAGCTGCAAACAAAAAATTAGTAACCCAAAATCTTTAAGCTACTAAACAGAGAAAGAGTGTTGCGCTAACCCTATTTGACCTAGTATAAGCCCAATTCCTAGAGTCAATAAAAATTTATCTTACACCCAGGATCGCACAAGTGCGCAAGGGGAGAGGATACTTCTATTATTGATCACCAATATTAGAGGGTTAGCTAGTCAAAATAAATTTGATTTTTGGAACTAATTTTTGCATCAAAAATAAAAACACAAAAAATAGACCATTAGTGAAATTTAGAGAAATTTCCAAAAATGTAAAGAAATCCGAAAAATTCGCTGTTTTGCATCCAGAATTATTTTTTTTATGAAAAATCATAAAAAATTTATTAAAATTTCAAAATAGGTCTGAAAAATCTGATTTTTTAATTGAAGGTTCCTGACATCATTCCAAACCTTCCAAAAAAAATGTGTGAACCGATCTGCAAAATTTTGTGAGATATAAGTCAATCTTTGTAAAACCCTAATTTTTTAAAGACCTATATTTTGTCAAACTATTTTGCACGAAAATTAAAAACATTAAAAACAAACCCCTATTGAAATTAACAGAGCTTTCTAAAATTGTAAATAAATCCAAAAAATTTGCTAATGTACTCTCACAATTTATTTTTCACGAAAATAACTAAATAAATTATAAAAAATTGAAAATAGCTCCAAAAAATTTGGTTTTTGGACGAGAAGCTCTTGACATAAACGTTTTGTCCAAAAATATGCAGCCGTTTGAAAGATATGGTTGAATCTTTGAAAACTAGGGTTTTATTTCCAAAATGCTGCAAAACCTACAACAAAAAGCCAACAAAACCTGCAACAAAAAGCCAACAAAACTTGCAACAAAAAAAAGATTCAACTCCAAAATTTGTCAAAAATATCAGGTTCACCAATGTAACAATGGGAATTTTCTAGGTTTAGCAATGTAATATGCATAAATATAAAAACCCAAAGTAGGTAATGGAGTGCAAAGGAATAGATGAACAATCTCATAGATTGTCTTCATCCTCCATGACTAACCTCCATTACACCTTCTTAATTTGCTGAAAATAAATTGTTTGCCCTCAGATTTAAGAAGAGCAAGCCAATAGAAATGACAATCCCTAAGCAAATATTGAAGGATTGGCAACTAAATGCAATACTATGCCCTACTGCAACTAGTAAGCATCTACAATGTCTAAGATATGTCAAACGAAATCCTAAATATGCTATGATAAATGAGAATAACAATGCTAAAGATATTAAAAATGGAAGATGATAAGAGATAATAATGGATAGCCAGGGATCTCAAAATGAAGACAAAATTGATATTTTATAGAAAATGCAATTTTGTATGGATGGATGAGATTAAAGATTGACAAGTGCCCTACAATCTGTGGACAAGATTCAATATAACAACCCACAATTAGGGTTAGGGCAACATTAGGTCAAATTTGAAATGAATGGACAAGATTGATGCTTAGAAAAATCAAATGAATGGCCAAGATTGAATGGACAAGACAATTGAACTTGGAAAAACTTTGGGGTTCTTCTTCATATGTGTCCTTCTGAAGAGCAACTTTCGTAAGTCCTTTATACTTTTGGATGTGTCCTTCCTAAGCATTGTCTCGATCATCTAGCATTTTGATGGATTCTCCTAACTCCAAGAATTGATCTCCTAAATATCAATGTCATTCAGGATGTGTCCTTCCTGAATTTGATATCACTCGACAGTTGGCAACCTTGATCTTAAAACACTTGGCAAATACTTGGCACTTGTCTTTGGCCTTTTCATCATGTTACTAGTTTTTCAATGAGATCCCGACAATAGGATTTAGAGAAATGACAATGTCTCATGGCATTTGTCTTGTCTTTTGGCACTCATGTTACTAGTTTCTCAGTGATGTCCTGACTACGAGATTTAGAAAAACAACGATGTATCATGATGGTGGCGTTATTTTTGTTCTTTTGGAAATCATGTTGCTATTTTCTTGAGGATGTCCTGGAAACATGATTTAGAGAAGCAACAACGTTTCATGGTTTGTCCTTGTCTTTTTTTTCTTGCGGTTGGTTATGACAAAAGGACTGGGGCAATTGCGCTCTTAGTATGAATCATGATCATTCTTGTCTGTGACTACTTGTCTTACGTGATGGCACGATCTTGCACACCTTGATCTATGTCATATCATGGTGTTTGTTGGTCATTACAATAATCTGCCCAATGATGATTAAAAGAGCAATAAATATTAAAGGCCTATGGTAAATGTTGAAGGATTTGATCTAGGAACTAACATGCATCTCATATAGGCATTACATTCATATCATCATCTATATCTTTTACTAACACTTTCTTGTTCCATCGTCTTCTAATCTTCTCATCCATTTCGAGAGCACACCCATGTTCTTGGAACGCGTCTGTCCTCCCGAGGGGGCATACCACAACCCTCCTCGTCATTCTTCCTCATCCTATTTTGTACTGGGGCATATGTTTGACTTATTTTCTTTGCCACAATGGGACAGGCTGCATTATGACAAAGAGGGGCAAATGTAGACACATAAAAATGACCTAGATCCATAGGCTCTTCTTCTAACCCTAATTAGGACATTTTAATTATGTCCCTAACCCACTTCCAATTATTAATTAGATAATTCCTAATTATTTAATTAATTCATGTCCCTTTTCATTCTTCTTGATTATTAAATAAATAGTTTTTATTTATTTATCTAATGTGTCACTAATTGTCTAAAGTCCTCTTATAATTAAATAAATTTCTTAATTTTGTTTATTTAATTATGTCACTAATTAAGTCCTCTTCTTCCTAAAATTAAATAAATTCTTATTTATTTAATCCACATTCCACTATAATTAAATAATTATATTTAATTATCTAATTATTCATTAGCCTCTTCTCTCCTAAATTAAATAAATTTTATTTATTTAATTTGGTCCACTTTCCTAAACTTTGAATTAAATTATTATATTTAATTTAAAAGGTTCTATTTGTCACATTCCTCTAATAATTAAATGATATCTCTATTATTTAATTTCTTCTAAATCTTATTTATTTAAAATAAGTCCCAGCGCCTAAATTAAATAATTTTATTATTTAATTCCCCCTCTTTTATTGTGCTCATTTTAAATAAATTTATCTATTTAAAATAAGTCTCATTTAAATCCCTCTTTTAGTAAATAATTTAAATTAAATTATTTACTGTCACATTACCCCACCCCTTTTGGATTAAAACAATTTTTAATTCAAAAAAGTCAACATCCCCTCTTGAATTAAATAATTTTAAATTATTATTTGATTCCCCAATGACTTTGTTTTCCGTGCCCAGAATCTCTTGTCACATGCATTGTCAACCATTTGATTTGATTTTCTAAAAGTCAATCTTGTCCATTCATTTCGAATTTAACCTAATGTTGCCCTAACCCTAATTATGGGTTGCTTTATTGAATCTTGTCTACAGATTTTAGGGCACTTGTCAATCTTTAATCTCATCCGTCCATACAAAATTGCATTTTCTATAAAATGTCAATTTTGTCTTCATTTTGAGATCCCTGGCTATCCATTATTATCTCTCTCTTATCTCTTGCATTATTCATATTTTAGCATTGTTATTCTCATTTGTCATAGCATATTTTTAGATTTCATTTGACATAGCTTAGACATTGTAGATGCTTACTAGTTGCAGTAGGGCATAGTATTGCATTTAGTTGCCAAATCCTTCAATATTTGCTTAGGGCTTGTCATTTCATTGGCTTGCTCTTCTTAAATCTGAGGGCAAACAATTTATTTTCAGCAAATTAAGAAGGTGTAATGGAGGTTAGTCATGGAGGATGAAGACAATCTATGAGATTGTTCATCTATTCCTTTGCACTCCATTACCTACTTTGGGTTTTTATATTTATGCATATTACATTGCTAAACCTAGGAAAATACCCATTGTTACAATAATGCCCAAAATTTTCAAAAAATCATGAAAATTGAATTTTATGTTAAAAATGTGGTTGGCCATATTTAGAGAAAAATGGTATCTTTAGATTTTAAAATTTTGAAAATTAAATTTTGAAGAAATTTCAATGGTGGATTTGGAAAAAAATTGATTTTTACCTTGTTAAAATATGAAGAAAATTTGAAAGGCTTTCTTGAAAATGAATGTTTTTGAATGTTTTAAAAATATGGTACTTCATGAAATATGAAAATTGATGTTTTGGAAAAACATCATTGAATTTGGAAAAAGTTGAATTTTTGTATTGGTTTTTGTGCCACTCATTTGTGAGTGTGAAGAGCCTAGGAATAAGATATTAGAGAGGGTTATGGGAGTGGCATCCAATGTGTCCTTAACCTAAAGGAGAAAGTGAGTTGATCTTGGGTGGGGAGTGATCTAATCAAGCGATAATTAGTGAAATGGGTAATCAATTAACTAAGATAATGGATGCCCCTCTCATGCCTTGAGTGCTAGTACAACTAAGGATATTTCAGAAGACATGCTAGCTCAAGGATCTTGGTTTTTGTAAGATTGTGTATCCTTATCCATATGAGAAGATTACTAGGTTTTGTGGGTATCATACCTTTAAGAAATATTATGAAACTCTCTAACTAGCTCTCTAACATCTTACCCTAGTGTCTTCTATGTGGGTGACTTGTCATTGGTGAGTTGGCCCAATGACGATCCTTGTGGTACCCTAGTAGTGGGTTATACCATGATGTTTATATGATGTGGCATTGGTGATTTATCCCAATATGGATTGTTATGTGACATTGGCGAGTTTTTCCAATGTGGATTGTGTTATGTTATGGTGATTATACCAAGTGATAATATGTAGTTGATCCATTATGTGATTTGGATGATTTTTTGATAGATGATGTGTATGTGGAGTGTTCTAATAGTATATAGTGTGTGTAATCCCTCTCCCTATTTTTTGGTGTGATTTTTGTGATTGTGGCCCATGTGACTATCTCCTAGCATGGTGGGAGTCGATCCTTTCAATTCCATGAGGTTGGGTGGTGTGGTAACCACCATTAGGGGACTAGAGGTTTGCGGATTGATCTTGAGTTGGTACCATATTGTAATAAGTTTACTCTATACTATTCAATACTTCATTCAAGTGTAAAATTTATATGTAAAGGATGTTTGAGTTTTTTGTTATAAATTGTAATATTTGATAATGAAAAAGGGTATTGGCTTAGTTACATGTCTTAGTATTGGAATCGAGTGTGATTTATTTATGTTTTTCAATATTATAATGTAAAAATTCTAAATGGAACTTACGAACATTTATTTTGGTGCTTAAAATTAATTTAAGGGTCCTCTTTCATAGTTGGGAAACTTGCTGCTATAACTAGGTGACCCTGTCTTCACTATATTAACATGGTTTGTTTAGTGAATTTTCAAACATAGTTTGGGTGCCCTGGTATGTTTGGGTGACTTGGTCATCATTGGGGTGGCCTAGTTTTGATAGGAAAAAAAAAAGATTTTCTCTAACTCTATTTGGGCGACCTCATCTTTTTCTTGGGTGGTCTCGTTCACATACCAAAAAAATGTCAATCCTCCTAACTATGGATATATCTAGTGACTTTCTAAGCCAAATACCAATGGTGAATAATTTTAATTCCTTATAGTTTTCCCATTTCAGTCATTTTGGTTGTTGGAACCCTTCAAAAACCTAGTCAAGTTTCTTTATTTTAGAACTTGATCTTTCTTCCTTGCTTCGAGACTTGATATGGGAAAACCATGTAAGAAAAAGTTTTTCCTCATGGTTCTAAGTGTCTATTGGTGTTTTCCACATGTCATTTTGGGATTTCCTTGATAAGTTTTGGCTTCTCCTATCTCGTTTTATACGCCTTCTTCTAAAGTTTTGTGATTGTCAAACCTAGGGTTAGATAGATTGTGCACCTAGTCTTGTAAATTCATGTGAAGGTTGTGATCCTTTGTGGTTGGCCTTGTTTGAATACTCCAAAATACTCATGTTCAAGGAGTTTTTTTGAGTAGTTCTTCCTCTTATGTGATTTAATGTTGTGATAGGATGTCTTGGGCAAAGTTTAGTGGTTTGTAAATGACTCGTCATCATTCTTTTTTTGTGGTGAGTTGTGTCTAGGTAAAACCATATTAGTGGTTTACAATTTTGATGAGAAAGGAAATTTGTAAAAATGCTCACATATTCGAAATTTCATGTTTTTAAGGGTTCATTCGAACTAGGGGGTTCACACGAACCCAAAAGAGGGGTTCAGTCGAACTCCTAGTTCGAGCAAACCCCCTTTTGCATGGTGGGTTTGCTCAAACCCTATGATGTCATGTTTCTTCATAGAAACAAATGGAAAATTAAAAATAAGGGGCGGTTCGAGCGAATCCCCCTTCACCCTTTCGAGCGAAGGGGGGTTCGTTCGAAGGGGGGTTCGCTCGAACCCCCCTTTTTTGCCCTTCTCCCCCTCTTCCACAAAATTTTAGCAAATTTTTGCCCTTCGAAGCTCGTGTTGAGGATGAAAATGGAGGAGAATTCACAAACCCAACTGGAATATGGTAGTCCTCAAAACTAGCTATCCAACGAATTATAATTCATAGTGAAGCATTTAGAGTTGCTAAGAATTAAGAACAATATTATTTTGAAGGGGAGGGGCATGCCAAGTCTCCAATATTTTGTCTTTCTAAATATAATAAGGTGAAGCACTTGTGGCATGCCTAACATTAACATTAATTTTATTTAATACAATAATCTCTCTTAATTAATATAAGAGGGTGTCCTTACATAGTTAATCCTATAAATAAGGAGTATAAGTCTCTCCTGCACCATCATAACTAAATTTATTGAATTTATATATTACTATTTTATTATTGCAGATCACCCCTCAAATTGGTCTAGCATTTTCTTTACTTTTACATTTGTTCCCAAGAAACATCATAACTACGATAATGGAAAAAGTACAAAATGCTCACTCTCGCTAGATATTTCACCCTTTAAGCTTTCCCCAATGTAATCTATGTGTTCTAGTTCTTATGTGTGTATTGTCATGCATACTTATGTTATTTTTACATACATTTCTAGTAATTTTTAATCTTGGAGAGAATCTATTACTATTTTTTACATATTTGTGAGGTGTTATAACAATTTTTTGAAGGTTGTTTTTGAGTTGGCATAGTGATATCTATTTTTGGTAGGATTGAGGAGAGTATCTACTCAATGTTCATGAAACATCACAATATATATCTAGTTTGGCTCAAATATTTGAGTTGGAGCACATATTTGATTTCATAAAGAATAATTTAGGACTGAGTGTTGTAAACCTTGCAATTATTAATATTGTTGTCATTGTTTAATATTTAGAAAATAATGTAAATGTCAAGCTCTTATAGAAAAGGCTACCATACATGTAGGGAATATTGAGATTCATTTTTTCATAGTCCACACCATGTGTCATTAGTATTATGTGGTAGTTAGACAAATCACTTAATAAGGGGTTACAAGTTGGACTAATCAAGATAATTTTGATAGAATATTTTTAGCCATCTCTAAGAGGTGTGAAAGAGATATTATTACACCCACTTGGAACACTTTGGAGTTTATAGGGCTCAATGGTTATCATACAAGAGTTACATTCTATCTTCGGAGGAGTCACTTTTGGAGAGGGGCACATGGATTTAACATATAAACTAGTTAGAGAAAGGTTTGGATCATAGTTTTGAACTCATGGTTTTGTAAATCCATTGGTGGTTTCTTATACCTCCTTACTCTATACATTAAAAACTTAGAATAGAGATTATATTTTTAGTTATATGTGAAATTATATTCACATAATTTCTGTAAATATAAAGTGTTGACCTCACATTAAACAATACAACACAAAAAATATATCATGATATTATTTAAAATTCAATACATTAAAATACTCTTGAATCAAAAAAATTCAAAGACATATCTTATATTTTATCATTAATCTACTAAAATTTCTTTAAATCTATTATTAATTGAATTATTTCTCTCCAAATTAATATGAATACAACCTTTATTTGATTTCAAATTTGTAGCCCCACTCCACCTTCATGTTTTAACCCCCTGCTTTACACATCCACTCATAATATAAAATAGTGATAAATACAAATTTGGGAACCCCAACTCATGAAGTTGATTTTTAAGCCATAGTTTTAGCATTAATTTGTAAATCCAATCAATTTTTTTTTAATTATAAAGTGTTTAAATGGAGTGTAAAAATTTCTCAATGGACATGTGGAATGATAAGTTTCTATTAACTAAAAGATTTGAAAGGGGGGAACAAAACAAAAAAATAAACACAAATATTGATATTTCATATTTATCAAATGAAACACTTTTATAGACTATGAGAGCTTCGGCTCTTCCCAACAAAACATCCTTAAAAACTCATTAAAAAATTGGATAGACCTTCAAAGCTAGACTCCATTTTTGAGAGTGCATAACAAAAAAATCTTCAACCATTAAATTAAGTAGAAGGCATTCCTTATTTGAACTTCACAAACTCATTCTATCTATTTATGGTTCAAAAGCACTAAGAGGGCTTGCAAGAAGGTTGAGTGATTGTAAACCATTGATCATTTTTGACAGCCATAAAGCCTATATTTATAGGTAGGCATAATAATAATCTGCCACCCAAGATGTTTATGGTGGTCGTTCACTTTTGGCTTTAAAATATTTGAAAAATATTAAAACACTAGAGAATCCCTTTCATCTGTACGAACTATTTGACGAGGAAGGGTACGAGGCTTTTGCATACAAACCAATTCACATCAATGTCTTACTGTATGCCATTATGAGACCTCCAAGGACAAATACTCTATTTCTACAACACTCGATTCCCTGCACATAGTATCTTTTGGGTCACCTATCTCCCATTGTAAAAGCATAGGAACCCTCTCCAGCCATTGTTTAGAACTAGAGACCCTCATATTTTTAGGAATCTGAGCTCTTCATCGACTTCCATGGTAGATATATATTTCTCAGTATTTAAACCTAGGAAAGATAGATACCCATGTAGTAAAAGAAGGAAGCTTCCAACATATGTCAGCAATTTTTTTATCTTATAAATTAAAATAGCTTAACAGTGTACACCCAGATAGAATGTATATAGAAGTTATCCCCTAACATGCAAGAAATGGCATGTCAGCATCAAGGATCATCACTCAAATTATATAGTGCATTCAGGGTATTTAAGAATGCCAACTTACTAGTTGAATATGTTGCAAGGTACCATCCTATGACAATACAATGTTTGAAGAAAAATACCACCAAAATCTTTGGGAAGACTGCAAACTAAACAAGCTTCTACTTGTACTATATTTGAATAAAAAGAAATGAGAATGTAATTTCAATTATGGATGATATATGCAACCCAATCCAATAAACATATATTAATATATATCAATATTGAGGGGACCAAAATAATGGAGTGAAGATCATGGAAAAACCAAAAAGATTGACCATAGAAAACATGGCAACATTTGTGACCATAGCCTATATGACAAAAAGAAAGGACATGAAACCAAATGTTGTATTTTAGTGGACCAATTGGTATCGTTTCCCTTATAACAAAAAAATTATAACTTATGGGTTTATTCTATTTGAACCCTTTGATATGCAACAGACAGATTGGAAACCTCAATAACACTATGACTAAAGGCTAGAAAAGGAATGTAAAAACGTAAACAAAATCTTCCCAAACTACTATGGACCCAAACTAGTAAAACACAAATTTCCTTAGAGTAAACAACATAGTATACCATTTAAGTAAAAGGATATTCCTAGTATATAATTTCATAAGCAAGGAAGCATCAAAACAAACAAGTCATTGTTTGTAGAATGTCATAATGCAAACTAATCCCCTCACTTTACTTTTTGGTTAGCTATATTTACTATATTGATTTTTTTTCTTTGATGTAGAAGGTTTCAAAATGGTTGTGGGAAAAAAATTATTTTATGTTCAATTTGAAAGTGATCATGTAGTTTAGTTTGGTTTGATTTTCAAGCTATATGGCATTTCTAGAGCTCAGAAGTATTTTGAGACAATACCATAAAAATGAGAGGATACAAAGTTCACCAGGTTCACTTATTGAAATTTTCACATGCTAGTAATGTGAAAAACTTCCCATACCAGCTGCCTTTAAAAATAAAAATAAATTAAAAAGAGGGCTAGCCTTTGAGATTCTTCTACAATCTAAGAGGATCTACAACATTGTACAAATAATTTTACATACAAGTTAGGTTTGGGTGGGGGGTAAGTGCACCAATCTGTGACACAATTTAGGTGCCAAATTTAAAAAACGATCAAAAAAATGTCGTAATAAGGCCTTTGGCGCACGCCAAATGTCAAAAAAACATTTGGCACATGCCAAATGTAATCTAGACATAAAATGCAAAATTCGGGTTTGGAACCCTCATTTTGTCTTCAACCTGCGGCTTGAAAAGGAATATTTCAGGTCTGCAGCTCACGCTCACCAAATCTCCTCCATTATTTGCATCCTTAGCTTTCCATTTTCCATGAGAATAGCGCCAACACATCAGAGAGGTCGAAGATTGCAAAGAGGTGTGTATTTTTATTCTATTTATTTCGAATTTGATTTGGAATGCAACTTTAAATAGATTTTTATAATAAAACTTTGTTCTAATTCTCAGGGAATGAATCTCCACCTCAAAACATTGAGAATTCACAATCACCCCCTCATGAAGAGCCTCCTATACAAGAGCAACCCGAAACCCCTCCATCAATTCATAGGCATCCTCAAGGGACACAAGAAAATATTCAAAATCAAATTGAAAACAATAAAAGAGACATTCAACAATTAATTGCAAGATTAACCGAGCATGCTGAAACCCACCCTTATAGGAGAGGGATTGTTGAATCATTGAAGTCAATGTTAACTCATGTATGAGAAATGAGTGAGAAAATGAATTTTTGGTCAACTAAGAGAGATGAGATGAGGCAATTTTATACTAATGGTTTGTCATATGTAGATGTCAAAAAACTAAAAATTAGCAAAGCCGAGTTGTGTGCCATATTTAAAGACCCAAAAGCCAATGAACCTTTGTCCCATGCATGTAGGACGTTCCCCATCCATTGGTGCCACCATGATTTAATTAGAAACAAATTTTGGGAGCGGTGGTGGATGGTATTTTACCAACCTCCATGCAATAACCATGAGGTGCTGCAATACTTTTTGAGGAAACTCTATTGTGAGTTTGTCCTCAATAAAATGCCAAACTATTTTGACATTTTAGAATTTCAGGGTAGAGGTGGGGGCTCCACACATGATAGACCTGTTGCACAACGTAATCCACAGTTGGCACAAAGAGCCATGGATAGACCCATGGTGGAGCATGTCATTGTTCCTTCCATTGTTAAGGACAATGTAGAGGTGGACATGATGAAGTCGATTGGCTCACTCACCCAAACCATTTTACAGTGTGCGAGTCCTCTGGTAGAGCCTGGTGTGGAGGAGACGTGTAGGCCCCAAGCTCCACCCCACCATTGTGGCGCTTGTGGTGTTTCTGCTCGTACGATTATCAGGGTGCTCGTGATGCAACTACACAACCTACGTTAGTTGCAAAGGCGATGGCTTTCACAAATGATATTTTGAATGATACATTTGGACATTGACACTCAGGTAAAATTTAGCAAGTTATTTTAATGTTGTTTATTAAAATATATTTTGAAATTTAAGAATAACTAAATTAGTAGAATTTTGATATGATGAAATTTCAAGGTCACACTGTTCATGAGGGATGCTCTATTCCTATAAACCCTTATACATTCTCGATGATGAGTCCACAGGTATGCAAATAGTATTAAAGATATTATTATTGCATTTGAATAGTTGAATGTTATATTTTAATGTTTGTCTCATAACATGCTTCGGAATTCAAATAGTTTCTTGGTGCACCTTCTTCCTCCACACCTCATGATTCATATCCTCAAACAACATACACTCAGGTAGAATTTATTCATTAATAGGGTTTTAAATCTATGTTAGCTAGTTTTCATAATTTTGCATATATACAAATCTAAAAAATTGATGAGAAACACAAAAATTGCATTCAAGTATTCCTTGATCATGTCGCATTATGTTCTCCTATATCAACATGATACTTGAGATATTGTTTCATTTGTAGCTGTTGACAAGAGATAGCCCTAGTGATGTTGGTGGCACGATGGACCATGGAGTTGTTGCAGCAATAGCCAGTTCTGATCCATTGAGAGAGGTATGGAATAGATTAGTCGATTTGACATTATATTTTCTCTTTTATGGTCTATTATGGAAAATTTTCACGATAATTTTATGTAGTTTAATTTCTATCTTCATGGTTGCTACAGGTGGTTGTCACTCCAGATTGTGGACATGGTGATGCTTTAAATATGCATGATGACTATATGTATGCGGTAAGTGATTATATTTTGTTATATGCCATTCCATAATTCAATTTCTATGTTTTAACATCTTTACTTTTAATCGTATCAGTTGAAGGTCTAGAGTGAAGAGAGGAGGAGTAGCGAGCATGTTCGAAAGACAAGACAAGCAACAATCACTCCATCCAGCTGAATTTTGAAGGCAGGACGAGATCTATTTCCTTCCCCTAGAGGGAAATGACTATGTATTAGTGTTGTTTGTTGTATGCCTATGTGGAATTTTGGAACATATGTTTTGTACTATTGATATATATACGTGATATTTTGTTGAAATGGCTCCTTTGTACTAAGCCTATATGGTTTTTTTGGATATATTTATATACTTTTATCAATATATATCATTGTATAGCCTTTCAGATTTTTTATTAAAGAAACTCTTATTTTGCTACTGCCATTCTTGAATGATTTTATCATGCGTATCGTGTAAGTTGTATGATTGAATGTTGTAGGCATGGATTTTTTTTACATCTTGTAACATTAGAATAAATCTGCGATAAGATCTACAACTAGAACAAACAATTGTTAATCCTAATCTAAATCAAAACTAATCTAAAAATCTAACAATAAAGAAAAAATATGAAAACATGATAAAAACTAAACAAACTGAATTGATCTCACCAAATATGCATTCATCCCTTCGAATTATCTCCATTGCTCTTCTCCATTTTTCCTTTTTAGTATTCTTGCCCTCAGATTTTTGTGTTTGAATGCAAGTATAGCTGTGTCGAGTGTCTAAGAAAAATATCGAAGATTGTTTCTTCTCAAAAATGTGTGATTTCGGGAGAAGGAATAATGATTATGACAGGCCATTTTATAGATTTTGTGATTTCGAATGATCGGCTTAGACTGAAAGAGAGATCGACGGATGAGATTGATGAATGCCATGCGATGTGAGTTCTATCTCAGATAGAACATGAGTTAGAACATGAGTCAGGAAAGACTAAAAATAGAACAAGATCTTAATCTTCAGTTAAGAATCTTCCAAAATAGAAGAAATAGACTTTGAATGTCAAAGACAAAGTCAGAACTCGAAGATGAGGAATTTGAACGTATAATTAAATTAATTAATTAATTAAATAAAAAATATTTAATTAATATATGCATACATGCATATGAGTTAGAACTAGTTAATTGACTAGTTGTGATGGAGAGTTTTCCTACAGAGATGATCAACAGTTAAATTGAGAGAATCTCAAGAACTAAAAATAGATCTTGAGTCAGAAGGTAAGTGAATGATTTAGATAATTGAATGATAGAGGAATGTGACATAAATGAATTAAATGTGAATTAAATGTTAATTTAATTCAACATTCGAAAATAGAAGATTTAATTAAATAAATAAAGATAATTTATTTAATTTGACTTTTGAAAAGGGTGGAATTGAATAATTAAATAATAAATATTTAATTATAGTTGAAAAGGGAGTTAAATGAATAATTAAATAAAGATATTTAATTATAGTTGAAAAGTATGATAAAGGGGGTAATTAAATAATAAATTATTTAATTGATAGAGGATTTAATAAGTTAGCGACATAATTAAATAAATATGATTTATTTAATTAATCAAGTTGAATAAAGATTAATGATGAATTAATGAATTAATTAAAAAGGGGTATTGAATTAATAGAGGAAATATGTGTTAGAAAAGGTAATAAAATAATAAACATAATTTAATCATGACCATGGATGAATATAAAATTATGTCAAATGTGGTGTTCGCAGGCCTAGACCAATTTTCGATATCTACAGTTTGCCCCTCTTTGATACAATGTTGGTACGACGTTGTGTCAAAGAAAATATGCCCCGGTTGTGCCTCAGCGTGAAACAAGTTAGGGTATGCCCTAGTGAAAGGGAGAATGATGAGGAGGCATCTAAAGCGTATTGTATAAGTAAGCTCCATTCGTGGTAGTTTGTATCCTTTGGAATGCTTCAATTACTTGTGCCTCACCAATGCAGAGGCAAGGAGGCTCAAACCCAATCAGTTTGACAACCTGACTTCAAGGGGCTCCTAACAAGATTAATACAACCTATTTTGAGCAATCTACACAACCTCAATGTCCCATCAAACCAAAATCTTCATTCAAAACCTTACCCAACAATCAACCCTTGTAGCACTCTGATGCAGAGCCAAGGTGGAGAAGACTCACAACAATGGAAATGTCAATTCTCAATCAAGAACTCTTCTTCATAATGATTCAGCCTAATAGGCATCAACCCAGCCTCAAGGGTCTCAACTCCTCAACCTTGCAAATGAACAACAAGAATCCACCAAGGCCCTACAAAGACCATCAACATTAATACAATGATAATTGAATCAATTGACAACAATCCCTAAGTCAGATTCATCAAGGTTTCCAAAACTCACATTTGTGACTGGTTATTCTTGTAGTACTCAAAACTCAGTTTTAGCTAGATTTCTCCCAACCTTTCCAAAACACTAGAAAATTACAAGATGGATTGAGATACCCTTTTAAGGGCTACACAACATACCAAAGAATTAGTGGTCTCTCTTTTGGACTGACATAGACTTTCAACAAACCTACTTCAATTTTGGCTTCACAATTAGCCCTTTTTTTCCAAAGGGACCACCCTTCCAACTTTAGGTATCTATCCAAACGGCTTGGACAATCTTAGGTCATTGTGCCAAACCTCAATCTTTGTCATTAGTTTGTGTCTACAGAGCCTCTAACTCAAAAAACCCAAGAAACCCTCCAAAACCTTCACAAAATCAAGGGTTTTAAAGAAACATACAACTCTAGACCTCTCTCAACACTTCCAAATCCCCAAACACCTCAAAATACTTCTGCACAGACTCATCAAACCCTCATATAACCCTTACAAGCATTAATTCTTAAAAACCTCTCTTTGGTTCCTCACTTCCATGTTGGAAAACCCTTGTTCAGTCTTAGAACAGTCACAAAAACACCACATAATTATGACTCCTTATTCCAAAATGAGTTTACACACTTATTATAACATGTTTTCAATCAATCCATCAAGATACAATAGCAAACAATAGGTGGATTGATTGTTACATCACAAATTTCCCCTCAAACCCTTGATTCAACAACACTGGGACAGTCACTGTTTGTGTTGGTTATCTCTACAAACAAAGAGTTAAGACACCAAATAAAAAATAAATGAATTAGAAAAAATATAGACACATCCTCTAAAATTCTTAGACCATGAAGAACCTGTATGTGCCCGTACAACACTCAAAAAGATCAAGAAAACAATATTTTTCTAGAAAATTGCTCAAAACTGTGGTGTTTATTGTGTAAAATTATTACAAAACTTCTTCCACTCTCTCATTCAAGCCTTGGTAAGGATTTTTAAATAATTTTCCAACAACCATATTCTCCCCGATTCCCATAACCAACCTTGGGTTTAGTTGGTCCCTTAATTACATTTGTTTGTGTTAAAGTTGCTTTGTCAGCATTTCACAACTTATATGATTTCTAATTGACTTCTAAGACACAAAACACCCTTTATTTGCATTATGTTTGATATCTCAAAGATTATTAGACAAAATAAACCTAAATACACTAACATTTCCCTATTGATGTATTCAAATAAGAAAAAATTGATGATGTGGTGTAGGTGCTCCTGCACCAAACTCAAAACCCGGTCCAAGCCTAATTTTTCCCAACCTTTCCAAAACACCTGACCATTTAAAGGTGGATTAAGATACCCTTTTTAGGGTTACACAACATATTCCAAAACCAATAGTAACTCTTTTGGACCAACATGAACTTTCAATACACCTCCCTCGCTCCAGGCTTCACAATTAGGCCTAATTTCCAAAGGAACCCCCTCACAAACTCACCTCCAAACCAAGGAAACTTGAAAAAGTCTTAGGGATGCTCACCAAACTCAGGATTCTCCCATTTTAAGAGACCCAAGAACTTTTTTTATTCCTCTACTCACAAACTGTCCTAAACCTTCACAAAAAGAAGGGTTTTAAAGAAACTCATAACTCCAGACCTCCCCCAATCCTTCCAAAGGTGCAAACACCCCAAAATACCTCTTCCCTAACTTAAAGGACACTCACAATCCCATTCCTTTTAGTATTTCTCATATTCAGTACTTGAATTCCTTACTTTCATGGTGGAAACACCCCTGAAGAAACATTAGAACTTCACACCCCACTGAGTTGATTCATTCTCTCGGCCTCCAAAGTATTCATACACCAAAATAATCATGGTATAGGCCAATCCACTAAGCAATAGGGTCAGAACAGTAGGTGGATTGGCTAATGTGTCATGGTGTTGCCCTCAAAACCCCTAACATAGAAAATAGAGCAGTAACCAAGTTTGTTGATCCCACACACACCAACAGTGGATTTAAACCTTCAGAACATATGCAAAGAGAGTAAAAAAATATGCAATCAAGTATCCAAAGCCTCAAGTCATGATAGACATGTATGGGCCTCTGCAAGGCAAAGAAAATTCAGGAAAACAAAGAAAACTAGTGATCAATGTTTTCAAGTATATTTTGTTATTAGAAACTGAACAAAATCAACCCTCAACTCGGGGTATTATAGAAATATATCTTGATACCACCTTCCAAATACCCCTTGAGCCGATCAACCACCATAACCACCCTTTGTTAGACTTCTAAGATGGAAATTTGCCAATTTTTCTCTTAATTACCATTCATTCACAACTTGATCTTGCAAATACCACCTAACTGGCCTATTAAGCCTTTTAAATACAATTGCAAGGTATTTACATAGCATATAGAAATATAGAGAGAAAATACAATAAATATTTTGACTAATGAATTGTAAAAAATGGACTTTTGTAGTTTATATTCATGTCATTGATTACATTGCATTGCACATCTTCCAAAGTCAAAGCATTACTGCACTTTGCATAAGTAATAAGTAGATGCTGATAGATGCTGAAAATTTAATTACAATATAGTTTGAACAAAGTCAACCTAAGCAGTTATGCAATTTCTTCACATTGCATAACTAATAACTAGGAGCAACTGCCAATTGCATTTTCTTATCATGGCATTCTATCAGACCAAATTTCTTTGAGATATTTTTCCAAATAGTACCCTGCCTTGTCTATGTTACCACATTTTTCATACATGTATACCAAAGCATCTTCTCAAACAGTTCACTGCCTTGTTGCTATGGCTAAAAGCCTAAAACAAGTGATTTTGAACAAGCTATGGATGCTTCAAAAAATATATCAAAAGCATAATAGTAAGCAATAACATAGAGAAGGTAGTGAACTGTTTGAAAAAATGCATCAAAAAAATTGCTTTGAAATGATAAATTTAGTTGTGCTTTCACTCTTCTTTAACATTGTATATCTACTCCTTTTTATAACAAGAGATTAAAAAACATAAAAAAATTTATAAGAAGAGGTAACAACTATCTTGTTTGAAATCGAAAGGCATTTCCATAGCATAGAGATATAGAGAGAAAATAAAATAAAGAGTTTAACTAATGAAATGTAGAAAATAGATTTTTGTAGTTTTTATTCATGCATTGCACATCTTTCAAACTCAAAGCATCACTTCACATTTCATAACGAATAACTAGATGCTGATAGATGACAAAATTTCAATTACAATATAGCTTTTGACAAAGTCAACCTAAGCAGTTATGCAATTACTTCACATTGCATAACTAATAACTAGGAGCAGCTGCCAATTGCTTTAGCTTGTCATGGCATTCCATGAGACCACATTTCTTTGAGGAATTTTTTCAAATAGTTCATTGCCTTCTTGCTATGGCTAAAAGCCTAAAATAGATGCTTTCGAACAAGCTATGGATGCTTGGAAAAAATATAGGAAAGCATAATAGTAAGCAATAACATAGACAAGCCATTGAAATTTTTCAAAAATGCCTCAAAGAAAAGTGGTCTCATGGTGATGGAATGCCATGACAATCCATAGACAAGGCAGTGAATTGTTTGATAATATGCCTCAATTACTTGCATTTGACAACTTTTTCCTCGAGTGAAAATTCGCCACCATAGAAAAAACCAAGCAAGTTTATTGTAGAGGGGCCCAACATGATCCCATAGGATCAAATGAGAATTTTCTAAGCATCACGATGTCCGAGTAATAGCATGTTGAAGTTCGCAGCCATTTTGCACTTTGGACCCTTAAGGAATTGATCTGGTTGAACGTAGCTCAGAGCGATTCCGCGTGTTTAGGTGCAAAAGAGGACCATTCCTAGCATAAACGTACCCACCCAGACGCGTTGGAATAGTTTTTTTGGTCACACAAGCTGCAAAATGAAAGTTGCACCACTTTGCAACTTTCAACTACTTGCATTTGACAACTTTTTCCCCGAGTGAAAATTCGCCAGCATAGGAAAATGCCTTCGAGATAGCAAAAACCGAGAGAGGTTATTGTAGATGGGCTCAACATGAACTTGTAGGTTTAGACAAGAAGTTTCTAAGTGTCACGGTATCCGAGTAATAGCATGCTGAATTTTGCAGCCATTTTGCACTTTGGACCCTTAAGGGATCGATCCGGTTGAACGTAGCTCAGAGCGATTCCGTGTGTTTAGGTGTGAAAGAGGACCATTCCTAGCATAAACCTACCCACCCGGATGAGTTGGAACAAAAGTTGTACCACTTTGCAACTTTCAACTACTTGCATTTGACAACTTTTTCCTCGAGTGAAAATTCGCCACCATAGGAAAAAGCCTCTGAGATAGCGAAAACCAAGAAAGGTTATTGTAGAGGGGCCCAACCTGAACTCGTAGGTTCAAACGAGAAGTTTCTAACTGTCATGGTGTTTTGAACTTGATGGTGTGTCTTCAATTGGAGATGTGATTTCTGATGTACCTGGAAAACCACATGTTGTTGTCAATGTGTCTTCAACTGGAGATGCGCATTGAGCTTCACCTATGGTTGATGATGTGCCCCAAAATTCTATATTCATTCCTGTCCTTCCATGAAATTTCCTCTTTCGTGCCCTTTGTTTTTCCAATTTGACATCTCTCTTAGATTGCACATAAGTTTGTGGTTGTATGGGTTGCAATTCCTTTGCTTCACAAGCTACATTCTTTTATTCTCTTCTTTCATTTTTAACTGCACGCTCTTCTAGTGTTAGAGGCTTCATTCATTTCCTCGGCATGACCTTGAATGCTACATGTCCACAAAAACACATAGAACAAATTTAAGTAATGCATTTTACAAAAAAATTGATGCAGAGAGGGGTGGAAACCATTCAATACAGTAAATCAATGAGAATCACAAACCTAGGGTATAGATTGCTGCCACCTAAATGAAAACTAGAGACTCTTGTGATTATTTTTCTCAAAACCAAATTTTTGATTGTCAACAAAGTCATGAAGAATATGGATTCAAAGAAGGGTCTATGATGCTATATCTTATCATTGTTCACTATTTCTTTGGCAATGAGGTTTTCCAAATTAGTTGGAAAAAGAATGAAATACAGTGAATTGCACTAGCCATGCTGGAAATGGACTACTATAAGCAATGCAAATAGAATTCATAAGTAAATTTATGTTAAGTAAATGTCATGTTTTTTAATTTTTTTGCTCTTCAAACTCATAAAAATTGAACTTTTTTATGCAAATCCCATCTAATTCAATGTTGAATTCTAAGTCCAATTGTTATGATTAATAAAGTCATTAAGGAAATTTAGTTTATATTGTCAAAAACAAACAAATATACTAAAGACAAACATTTCAATTTACCAAAATGAATATATTACCTCAGATAATGTAAAATGATGTAGAAACTTCAAAATATCTGCTTCTATGTTGTCTACCATGTAGATTGGTGGTAAAAAGGTGATGGATCAAGCATAGATTGGTACAATATGAAGTCAACTGCAGAAAAAAAGGAGTTTTTGACTCGGATAAAGCGTTGAACCAGAAAAACACAGGAGAATGTGGGCCTGAATCACGAGGTCAACCCTTATTTTTACCATTTCAAGGTAAAACCCATTTGGCGAGTGCTAAATATGTTCCTCTAAAAAGGAGATACTTCAAAGAGAGGGAGTTAAAGTGGGAGAGAGGGGGTGGGAAGGACAGACCTAAGAAAGTAGGGTGGGAGGTAAATGAGGCCTGAAAAAGAGGGATTGTGACATAAGTGAGGCTTAATCCCTCAACCCTTAAACCCTAATCCATAGAGACAGAGACAAAGAGTGAGAGAGAGGGAGACACTCGAGAGAGAAGGAGAGGGAGACAAAGTGGGAAAGAGATACCTAAGAGAGTAGGAGAGAGAGAGAGAGTGAGAGATAGAGGGATGGGAGAGATACAAGAAGTGAGAGAGAGAGAGACTTGAGAGATAGAGAGGGGGTGGGAGGGAGAGGGAGTACTCAAGATAGAGGGATTCGAGAGAGATGGAGGGGGTGGGGGGAGATACATGAGATAGAGGGAGAGAGAGAGTGGGAGGGAGATATCTGAGAGAGGGAGAGAGAGAGGGAGAAAGACAGAGTGGGAGAGAGTGAGAGAGAGGGAGTGGGAGAGGAATGGGAGAGAGATAGAGGGAGTGAGTGAGTGACATACCTAATAGAGGGATTAGGGTAGAGAGTTTAATTGGGTTTAAGGGTTTAAGTGTTGAGGGATTAGGGTATTGGTTTGAGGGTATTGGTTTAGGGTATTGGTTTGAGGGTATAGGGTTTAAGGGAGATGGGAGAGAGATAGATGGATTGAGTGAGTGAGAGAGAGACCTGAGAGAGGGAGAGGGGGTGGTATGGAGAGACTTGAAAGAGAGAGAGAGAGGGAGGGATGGGTTAAGGTAGAGGGTAGAGGGTTTAATGGTTTAGGGTTTAAGGGTTAAGGGTTTAGGGTTTAGGGTAGAGGGGAGAGAGATAGAGGGAGTATGAGTGTGTGAGAAAGAGAGACCTAAGATAGAGAGAGGGAGTGAGTGAGTGAGTGAGAGACATAAGATTCCCTCTCTAGTTCTCTCTACCTAGTTGTCCCTCTATACCTATTTCTCTCTCCTTACCTCTCTACTCTCTATCTCACCACTCTCTCCATCTCACTCTCCCTCCTTCCCTCTCTCCCTCCTATCCATCCCTCTCTCCTTCCCTCTCTACCTACCTCTCACTCCACTACCTACCACTCTCTCCCTCACCCATCTTTCTCTCTTACTCTCTCCTTCCCTCTCTACTCTATATCTCTCCCCCCTTCCCTATCTAATCTATTTCTCTCTCCCCCTTCCTCTGTCCCCTCATTTTCTGTCCCCTCACTCTCTCTCCCTCTCACACACACTCACCTCAATCTCCTCCTTTCCTCTCCCACCATCCCTCCACTCTCCACTTCTCTCTATCTATCATCTCTCTCTACATCTCCTTCCCTCTATATTTAAGGGTAGAGGGAGACTTGAGAGAGAGAGGGTAGAGGGTTTAAGGGTTTAGGGTTTAGGGTTAAGGGTATACGGGGGAGAGATAGAGGGATTTAGTGAGAGAGAGAGAGGGAGGGAGTTAGAGAGAGATAGAGGATATAGGGTTAAGGATAGAGGGTAGAGGATTAAGGGTATAGGGGAGAGAGATAGGAATGATGAGTGAGTGAGTGAGAGAACTGAGAGAGGGAGAGGGGGTGGGAGGTAAGTGAGGCCTGATAGAGAGGGATTGTGAGATAAGTGAGGCCTGACAGAGAGGGATTGTGAGGGATGGGAGAGAGATAGAGTGTTTAAGGGTTTAAGGGCTAAGGGTTTAGGGTTGAGGGTTTAAGGGTCAAGGGATTAAGGGTTGAGGATTGAGGGATTAGGGTATAGAGTTTACTTGGGTTTAAGGGTTTAAGGGTTGAGGGCTAAGGGTAGATGGAAGCGGGCATTGGGTTTAGGGTAGAGGGTATCGGGTTGAGGGTTGAATGTTTAAGGGTTGAGGGTATAGGGTTGAGGAATTAGGGTAGAGAGGGAGGGAAGGATGGAGGGAGAGATGGAGGGAGAAGTGAGATAGAGAGGAGAGAATAGGAGAAAGGGATAGAGATATATGAGGGTTGAGGATTGAGGGTATAGGGTTGATGGATTAGGGTTCAAGGTCCAACATATAGGGTACAAGGTATAGGGGTTGAGGTTTGAGGGTTAAGGATTTAGGATTGAAGGTAGAGGATTGAGGGATGAGGGTTGAAGGGTTAAGGGTTTAGGGATTAGGGTAGAGAGTTTAATTGGGTTTAAGGGTTTAAGGGTTGAGGGTAGAGGGTAGAGGGTTTAGAGGTTTAGGATTTAAGGGTTGAGGGTTGAAGGTTTAGGGTATAGGGTTGAGTGTTCAAGGTTTTGAGGGTTGAGGGATTAGGGAAGAGAATGTGGGATGGAGGGAGGGAGAGATGGAGGGAGAGTCTTGAGAGAGAGAGATAGAGGGAGTGAGTGAGTGAGTGAGAGAGAGAGACCTAAGAGAGGGAGAGGGGGTAGGAGGGAGAGTCTTGATAGAGAGAGTGAGGGAGGGAGTGGGAGAGAGATAGAGGGTAGAGGGTTAAGGGTTGAGAGTAGAGGGTTTAAGGGTTAAAGGGTTAAGGGTAGAGGGATAAGGGTAGAGGGGAGAGACATAGAAGGAGTGAGTGAGTGAGTGAGTTAGTGAGAGAGACTTGAGAGAGGGAGAGGGGGTATCAAGGAGATAATTGAGAGAGAGAGGATGTGGGAGAGAGAGAGAGGATGTGGGAGAGAAATAGAGGGAGTGAGTGAGAGAGACAAAGAGAGGATTGAAAGAGGGAGGGAGAGACTTGAGAGAGAGAGGGAGAGATATTGGGAGAGAGATAGAGGGAATGAGAGGGAGAGGGACTTGAGAGAGTGAGGGAGAGGGGGTGGGCGGGAGATACTTGAGAGAGATGGAGAGGTAGACAGAGACAGATAGAGACAGATGGAGGGAGAAGTGAGATAGAGATAAGGAGAGAAGAGGGAGGGACAAAGATAGATTAGGGTTGACGGTCCACTGTATAGGGTTTAAGGAAGATGGGAGAGAGATAGATGGATTGAGTGAGTGAGAGAGAGACCTGAGAGAGGGAGAGGGGGTGGTATGGAGAGAATTGAAAGAGAGAGAGAGAGGGAGTGGGAGAGAGACAAAGGGAGGGAGGGTTAAGGGTAGAGGGTAGAGGGTTTAATGGTTTAGGGTTTAAGGGTTAAGGGTTTAGGATTTAGGGTAGAGGGGAGAGAGATAGAGGGAGTGAGTGAGTGTGTGAGAAAGAGAGACCTAAGATAGAGAGAGGGAGTGAGTGAGTGAGTGAGAGACCTAAGATTCCCTATCTAGTTATCTCTACATCTCCTACCCTCTCTACCTATATTTATCTCCCCTATCCCTTTTTTAACCTACCTCTCCCTTCATCACTCTGTATCTCACCTATGTTCCCCTACCTACCTAGGGTTGATGTATTAAGGGTCAAGGGTTGATAATTGAGGGTTGAGGGTTTAATTTATAGGGTAGAGGGTTGAGGGTAGAGGGTAGAGGGTTTAAGGGTCAAGGGATTAAAACCTTAAGATATTTTATTTATTCATGCCTTACATTTTCACTATCTTTCCCATAAAAGTCATTAACCGCCTTCTACACTTTGCCCCCATTTATTTTCTTATATTTCATTACCTTCTCATAAAAAATTTAGATTTACCGCCATTGATAAGGTCCAAAAAATAATTTGTAACCCTTACCGCCCCTTTCATTTGCACTCTATAAGTCTTTACCGCTTTACCACAGCATCTCACTAAGGGGCTTGCAGTATAGTGGTAGCAGTTTGAAATGGGCATGAAGTGTTTACCACGCGCGGTCAATTCATTGATGGTGGTAGCGCGGTAAACCGTTAGCATCCAACGAAGGTAGTGGCGAGCAGTTAAAGAAGGCATTCAAGGTCCCACCATGGTACTGCTGGTGGTCAAACCACAGACCACGGTAGTGCGGTGGATAGTAAGTCTTCAACGATGCGGCAGTCAGGACATCTTACCACGGTACCACAGAGGGTTATCTTAAAGATCACGGTGACCATGGTAAACAGGAGGAAATGGCTAGAGGTTACACCGCAGTATAGTAACCATGAAAATGAAGACCGCGGTGCCTGTGGTAAATTGTTGGGAGAAGCAGCTAACAGTTATCGTGGTACCACTGATAGCAAATGCAAAGACCACGGTGGCGCAGTAAGCAATGATGGAGACTGCGACGATCAACATGGGGCCGGGTACCGCCATATCGCGGGTAGAAAAGTCAAACCCACGGTAGAGTGGTAAACACAAGAGAAGCCTCAAGAAAAGAAATGTTAAGGGCGGTATAAGTAATAAACTAAAAAATTAAAAGTTGAACTATAGTCTAAATATTTGATTTGCCGATAAAGGCAATATAATCAGATATTTTTTCCATAAATACAAACGGTCATAACCAAAAAATTAAGGGGCATGACTTCAATTATAATGTATAAATGATTTGAAAATCTATTGTAAAAAAATAAAATTAGGATAGGATAGACTACTATAAGTACTATATTTTCAAAATGACGACATTCAAGGAGGCTATGTTGCATGTATGAATTTTAAGGAAGATAATGAAAAACTAATAATTTGGTGATTTCATCCTGGCATCAATTGTTTGTTGAGTTCTTGAGATTATCTGATTGTCTCCAATTTGATGTTTCTTGATTGTTTAAATTGAAGTATCAAGTATATATTTGATTTATCAGTACACATTTGTTGTTTGTGTGTGATTTGGTTCATTGGATTCTTTAAAGAAGAATTAAAACTCCCTTCAATCAATTACAGTAATCTAGGAATGTCATTTGGATCAATAAGAAGAATCAGATAGGAGGGAGAGTCTTAAGAGAGAGAGGGATGAAGTAGGAGAGAGATAGAGGCTAGATAGTTAAGGGTAGAGGGTAGAGGGATGACATAGGAGAGAGAGAGAGAGGATGTGAAAGAGAGATAGATGGAGTGAGTGAGAGAGACAAAGAGAGGCTTGAAAGAGGGAGGGAGAGTGGGTGGGAGGGAGAGACTTGAGAGAGAGAGAGAGGGAGAGAGATTGGGAGAGAGATAGAGGGCATGAGAATACCAGTCAAAAGGGGGTTGCCTGCAACACAATTCAACTTTAGTCTCACACCAAATCAGCTTTAGAGGTACCAATTTAGGTAGTGATGGTTTCTGGTTGTGGCACTAGGAATAAGTAGGTAGGAATTTGATTGGAATATTAGGATTATGGCTAAATTACCCTCTACCCTCTACCCTCCCTCTCTCTCTCTCACTAACTCCCTATATCTCTCTCTCCTTTACCCTTTACTCTAAACCATAAACCCTTAGCCCTTAAACCCTTAAACACTCTATATAGACTCTCCCTTATCCCCCCCTATCTCTCAAGACTCTCCCTCCTACCCCCTCTCTCTCTCTTAGGTCTCTCTCTCCCTCTATCTCTCTTGACTATACCCTTAACCCTAAACCCTTAACCCTTAACCCTTAAACCCTAAACCCTTAAAAACTCTACCCTCTACCCTTTATCTCTCTCCAACTCCCTTCCCCTCTCTCTCTCTCTCAATTCTCTCCCTCCTACCCCATCTCCCTCTCTCAAGTCTCTCTCTCTCTCACACTCTCTCTATCTATCTCCCCTCCATCCTTAACCCTTAACCATTAAACCCTCTACCCTTTACCCTCTATCTATCTCCAATTCCCTCCCTCCCTCTCTCTCTCTCTCAAGTCTCTCCCTCCTACTTCCTCTCCCTCTTTTAGGTCTCTCTCTCACTCATTCACTCCTTCTATCTCTCTCCCCTCTACCCTCTACCCTCTACCATTAACTCTTAACCCTCTACCCTCTATCGCTTTTCGACTCCCTCCCTCTCTCTCTCTCACTAACTCCATATATCTCTCTCTCCTTTACCCTTAACTCTAAACCCTCTCTCTCAATCTCTATCCACCTTCCTTCTTCTCTCTCTAACTTCTCCCTCCCTTCCCCTCTCTCCTTACCTCTCTACTCTATCTCTATCTCAACTCTCTCTACCTACATATATATCATTCCCTCATCTCTCTCTCTCTCTCTCTCCTACCCTCTCTCCCTCTCTCAAGTCTCTCTATCTCTCTCATGTGTCTACCCTTAACCCTTAAAACCCTCTACCCTCTATCTCTCTCCCACTCCCTCTCTCTCTTTCTCTCTCTCTATCTCATGTCTCTCCCTCCTACCCGCTCTCCCTATCTCAATTCTCTCTCTCTCTCTCACTCACTCACTCACTCACTCACTCCTATATCTCTCTGCTCTACCCTTGGCCCTCTACCCTCTCTCTCTCTCAAGACTCTCCCTCATATCCCCTCTCCCTCTCTCAGGTCTCTCTCTCTCTCTCACTCGCTCCATCTATCTCTCTCTCAAGGGTAGAGGGGAGAAATATAGAGGGAGTGAGTGAGTGAGTGAGTGAGAGAGACCTAAGAGAGGGAGAGGTGGTAGGAGAGAGAGACTTGGGAGAAAGAAAAAGGGTGGGATGGTTAAGGGTAGAGGGTAGAGGGTTCAATGTTTAAGGGTTAAGGGTTTAGGGTTAAGGGTAGAGGGGATAGAGATAGAGTGAGTGACTGAGAGAGAGAGAATTGAGAGAGGGAGAGGGGGTGGGAGGGAGAGACTTGAGAGAGAGAGTGAGGGGAGTATATAGACTCTCCCTTATCCCCCTCTCTCTCTCAAGACTCTCACTCCTACCCTCTCTCTCTCTCTTAGGTCTCTCACTCACTCACTCACTCCCTCAATCTCTCTCCCCTCTAACCTTAACCCTAAACCCTAAACTCTAAAACCTTATCCCTTAAACCCGAAACCCTAAAAACCTCTATAATATACCCTTAACCCTCTACCCTCTATCTATCTCCCACTCCCTCCCTCCCTCTCTCTCTCTATCAAGTCTCTCCCTCCTACCCCCTCTCCCTCTGCTAGGTCTCTCTCTCTCACTCACTCCTTTTATCTCTCTCCCTTCTACCCTTAACCCTCTACCCTCTGTTAGAACCTAAAATTTCCATCTAAAACCCTAAGGTTTTCCCACAAATTTCCCTAAAAGTCCTAAGGATTTATTCTCATTTGAATCTAATATTTCCCTACTTTTTCATAAAAATGGTTTATTTTAATGCTCATTTCATTATTCACTTTATACCATTACCGCTCCTAAAAAATTTAAAAAAAATCATTTTAACCCTTACCGCTATATCGCGGGGGACATTGTACTGTCCGCAGTAGCGCGGTGGTCAGGTAGCAGTCATGGAGCCAGCATGAAGTGTTTACCGCACTACCGCACATGGTCAATTCATTGATCGTGGTAGTGCAGTAAACCGTTAGTAATTGGCGAAGGAGTTAAGGAGCTGGCAGATAATGTTCATTGCGGTACCACGAGCGGTCAAACCACAGACCACGGTGGCTGCAGTAAATAGGTAGCAGTTAGCTGATGGTTAAGGCACGGCTGAGGAAGTGTAAAAGACATTCACCACGATAAATATATAGTATATTATTTGAACTATATTTAATATTTTTTAACTATTATTTAATAAATATTAAATATTGTTAATTAATATTTCATATTATTTGATATAAAATATTATCATAAACATTAAATATTAATTAATGTTACTTGTCTACAATCCGCAAGGCAAGGCCCCATAGTATAGAAAGATTATAATATAATAATAATATATTATATTATTATATACATTATTATAATATATTATTATATCAATTGAACCATAATTTAATAATTTATTATAAATATATTTATTTATGATTTATTATATCATCAATAATAATAAAACTAATATATTATTTATTATAATATATAATTATATAAATAATAATATAAGGATTATAACATATATATATTATTATTATTATTATTATATATATTTTGGTAAGTAAGAGGCGAGTTTTAATAATGATGTTGGAATTTGGCCTGCTAGAGGTGAGATCACAAAAGAGGGATCTCATCTCCACAGATTTTGGAAATACATCTGTTTAATTTAGCCATAATCCTAATATGCCAATCAAATTCCTACCTATTGTTCCTAGTGCCATAACCAAAAACCATCACTACCTAAATGGGAACAAAAACATACATCATTGCCATCCTAGCTACACAAGTGCCCAACACACATATTTGAGCAGTCGCCCAGTACTAACCATTTTATGCAACACAACATGGTAGATGGTAGAGGGTAGAGGGTAGAGGGTAGAGGGTTTAGGGTTTAGGGTAGAGAGGAGAGAGAGAGAGAGAGAGAGAGAGAGAGAGAGAGAGAGAGAGAGAGAGAGAGAGAGAGAGAGAGAGAGAGAGAGAGAGGGAAAGAAGGTAGAGATATTGTGAGAGAGGAGGCAAGGAGGGAGAGAGAAATAGGTATAGAGGGACAAATAGGTATAGAGAAGTGGATATGAAAGTAGAGATAGAGGGAGAGGTAGGGATGGAGAGAGAGGTGAGAAAAAATATGCTAAGGCCTAGGTAGATAGAGTTTGGAGGAGATAAAGAGAAGTAGAGGGTAGAGTGTTTAAGGGTTTAAGGGCTAAGGGTTTATGGTTTAGAGTAAAGGGTAAAGGAGAGAGAGATATAGGGAGTTAGTGAGAGAGAGAGAGAGAGGGAGGGTAGAGGGTAGAGGGTAGAGGGTAGAGGGTTAAGGGGAGAGGGGAGAGAGATAGAAGGAGTGAATGAGTGAGAGAGAGACCTAAAAGAGGGAGAGGAAGTAGGAGGGAGAGACTTGAGAGAGAGAGAGGGAGGGAGGGAATTGGAGAGAGATAGAGGGTAGAGGGTTAAGGGTAGAAGGGAGAGAGATAAAAGGAGTGAGTGAGAGAGAGAGACCTAGCAGAGGGAGAGGGGGTAGGAGGGACATACTTGATAGAGAGAGAGAGGGAGGGAGGGAGTGGGAGACAAATAGAGGGTAGAGGGTTAAGGGTATATTATAGAGGTTTTTAGGGTTTTGGATTTAAGGGATAAGGTTTTAGGGTTTAGGGTTTAGGGTTTAGGCTTAAGGGTAGAGGGGAGAGAGATTGAGGGAGTGAGTGAGTGAGTGAGTGAGAGACCTAAGAGAGAGAGAGGGGGTAGTCCAGGGAGATTCTTAAGAGAGAGAGGGGGATAAGGGAGAGTCTATATATCTCCCCTCCCTCTCTCTCTCAAGTCTCTCCCTCCTACCCCCTCTCCCTCTCTCAATTATCTCTCTCTCTCAGTCACTCCCTCTATCTCTATCCCCTCTATCATTAACCCTTAAACATTGAACCCTCTACCCTCTACCCTTAACCATCCCACCCTCTTTCTTTCTCCCGAGTCTCTCTCTCTCCTACCGCCTCTCCCTCTCTTAGGTCTCTCTCACCCACTCACTCACTCACTCACTCACTCACTCACTCACTCACTCTATCTTTCTCCCCTCTACCCTTAACCCTTAATGCTTTATCCTTAACCCTTAAAACGTAAACCCTTAAACCCTTTTACCCTCTACCCTTAACC